>OZ022514.1:59200825-59800825 GCA_963989385.1 Ctena decussata | reverse complement strand
GACGGCTCCATATAGAATGAAATAATGTCTAAAAGAGCCGTTTAACAAAAAAAAACAACCAACCAACTAATTTACTCTTAGTGCCTAATGGCAGGCCAGCTCCAAAAACGACACTGCATGTGTTTCTATTATAAAGCATTACTCAACATCAATAAAATACAGACTAAACCATGGTACAAAACTATCCATTGCTAATATTAGAAGTCTTCTAATTCTGGCTAAGCTTGTGCATTTTTACCATATTGAAGGTGAATGTGTACGCTTTGAAAGGGAAGCAACTCTGGCATTTTCATTTTTGCCTCCCTTTGTAAATGGGGGTCAACTCTTAAAGGAACGAATTTGCTCCTCTGGGGGCAAGTTGCTGCCCTTTGTAAAAATGGTGGGAAAATATAAAGGTGTACACATACACCTTAACATAACTGTTTGGACATCAGTTTGGATAAACCCACTGTCATGTCAGAAGGGCAATAAAACTGTCAACAGTGTAGACCCTAACCACAGCCTGATTGTTTAAAGCATCATTAGCTTAAGGAAGTGTTTGTCAAGAATTTTTAAAGTCCTCTAGAATACATAGAATCAAGTAATGGTATGCCAATCTGGGGCCGTATTCATAAAACGACTTAAGTGGTTGCTATGGTGTTGCTAAGGCTAAATTTCTTTGAAGGAAATTCCCTACAACTATGAAATTTGCTCTGGAGGAACAGTCTTACAAAGACTGTTCCTCCAGACCAAATTTCATAGTTGTAGGGAATCTCCTTTATAGATATTTAGCCTTAGCAACCGCATAGCAACGACTTAAGTGGCTTTATGAATACGGCCCCTGCTGATTAAAAAAAAAAAAGTTCAAGCTTTTGCAGAGTAAAGGCAGCAGTCCTTAAATTTTCGGCAGCAAAAAATGGCAGTGTTTTAGCATTAAACATGTTTGAAAATGTGCTGATTTGTTATCTACTGACACCATTAGCTTTGAACAACTAGGTCCAGACTGAGTTTTTGACCAATCACGTCTGGGCAACAAGCATAGACTGTTTATTCACGCACTTTTGTCCAATCAGTTAGTGTAATATGGTAATATTTTAAATTTCAATGTAGTTTTAGATGTTAATATTATGTTTCTAAAGTTAAACTGAGAATTTATAAAGCTATGTCTGACTGGCTAGATTTGTTTATTCCAAACTCCAGATACTAACATATCATTATTCTACAGTTAGCGTTAAAACCTGTTTTACTGCATGAACCTGTTTTACTAAAAGTTAGATTTAAAGACCTGATTTTCTAAAAGTTAGATATCAGCTATTTCCTAAAATCTAATATATCCACTATAAAATCTATCAGCTATTTCCTAAAATTTAATATATCCACTATAAAATCTAAACATCATGCACTAGACTTTGCACAATGAAATAAAAATACTTGAATTATTTCTAAACTACCAAAACAGTCCTTTTACAACAAATACAGTGTTTTATCTTTGTGTGCACAACACCCACTAACTGGCTTCTAACAGCCATGGACTGAATGAAAAAAAATTATTCCCACCAAACTGTGGTTTAATTTAAACAAACAAAATCCAAAATACATTTTATAAAAATATGGTTCATAATAAAAACGAACGCATATCCAAACAATGTGCTGTAACTTAAAAAGCGAGTGCATTATTTGTCAAATACAGTTTGACGGCAGGCTCTCTCTTCACAAAAGCAGATAACAGAGCCAGAAAATAGGAGGAAAGCAAAAAACAAGTAAACGTCTGATAAATGTTCACTTCCATTCCCTGCCAGAAATGAAAATTGTAGCTTCTGCAAATATTGAGCCAAATGAGAACTACTGTTTCCCCTAAAGCGGAATGGCATGGCGCCAAGCCCTGCCCCTTTTTGGCCCCGCCCTCTTGCCTTAAAAGCTTGTCATACTGGTGCTCTTCTGCCCGAAAACAAAACTGTCAGTTTATCCAGTCCATTTTCCCACCCTGCTATTGTGGTTCGGTTCCATTGTGTCCAATACCTGTATAAACTGACTGCTCAAGTCGATCGATGATCTATACACATGCTCATCAATAATCACTAATCATATTGATAAACCAGTGACAATGTGTTAAATGGAGCGGAAAATTACACCGCCACCTGTATACACATGCTGACTACCGGTTTGGTAGATATCAACTACATAACGGACATGATGATAGTAACTGTAACCAGGGATCATACACAAGTGGAATAGCATTGTTATATTTTGGCTGACCATTAATTTCGCATTTTTAATTTGCAAATGGGAATGGTGATGCAGATTTACCAGGCCTGCATGTATTTTGAGCCATGATATAAATGAAGGTACCATTATAATAATGGAAGATTCACTTTTATGCTAACTATGCAGAAACTTTAAGAAAACTAAACAGCCAAAAGTTAAGCTTACAAAAATTGTAAAATTTTTAACTATCAGACAGAAAATGTTTGTGTGTGTATTGAAAAAAATACTAGTGTACAGAATCTGCAAGCTAGCCATGCAACAATATTTAGGATTCAAACTCGTTATTTTGTAAAACAAACGTATAAGAGCACCAGTGATGTTACCATCCCACTGGTCATAGCTTAGTAGCATACCAGTGAAGTGAAGTGAAATAAAGTGAAAATGTTTAGTGAAACAAAACCCTTCCCCACCCATCTACATTTACCTTAAATTTGTTTTTGCATACCATCTAAATTCTATTCACATGCCAACATTAGGACGATGAGAAACAACAGGTATCAAAAACATTATTTAATGTGTATGGGTACACCTACAAGTTTTTCTGCTGATGCTGATTGAAAGCAAAGGGGGGGGGGGGGAATATGGAACAATATTTGGTACCAAGTCTGACCATAATGATAATGATTAACTTTGACTTTGTATGTCCACAATATATTTACAAATGTTACTATTTTACTACTTTTACTACTTTTATACAAATGTTACATGCAGTGCAGTAGACACACTCTAATTACTAATTACAAAGACAGTTTGGTTTTGGAAAAAAAATAAATAAATAATTCTTTAATTTTACCAGAAAAAACAGTGAGGGGGTGCTTACAAGAGCAGAAGCGCCTAACAGGGTGAATACACTAAATCCTATATAATGTATCATTTCTTTTAGTCACAGGCAAGATAAAAAGGCAGAAAACATGGAGCTGTACCCACACTTCTAAGGTAAGGTCTTGTCTTGAAATGACATCCTATTAGTAACATAATTATCATAAAAACCCTACATAGCTGGGAAAAAGTGGCCAAGCACAAAATGTACACTTAGATCAGAATGGTCTTAACCTGGGCCCAGTTGTTCAATGCATCATTAGCTTAACAACGTCTTTTAGAACACATAAGATCGTTTTTTGCCGAAAAATGTGAGAAGCTTTTGCACTGCACTGTCAGGAGCTTTTTCACTCTTCACATTTTTTTTGCAAAACAAGGCAGTGTTTTTGCCTGCATTGGAAAATGTAATGTCTACTTAACTGTTACCGGTAGTTTGGAACAACTAGGCCCAGATTGTAAAGTCAATAAACATGACTGTTTTAGATGTTCCACTATTTGAGGTCATTTTGGTATTTTGAGTTTCAAACTTTAAACAAAACAAAATCAGTTTTAGGAATTTTTCCTCCTGTATTTCTTTTCCTCGACTTTTTTTCTCAGCAGCAGCAGCAGATAGACAAGCTCCAGATAAGAAGATGGGCTTGTCAATCCTGAGATCATGCTTTCCTCTTCAAAATTTATTGCGATCCCTCATTTAGATCACCACACCAAGGCACATTTCAGAACATATACAGGGGCTTATTATCAAAATCACCACAAAACTTATATAAGCCCAACACGACAAAACCAACAAAGTGGTATGCATACCCAGCTAAGACTCAGATCAGCCTTGGCAGCCGCCCAGTCTGATCTATGTCTTTGCTGTGCACTTAAAGGATAGCTAAGGGTCTATGCTAGCTCCATGCTGACAGCAAAGACTCTGATCAGACTGGGTGGATGCCTGGGCTGATCTGAGGCTTCGCTGGGCACACATGCCACTTTGTTGGTTTTGTCATGTCGCGGCTCATATGTTGTTGCCCCTAATTAAAACCAACTCCTACTGACGGCCACAACATATATTTTTGATGAGGAAATATGAAATTAATCCAAGTTTATTAAAACATCAGGTACATTATCTGGAGCCAAAAAGAGGAAAGAAAAATGGTAGGTAACTTTTTGTTGCTAGGGATCGAAGCTGAAAAATTTGTCTGCTTACCATGTCTTCCTTAGACTAGGGTGTGGCCACCGAAAATTTAAATTTGACCGATTATAATTTGTATCAATCAAACCTCAGATTCACTACCTGTTGAATACCCATGAATATTTGAATGACTTCTTCCTGCCCAACCCAACATCCTGTAAAGATGCGGCCAATGTCCCACAAAGGCCAGCTAAGTATGACAGTATTACTTTACAGTTTTACATACAATGTCTTCACATGCAACTTTAGTAAACAACACCAATCATCCAGTCTAGCACAAAATAAACATTTTAAGCTTTGTGTATATGCATCTAAAATGTAAGTATCTTAATGGTAAGTACTGGGACACCTAAACCCATTTCTTCAAATGGAATTTTAATGGTTTTCAGATGTCCCAATATTTAAATACAATAGGGAATTATCTCTCAAATGTAACCCCCAACTGCAAAACAGAGCACTTTGCAGACCCATGAAATAATCAGGTAACAACAAGAATTGTGTGGAACATTGTGTTTAGCCAGTCTGCACACTCTCAATAGCCTTTAAAAATACAGAGTAAAACCAGAAAACCTGACGAACGTTTGTATCCACAATCTTCAAAAAGCAATACCCATGTCTCACTTTTTGCCAGCTGCATGTGAGACAAAGTGTTTACTTTCATCATCATGAATATAAATCATCTTCCAGCTCGAGACCTTATGCAGTGCCCTATATAAAGACATATTGTGATGTAAACATGCTAAATGACCATGGTGATGATAAGCAGACACATTTTCATTCAACGATATTTCAAAAATAAAATCATTGGAGAGGCAATAAAATAAAGGTGAATGGATAAACTTCGGAGGGGAAAGCAACTCAGCTATTTTTGTATCCAATCTAGAGGGTAGGGAGGGGTAGGTCAACTCTTTAAGAAAACAAGAATTCCGCGGAATGCGGTGTCTCGCCTGCTGGCGCTTTGTCACAAAACAGAGCTAAATCAGCAAAGATGTATGCATGAACCAAGTTTCTTGGCTCTAGCCCTTATGGTTTCTGAAAAACAGACGTAAACGCAAAAACTTGACAAAAAATTGCAAAGTCAGTCAACCGTAAAATGTTGTAAAGTCTCAATATCGATGATGACTTCTAGCTCTTCTCTTCCAGATGAATGCATGACCAAAGTTTAATGGCTCTGGCCCTTATTGTTTCTGAAAAACAGACCTAAACGCTAAAACTTGACAAAAAATTGCAAAGTCAGTCAACCGTAAAATGTAGGTTGAGACTCAATATTGATGATGACTTTGAGATTAACTCATCCAGATGTATGCATGAACCAAGTCTCATGGCTCTAGCCCTTATGGTTTCTCAGAAAATGACCTAAACGCGAAAACTCGACAAAAAATTGCGAAGTCAGTCAACCGTAAAATGTAGGTCAAGACTCAATATTGATGATGGCTTTGAGATCTACTCTTCCAGATGTATGCATGTACCAAGTTTCATGGCTCTAGCCCTTATAGTTTCTGAGAAAATGACCTAAACGCAAAAACTCGACAAAAAATTGCGAAGTCAGTCAACCGTAAAATATAGGTCGAGACTCAATATTGATGATGGCTTTGAGATCTACTCTTCCAGATGTATGCATGTACCAAGTTTCATGGCTCTAGCCCTTATAGTTTCTGAGAAAATGACCTAAACGCAAAAACTCGACAAAAAATTGCGAAGTCAGTCAACCGTAAAATGTAGGTCAAGACTCAATATTGATGATGGCATTGAGATCTACTCTTCCAGATGTATGCATGTACCAAGTTTCATGGCTCTAGCCCTTATAGTTTCTGAGAAAATGACCTAAACGCAAAAACTCGACAAAAGTTTACGCCGCCGCCGCCGCCGCCGCCGCCGCCGACACCGGAAAAGCAATACATATGTCTCGCCTCTGCTTCGCAGGCGAGACAAAAACTTGCTCCCCAAGGAGCAATTATTTTCTTTAAGATTAGACCCCTTTGGAAAGGGCTTTGTCATCCAGGGAAGCAAAATCACAAAAGTTATTCCCCTTTGTAAACACTGGCAGTAAAAAATAGAAGAATACCCATCCACCTTAAACAGAGATCCAGAAAAAGGGGAACTACAAAAAATAAAAAAAATAGTTTCTGAGTTGGTTCACATGTGGGCCGCACATTTTTAAAGAATTCTGTGTGGAGAAAACCATATACGGTGGCTTTTCAGTTTGAACATCTTGGTGTGGCAGTTATAAACTGGGGACCACAAAATATATTTTAGAGATAAAAGACACAAAATATTCCCTTTATCTGGACTCTATTAAACAAAAAAACATAAAAAAGACAGCGGGACACATTTTCATTACCACCAGAGCTGGAGTTGTAGCAGCCAGGTCCTGCAAATTCAAATACATGTATCTATGATTTTAACCAATGAAATGGCAGAACAGGTAACGATTGATACTGTAAAGCTTCTTGCCAGCATGAGCTTCAATATCGCTGAAAGCTTTATAAATCTGTCAAAGATAGGTAGGTTTAGATAATTTAAATTAAGGCATGGCAGTTATTTTGCAAACAGTATAAACTCAGATCAACCAGCAGCTCCATGCAGACTGATCTGAGATTTGCTTCTCTAAATAATTTTATCTCAATCCACAGATGGCTATTACGAAAAGAGAAGGCTCTGATCAGACTGTGCAGAAATAAAGAAAGACCTCAGTCTTCACTATCTGCACCAGCAAACTAGAACATGATTTTTATAGTAATAAACTGTCATGACTTTTATAACAATAAATTGTTATAAATTTTACAGCAATAATTTAACTATCATAATTTTTACAGCGACAAACTGTCATAATTTTATAGCAATATACTATAACATGATTTTTACAGCAATAAACTGCCAAGAATCTTATGGGAAGAAATTGTCATGATTTTTATAGTAATATGCTATGCCACGACTTTTACAGCAAAAAACCATCATGATTTTTATTGCAATTAACTATCATGACTTTTACAGCAATAAACTATCATGATATATATTGCAATTAACTATTATGACTTTTACAGCAATCAGCTATCATAATTTTCATTGCAATAAAATGTCTTAACATTTTCAGCAATAAACTTCAACATTTTTGTAGCAATAAGCTATACCATGATTTTTACACCAATAAGCTATACCATCCATTATGCTTTCATGGCAATTAGCTGTCATGGTTTTGATAGCAATGAACTATATCATTTTAAAGCCATAACTTATCATGACTTTTTTTTGCAATAAACTATTATGATAGAAATAAACAGTCATAATTTTACATCCAATAAACTCTCCTGATTTTTATACCAAGAAACTATCAACTTTT
The DNA here is from genome assembly GCA_963989385.1 of Ctena decussata. NCBI lineage: Eukaryota > Metazoa > Mollusca > Bivalvia > Lucinida > Lucinidae > Ctena > Ctena decussata. The sequence goes on along the minus strand of OZ022514.1, from coordinate 59,793,245 downwards.
TTTTACTTTGAATATTCAAGCAGTCATAATAAATTACCAGAAGTTTGGTAGCAATAAACTGTCCGGACTTATGTATCACAAAAAGTGACAAATGTTTCTTGCATGCAAAAATTATAGCATTGGTTTGGTAGCCATGTTGTCTGAGACATTAATTTAAAGCATACACAGCACTCTGTAACAGAATAAAGCAGACTGTTGCTAAAGAAAAGGAGAAAGTAACTCTGTAATTAATTTGGCTTTACATATTTTATCTGGCCTGGATTATAAACACACAGACAATTCAGTATTTGATAAAATAGCAAGGAATCCAATGAGGGTGAGGTTTTTTTACCTAATGTTTTTTGGGGTACTTTTACCATGGTTATTCAATAGTTCAGCCTCAGAAAGAAAAGGGGAAAAGAGTACAGATGGAAAAACCCTACATGTCAATGTTTGCTGCTAAGAACTTTCTGTCTATTTATAACAGTTTAAAGCCTAATTTCTTTCATGCACAGGATGAAAAATCAATAGCCTTTGGTTTTTATGGCCCTTCCAGAATACCATAATAAGCTTAAGTATTGGGACACCTAAAACCATTTTATGGCCCTTCCAGAATACCATAATAAGCTTAAGTATTGGGACACCTAAAACCATCTACTTTTTGTAAATTAGTTTCTGCAATAATTTTCAGAGTCCATGTTCAGAGTCCATGTTCAGAGTGTTAGAATATTTAGTTATTTACCCTAATCGACCCATTTACCGCACATGCCCCTATAACCGCACACCAAGGCCATTTCCGGACAAACTGCACAAGCGCACACTGCTTTTTCTTTGAAACTCTCACAAAACCCAATAATTAACAGGGAACTCATGAAAAGTATAAACACAAAGTACATGTATTTCCAGTCCTATCCATGTTGCCTCTTTCCAGTCACCCTGCATTCCATTGTTCTGAGTGTGCGGTTATTAAATACATTTTAACCACATCTTTTTGTTGCAATTTTGAAAAAGTTAAGCGCACGGTGCGGTAAATGGCTCGATTACGGTACTTTAAGATCCTTATGCATATCATGGCTTAAATTGCCAATGTAACCTAAGTTACACCAGGTCCCATCATTCCTACTGGATTGCTATGATTATTTTAAAATTACACTTATACACCTAATTTCCCTCCACCATATTTTATCAACACCAAACATCACTGAAACCTGTTGCCCTGGTGACAACAAAACTGGCTGCATCTGACTTTCTGGAGACTTTGTAGAGTATTAGATTACAAACACAAAAGTCATACCAAACATTGCAATGTCGAGAATATGCTGACAAGTGGCTGTAAGCATTGTTCAAAGAAATGACATGTATCTTTTTTCAACACGGAATTAAATGACTTACGAATAATTATTTGTTTGAGAAAATCTGATGTTTTTATTGAAAGAAATCAATTAAGAGTTCATATTGATGTTGAACTGACATCATCAAAACATCATTCTGCCAAGGTACTGAGGACAACAGCTGGTAATTCCACAATTGCTATGGTAACAGATCTATGCCATCATCTCACTTATAAGTCAAGAGGAGCATGGCATACAGTGTATGCCATGCTCCTCTTAAATTATAAGTGAAATGCTTCCTGAAATTCATACAACTGGAAAGTGTGATTTTCTCAAACCTTCAATTCATTCTCAAATAATCAAATTCTTTGGTTTTAATGAATTTCTTTTAAGAAACAATTTGTGACCCTACAGTCTGGCTCCAGTTCAACAGAGTTCAGTGATTTTAATAAACAAGCAGAAAAGTGAATAAACTGCACAAAACCAAATATGAGTGATGGTCAAAATTTTCTTGGACTGGTGACATAATGTCGCAGTGTAATTAAGGACTAAGAGCCTTGATTTAAAATGTCAATGAGAGACGTGACAGTTGCCTAGTAAAGCAAAAAGTTCTTCTGCTGTTTCTTTTCCATGAAAACCAAATACTTCATAAAGAGTGGTCTGATTGCACCTTTTGAAGTCCCTCAAGGTAACACATAACTGCTTACCTGCACTTTATGCAGGCCTAATGAAGATGCTAAATGATTTGGTCACAGCCTCACTAATCAATGCATATGTTAATGCATTAACAAGAGTTTTGAGGAATGTTGTGTCTCTCACCTGTGTATGCACTGTCACAAGAAAACTTGACACAAAATTTACCCCGCTGCCTAAGACAACATCGCAAAGAAATACCAATGTCTCATTTTTGCTAATAGTAGGTAAGACGATAATATCAATTTTAGTTATCAAAGTAAAACTTTACTTTTGTGCAGTATATTCATATGGCCAACATAAATTTTAAGCATGAACAGAATTGAATAAAGGTGATAAAATATTACCAATTGTGGGCCTTCCTGTGAACAACATATACATAAACATATATATTAGTATACACATAATAACATATACAAGGTTATGGAACTGTACCATTATCATTAGACACAGGTGTCGGGATGATAACTGTGAGACTGATGTAATGACACAGAATACAGTGCCAGGTAAGTTGATGTTTTGATGGTAATTCTTAGATAATTTTGCTTATTTCAAGAAAAAAATGTTGCAAGCCCTTGTTAATTAAGGGCTATTCCAGAAAAAAAAACCTAGTGGGGAAGAAAGCAATTAATATATTTTTCTATGGGCAATTGGACTGGCCACTTTATTATTTTAAGTGCCATTGGAGCTTGACAAAATCTAATTCTGTGGATTGTCCATCTGACTAAGAAAATCTTATTCTATGGGTGGTTGCTACTGAAGTCACCACTTAACAATGACATAAGAAATGTCATTTGTCAAGGAAAAACAAAATGATTCTAATGTTGTTGTTTTTTGTTCATGTCTTTTGGTTTCAATTTACTAAAAATGTTGACAAAGGATAAAAGTTTCCACTGTGGCTATTAACACGACAGTTGTGTAAATGGGAAATCACTACAAATATGGTATGCAAATGAAATATTCTATTATATTACATTTTAGGTGGCAAAACGTCCAGAAACATGTTATGGTAGCTGCCCAAAATAGACTCTACCTGCACAGTGACCATCACTCAACATCACAGGGAAACAAAGAAACACAAAAATGCAGTCACTGATGTTGTTTATATTGGTAAGTTTTCATTTAATACTTCATAAAAAAATTTGGAAGCAGGTTGTACAACCCTCAGACTATAAATAGTCATAACAATTTAGTATAAAATTAAACTATAAAATAAATTCATGCATATTTTAGTTTTAAATATTACATTAATAGTTTCAAGTAGGCTGTTGATGATGAATCCAGTGAATCATCTCTTGCTCTCTTACATAAAAGTTCTACTCTTTATCTCAGTTTCAGATTTCCTGACAACATGCTTTTTAAAGATGTAATGAAAAATCTCGACAGCATTGTTTCTAAATTCTATGGGTGGTCGTGCCTTGGAAAATGTAATCCTGCAGGTAGTTGGTATATGAAGCTTCCTCATTATGTAGGTGGTGCTACTCAGTGGAGTTTTAATTCTATGGGTGGTGGGGTAAAAAAAAATGGTGCCATCTTCCCTCCCCAGGTAATCTTTTCTGGAACAGCCCTGAAGGTCACAGCACATATTTTCTGGAAAATGCTTTGACCTCTTCCCTCTTTAGTTAATAAGGGGTCACAACATTCTCAGAGATAATTATGGCCATTTTTGTGACCCAGTGGTGACAAGGGTCACCATGTTCTCAATGAGAAATTGTGCTGTGTAAATTTTCATGAAGTCAAACCTTCTCCCACAAGGGATCAAAAAACAACATTTATATGGAAAATAGATAAAATTGTATCAGAATTAGCATCAAAACTGACACTGTCATGACTGCTGATGATGTATATAGAATCCAAAACCAAACGCTGATTTTTAACTCCATCAACAGGTAATATGGTTAACAATTAGTCTACATGATACAAGACAGTACAAATATATATTGTACACAAACACCAAATATCAAACTACAGTTCTGAAGAAACTTCGTTATTTAGCAAACGTTAAGTGTACGCCTATGATCTAAATTTGCTCTATTCTATAATTTGTCTGTTTTTAAGTCTGTGCATATAAACAGTGCTTATGCAATATGCTCTAATCTATCCAGTTTGTTCATAATGGGAATATATAATATTTAATGTGCAGTATTCAACAAAACATAAAACATAACAAAACAATCTGATACCAACTGATCTGGCAAAACTCTTCACAGACTGTCACTACAAAAAAGATTGTCTACATCTTTGCCTCCCATTAATATTTTTGATTTTTATAAACATTATTCTTTTTAAAAAACAGCTAAATCATTTTGTTTTGCAATAGTATAGAATAGCAATAGAATAGCTAAATCTAATAAACTATCCTTTAGTAAAAAAATTCAATTTATTTTCTGCAATGCTGCTGATAGATACTGCTACCTAACACACTGCTAACTTAGAATAGTTCTAATTTCCAGCTGAATTTTTATTACTATATTTCTTTGGTTGTAAGATGGGAGTTTTTCCCTTAAAAAAAATCCCAATTCATCTCATAAAGTTGATCTAAATTTTTAGGGTTGTTTAGGTGGGTAAAAATACCCATCTCATAGCAAAATTTCAAAAGAGTCACTTAAATATTTGAGGTCATTCTAGAGATGGGAAAAGCACCATTTTATCGCTGAAAAAATGCTATACCGTAAAAATTGTAACTATTGGGACAGATAAGTATGAGCAAACAGTGCAGACCCAGATCAAACTGCTCCAAAAGGAGCAGTCTGATGAGGGTCCACACTGTTTTCCATTCCTAATGCAGCTTTTGGAAGCATTACTGCATTGTGGAACCTAACTGTTCCATATTTAGGACAGTTCTGATAATTATTTTAGGTGTCCCAATTTTTAGAGTTTTTACAGGTAGTCAAATCTCATTCAGCTTCTATCCTGAAAATGCCATAGAATTTCAAAGGCGTTTGATGGGAAGAGATGTGTCAGATTTTCTTGGTATCACTGTTTTCATACTACATAAAAAGCTTACCGTTGGTGGTTCCGGTAAAAGGGGCAAAAGGTCGTTGCCAAGCTGAAATAAGTGTCAGGCAGCAGATGAGTTATGATGGCAGAATAAGCTGTGTGCTTTCCTGATTAAATATAATGCTAAGATGATCGGAATTAGTTGTTCAAGTTAATAAAATCACAAAATTGCTGAAATTCCCGACTAATATAATAACTTATTTAATTATTTTTATAAAAATAGGCGTTCCAATATGTCCAGGGTCCACATATATCGAATTATTACGGTACCACAATGTTAAAATACTTGGCCATCTTCTTCAATGACTGTAATCAGTACAGTCCCTGGCCAGACATTAGAAGCTATGGTCAGGGACCGTACTTATAGATCAGGCACTACTGTCCCAATGTTTAGAAAGGATTATAACAATCCGTCATGAGTGTCCATGTAGGATAGGGAAATCTCACCCGAGGGGTCGGAATTTCAACCAGGGACGAGGCTTGCCGAGTCCCTGGTTGAAATTCCGACCCCGAGGGTGAGATTTACCTATCCTACATGGACTGGCTCATGATGGATTATTTTTCTCCCACTGTTAGCGGATTCTTAACCTCAAGTCGGATTAGGCTTCAGAACAGGAAAATTCTAACTTTTTAACCAATGATCTGAAGTAAATTTTGACCAGCCCAGTGTGTTTATCGGGTCCTAAAATGGGTGTAAACATAGTTTGCACCTCAAAATTAGACGGAAAACACGATATGTGGACTATTTTATCTTCCAGAGGGCTAAAACAAAATGCAACTTAGCCTCTCACGACACGCGCGTCAAGTTAGCTGGCGACATTTTTAACCGGTTTTAGTGACGTCATTAAAATTGAGTGACGTCACAAACCCATGATCTGCTCTCAAACGTCATCCGACATGCTTGCGTGTCCATTTTGTTCATTTAAAATTAAAATATTAGTCAAAAAATGAAAAAGTCTGGTTGCTAATATAAGAAAGATGTTGCCAGGTATAAGATAGAAATTTCTTATATGAGCTGAGAGCCTATCTTATATAGGCAAAGGTGGGAGAAATGGTTCTCTTTGGGACATATCCTAAAATTTCCACATAAAAGAGTGCTTTTCAGCAAAACTTGCAATAAAATATGCGAGGCTATGTTGGTGTATCTCCTGTTTAGAATACGTGTAGTGGTGGAATGCTATGCAACCATCACCAAAAAAATAACATGAAGAGAATGTTTATTGAAAAATAGAAACTTTACATCATGATGAAATTACCAGGGGCCGTTTTTATAAAACGACTTAAGTGGTTGCTATGCTGTTGCTAAGGCTAAATTTCTTTGAAGGAGATTCCCTACAACTATGAAATTTGCTCGGAGGAACAGTCTAAAAAAGACTGTTCCTCCAGAGCAAATTTCACAGTTGTAGGAAATCTCCTTTATAGAAATTAAGCCTTAGCAACAGCATAACAACGACTTAAAAGCTTTTATAAATACAACCCCAGCACTGTTTCTATACCAGTTTCCTTTGAAAATTACTGTTATAACGGTAAACACAAGCAAATGGTATAATAATGAGTTTATTTTGGCAATCTTGGATTGATTATGCTGTGCAGATATATTTGTCTGTGATATGCAACGCTTTGCTATCTTTTTTCCTCTTTGTTAACAATCACCACTTGCATGCAAACAAAATAATATTCAAGAGATATCTTAAGCTTCAGATGAAGCACAGAAGCTAATTATGTACTGCACTGATATGCGAAAGGTCCCTCTGTGAAATCAAGCGCAAGCTCTTCTTTATGCTGCAGACAAATAGCTGTTTGAAATTCTTGCTTGAAAAACTGTCAAAACAAATTGAACTGCCTTTACCTATGAATGGAACATTCATCAATACACTCCTATAGAATCTTGAAAATCAGCTTGTGATCAACCCACAAACATTATGGTAAGTACTAAACTTTTATAGCTGCTTGAATTCAGCTTCAAACCTTAAAGTGAATCAATGTCTTCTAATCAAAACAGAAACAAAAGTCGTACAGATTCACCATTTTAGCCTCCTGATAGTGTATCAAGAACAAATATTTTACCTGTATGCTTCTCCAGCCTTGTGAAACTCTGATGTAGAGGGCCTCTGTGTTCAGGGTGAATGCCATGGTTCCAATAGGTATAGTTCTAGCCAATCGCTGCATTTCAAGTTCATTCTCAAACTGTACTGGAGCCTAAATAACAAAAGTAAAATATCCACACACAACTGCATTAGTTGTTGTTGTTTTGTTGCTTTATGTCCACGGTAAAAAGCTACGGTCATGTTGGGACAGTCAGTTAACCTAACCACACTATTCCTGGGCAGACTTAGACCTCCTAAGCAGTTAACCAGTCTTAAGTGCACATACTTTTGCCAATAACTGACAACTGCCTTCTTGAAGAAACAAAGTTACAGTCAAACCTGTCTTAGGGGGTCACCCAAGGGAATTGGCTGCTTAATAGTGACCCCTTAATACAGTTTCATCAGCACTGTATTTTCATTCATGGGACCCAAAAATAAAATATAGTTTAGTTAAGTCGAGGTATGTTTATGGGAGTTGATTTAAATTTGTGTTTACTCATCTTGCTGGCCTAGAGTTCGTTTTATATTGTCAGTCTTAAGATAGCCGTTGATCGACGTATTTTTACCACATACCCGGCTTGATCCATTTTTATACTATACATTCATTTCTGACCTTATGCATATAAAACATATTCTTTTAAAGCGTTTTAGGTGTGAAATAGCCTTTGTTGTGCTGATATGCCGTAAAACCCATATCACTCACTCACTCCCCAAAAATGTGGCTGCTTAAGACAGGTGATCCCTTAAATTAAATAGATGTGACCACATGAGCAGGTTTGACAGTATTGTAGTCATCTCAAAGCAAGGGTGTAACTACCTACATGTATATGTATATATCCAGGTGAGTATTGAAATATGTATCCATTTATCCATAAATAATCTCTTTTAAATAATCTTAGATTATGCAAAATGTTCCAATCAACACAGACTGATGTGTCCTCATTTTTCACTATGCAGACTCATCAGGATCATTAGATGCTTGATGCAAACTGAGAAGACTTTAGTCAGACTGTGCAAAGGCAAAGGCTGATAAGTGTCTTTCCAGTTTGTATATATGACAAGCTATTTGTTCTACTGACATATATCAGATAGTAAAAGACACAAATCAAATAGTAAAAGCCTCTTACAACAGGTCCTGAAGTTCCTGTCCCTCCATGCCCTGGTGGTCCAGGTGGCCCTGGTGGCCCAGGTGGTCCCCTCAGAGGCAATCCAGATCCTGTCCCACTTCCTGGATCACCAGGGGGGCCAGGTGGACCCATGGGTCCCCTTTCTCCCACACCATCTCTGCCTGGAAGTCCATCTCTACCTGGGTAACCTGGTGGCCCCTGTGGTCCCTAGAAATATATGTAGTCAGAAGATGACATTCTCATACAAAAGAGAAATATATAAGCATTAAAATTTGATTTTTCAGTGTTTATTGTATGATGAAGCCAGTGGATGGCGCTAAAATTTCATTTAGCGTGAAGCTCTTCTTGGAGAATTTCATTGACAACCACTAGCTTTCTCACACTGTGAACGCTGAACACTCAAATTTGAACTCTTACAGTAAGACCCTTTTAGTGCTGTTTTTGTGGTAATTTAGCGTAAAATATGCAATGATGTATTCAGCCATCATGTTTAATAGCCATCCCAACGAGGTGGAGTCAACCCCAAACAATATGTGGACCAATGAAGACGTTCGTTTACCTTAGAAGTTGGTTGATGACAATGTCACATGATCAGTTGTGGTTCACTGGTGTATGAAGCTAGTTGCTCTAAAAGGTTTTCCGAAAGTAAGTCAGTGGCAAGTGTAAATATTTGTGATAACCTTTAAAAGAGTTCCATTGAAGGCAGCATCTCATCTGTCAGTGCACTGTCACAAAACAGAGCTAAACTTGAATAAAGTTTTATGTCACTGATTATCAATGACGCTAAAACCAAAGACCTATGTTTTGCTTATGCTAAATGCAGGCAAAACAACAATGGGATGTTAATTTTTAATTCACCGAATGGTGAATTAAAAATTAACATCCCATTATTGTCTACTGTAAAATAAACATTCCACTATTGTGTACGGTGCCTTAAAAGTGTACGGTAAAATGAACATTTCATTATTGTGTGTGGTGACTTAAAAATCAACATTCCATTATTGTGTATAGTGATTTATATGTTAACATCCCATTATTGTGTACAGTGAATTAAAAAGTAACATCCCACTATTGCGTAAGGTGAATTAAAAATTAACATCCCATTATTGAGTACAGTGATTTAAAAAAATTACACCCCATTAATTTTTATGGTGAAATAAAAATTAACATCCCATTATTGTTTTGCCTGCTGTTGCCTTGTGGTGAATGGGTACACTTTCAGGGGAAGCAATTCTGCCATTTGCATTTCTGCCTCCTTTCCCAACTTATGGATTTATTATTGCCATGTAAAACTAAATTGTTCCATTTTTAGGACAATTACAGTAATCAATTTAGGTGTGCCAACCTTTAGAATTTTTACAGGTAAATTTCTACTGCAATATTATACATCATTTCTATTTTAATGACAATTCCGTAATTAATTGAGTTGTCCCAATTTTTAAAATTTTTACTGGTAAACTTCTACTGCAATATAAAGTACATGTACTTACTGGAGGTCCAGGTGGTCCTCTCTCTGGCAACACATATTCTTCATCTCGGAGTGTCCCTGGTAACCCTGGTGGACCCCTCTCTCCTCGTTCTCCCTTCTCTCCCTGTAGGAAATAAATATCTACAGAATCAGACTAAGATGTAAATTCTGATGATTATCTAAAGAATACCGTATTCAATGTAATTAACACACATGCACTAATAAGCACATATCAAGTGTGTTTTTGAAAGGCATTCTTTATGTCCCATTAAGTACACATGGTTTCTGGTATTTTCTTTCTTTCTACTGACACTTTAGGTAGGCTTTTATGTTGTATTTCACCTATTTAGAGACAAGTATTTGACCTGCATAAGCCGGTTATTATGAGGTGCATTTGTGCTAGCTTCAGTTTATACATGACAGTGCACTTAATAGAACAACTCTTTAATGACAATTCTATTGTTCTTTGTGCACTGTGTACATATAATGGTGAATACAGTAAAATTAAAATCTTAAATAAGTCTGTATTAGAACACAATGTTGTGGCTCCTTAGAGCTGCATCACAATATTTTCCTGAGGAAAAAAAAACAAAAAAACTAGAAATGTTTTTCAGAGAAAAGCTGATGTCCCCCCACCAGCCCATTTCCCATCCCCTCTAATGAATAAAAAGCCTGAACAAGTAAAATATCTAGGCAAGTTTGGAGAAAATCCATCCACTGGTTCTAAAGATATCCTGCATAGATGACTATGACCTTGAAAATGAGGTCAAGGTCACCAAAATCAGACCATCTAACTTGTCCAAATGATGTATCCATGCAGGTTTGGTGAAATTCCATCCATTGGTTCAGGAGATATAGTGGGTACAAGAAAATGTCATGTAAGTCCTCCAGTGACCTTGAATATGAGATCAAGGTCACCAAAATCTAATCAGCTCTTAAACTTGTCCCAATGATGTATGCATGCAAGTTTGGTGAAATTCCATCCATTGGTTCAGGAGATTTAGTGGGTACAAGAAATTGTCATCTAAGTCCTCTAGTGACCTTGCAAATGAGGTCAAGGTCACCAAAATCTAACCAGCTCTTAAATTTGTCGCAAAGATGTTTCCCTGAAAGTTTGGTGAAATTCCATCCATTGGTTCAGGAGATATAGTGGTTACAAGAAATTGTCATCTAAGACCTCCAGTGACCTTGAAAATGAGGACAAGGTCACCAAAACCTAATCAGCTATTAAACTTGTCCCAATAATGAATCCTTGCCAGTTTGGTAACATTTCATCCATTGGTTCAGGAGATATAGTGGGTACAAGAAATTGTCATCTAAGTCTTCCAGTGACCTTGAAAATGAGGTCAAGGTCACCATGAGCTGACCAGCTCTTTAATTTGCTCCAATGATGTATCCATGCAAGTTTGGTGAAATTCCATCCATTTGTTCAGGAGATATAGTGGTTACAAGAAATTGTCATCTAAGTCCTCCAGTGACCTTGAAAATGAGGTCAAGGTCACCCAAACCTAATCACCTCTTAAACTTGTCCCAATGATGTATCCATGCCAGTTTGATGAAATTCCATCCATTGGTTCAAGAGATATCGCGCATACAAGAAATTGTCATCTATGTCCACCAGTGACCTTGAAAATGAGGTCAAGGTCACCAATATCTAATCAGCTCTTAAACTTGTCCCAATACTGTATCCATGCAAGTTTGGTGAAATTCCATCCATTGGTTCAAGAGATATAGCGCATACAAGAAATTGTCATCTATGTCCTCCAGTGACCTTGAAAATGAGGTCAAGGTCACCAAAATCTAATCAGCTCTTAAACTTGTCCCAATAATGTATCCATGCAAGTTTGGTGAAATTCCATCCATTGGTTCAAGAGATATCGTGCATACAAGAAATCTGTCACAGGGACATCGACGCCGACGCCCGGGATCCGCACTGAAAACAATATGTCCCCCCTCACCTTTGGTGGGGGGGACATAAAAATTCCCAGAATCATCAGCCATAAAATTTTTCATTTGAAGAAAATTTCTTGTTCAAACTGGTGGTTGATTTTCTGTTCTTAAGGTGGACGATCCCGCAAGAACTCTGTTCTTGCTTGTTTAAAAAACAAACAGAGTTATTGTTCATCATCAAATCGACTAACTGTGGAGTAAATACAGTTATAATATACACTTACAATATCTACCATAAAGATCCTAAGTTTTCGGGCACATAGGTCTGTACAAACAGTGTAAACTGAGATCAGACTGTTCCTTAGGAACCAGAATGATCAAGATCTTCACAGTTTCCATTCCATCTGCGCATTTTTGTCGACATTACTCTATGGTAGAACCGAATAACAGGAAAATAAATAATAGGGCAAGGACCGGCTGTGCTTGCAGCAGGTGCAGAATTTGGGCAGTCTGTTTTGGGGATATTTTGAACTTAAACATTGTTTTTCTAGGAAACGAAACGGTGAAATGTTTGTTTTTTTGTTTTATTCTTTAACATACGACGTAAGTTTTACTAAAATAATACGCATAAGCATGCCCCATCGATTGATAATATTTTTCATGACGTTTTTCATGAAATTCAATTTTCTTGCATTTTTTCAAAGAATGTAAAAATATACTTATTAACAAGAAAACTGCAATTTTTTGTTACCAGTTTGTTTCAAATATCATATATTACAGATTATGTGATTTGCTGAAATGAAAGTGCATTCATGTGCTAGAGATATGAATTTTAATGGAAAATGTTTCAAAATAATATGTAGAAATACAAAATATTGTTTTTTAGGAAAACAAAACGGTGAAAATTGTTTTTTTCTTACCCAAATGTTTTATAGCTCTTTGGGTTATTTAGACGGTATAATGGTTTGAATGCCCCGCCAATATTTCTATTCAGTATTCGTCTACCTTATGTATATGACCTCAACCTGATTGTCACTTGGTGAGAAATGTGGCTTGCACCAAGTAAACCTTTGGACATGCATAAACATTAATCCTCCCAGTTTGAAACAAATCCAGCAGGGGTCGTATTTATAAAAGGACTTAAGTCGTTGCTATGCTGTTGCTAAGGCTTAATTTCTATCAAGGAGATTTTCTACAACTATGAAATTTGCTCTTTTTAGACTGTTCCTCCAGAGCAAATTTTGTAATTGTAGGGAATTTCCTTCATAGAAATTCAGCCCTAGTAACAGCATAGCAACCACTCAAGTCGTTTATAAATACGGCCCCTGGTCGTTGTTAAAGTATATCTGCCTTAAGATACACGCTGTGGCTGAGTGGTTAGACCTACTCTTTTATGGTGCAGAAGGTTGAAAATTCAAATCTGGGTTGGGCCAGCCAGTGACTGGAAACCTCTGTCAGCCTAGTGGGGTTGGGCCAGCCAGTGACTGGAAGGCTCTCCCTGTCAGCCTAACCATAATTTGGTTTCTTTGTACAAATCAGGGAAGGATAAGGAACAAAAGAAGCGGGATCAGCTCTGTCTTTCGTATACTGGGTCCAAGATACGGTGGCTTCTACCATCACGGCCACCCAGTTATGGGAAACCTATACTTTTTACATCTGCTCCATGATAAAGACTGAATAAAACATACTAGCAGTTTAGAGTGAAATGCTTTTAAAGCACGATGTGTAGTTATACAATAATAATCCTACTTACATCCTCTCCATCTGATCCTGGTAAACCATCATATCCTTGGTCACCCTGTATAATACACAGAACGCAGTATTATATCAGAGCTCTAGATAAGAGGGGTATTTGATGACAACTTAGGGATAATTTTCTTTATTTCTCATTGAAACCATACGTTGTGACCCCTCATCTGAACCGTATCGTCGAGACGGTTCAGATTAGGGGTCACAACATACATTTTTATCCAGCATTAACAAAAATTATCCTCAATTATCACCAAATACTCCCTCTTATCTAAGGCTCGGTTATATGATCATTTCATTAGTTCAGTGGCTGATCACAGAAGGTAGACATTACCTCATGTTACATTGTTTGTGACATAATGGCTAAATGTTACATGGATGGCAATGTAACGTCTTAATGGCGAACTGAATGTGAAGTAACGTCAACTGAAATCTGACGCCAAATTAACTAAAAAAGAAGCCCATTCAACTGAACATATAATATCACAAAGTAAAACAATTGTTATCTTTTTTTGTTTCAGTGTAAATGAAGTAATACTGAACAGTAAATTCCTACTGACCCACCCATAGTTTTTCATACAAACATGGAACTGAATACAGAACATAAATTAAAAACTTAATACAGTCTAACATTTGCAAGCCTTTGAGAGTATTAATGACTAACATGTTTTTCTATTAATTTCTCCATAAAACTAGAATGTGTCCATAGGACATGCATGCCCCCACCTAGTTCCCTAGTAAGATGGCGCCTTGTTTAAAGTACTGGCACTTGTAGGATAACTAGGTTCACAAAGGCAGACTTCTGTGGAATATGTTTTATTGTTTTCCCTAAGCAGATGTATTGTGCTTCTCAGACCAAGAGAAGTGGGTGGGGGGGGGGGGGGGGGTGTCATGACTGTGGTATGTGATGTAATTGGCAGATTTTACCCTTAATTGAACCTAACCTGTATTTTATAATTATATATCTGTGTATAAAATATGAATCCAATGCATTAATCTATTCAAAAGATAATGAACGGAAACCATTTTTTCACACAAAATGAAGTCGAAAAAGGGCCATAACTCCCACAATAATAGACAGATTTAACCCAACATCAAACTTGACCTGCATTTTATGATTATATACCTATGTATAAACAAGGCATCGCAGGCGATACAAATCCCCTCACACAAGACTACTTGCTCGAGATATTGTCATACCCTACATTTGTGTTAAGTTATTTTAAAATCCACGGAAAGTGTAGGCCCTAGAGCTATGACAAAGTTTTTCTAAAAATAGCTACAGTGACCTTGACCTTTTAAGCGCAGCACCCTGAAAGTCGAACTTGCTCGAGATATTGTCATGCCAGACATTTGTGTGAAGTTATTTCAAAATCCATTGACAAATATAGGCACTAGAAAGCTGACAATGTTTTTCTAAAAATAGCCACAGTGACCTTGACTATGGGCACAGCACCCTGAAAGTCAGACTTGCTCGAGATATTGTCTTGCCCTACATTTGTGTGAAGTTATTTTAAAATCCGTTGAGAAATGTAGGCGCTAGAGCGCTGACAAAGTTTTTCTAAAAAAAAGCCACAGTGACCTTGACCTTGGGCGCAGCACCCTGAAAGTCGAACTTGCTCGAGATATAATCTTGCCCTACATTTGTGTGAAGTTATTTTAAAATCCGCTGAGAAATGTAGGCGCTAGAGCGATGACAAAGTTTTTCTAAAAAAATAGCCACAGTGACCTTGACCTTGGGCGCAGCACCCTTAAAGTCGAACTTGCTCAAGATAATGTCATGCCCTACATTTGTGTGAAGTTATTTCAAAATCTGTTGAGAAATGAAGGCGCTAGAGCGATGACAAAGTTTTTCTAAAAATAGCCACAGTGACCTTGACCTTAGGCGCAGCACCCTGAAAGTGGAACTTGCTCGAGATATTGTCATGCCCTACATTTGTGTGAAGTTATTTAAAAATCCGTTGAGAAATGTAGGCGCTAGAGCGATGACAAAGTTTTTCTAAAAATAGCTACAGTGACCTTGACCTTGGGCGCAGCACCCTTAAAGTCAAACCTGCTCAAGATATTGTCATGCCCTACATTTGTGTGAAGTTATTTCAAAATCCGTTGAGAAATGTAGGCGCTAGAGCGATGACAAAGTTTTTCTAAAAATAGCCACAGTGACCTTGACCTTGGGTGCAGCCTGAAAGTCAAACTTGCTCGAGATATTGTCATGCCCTACATTTGTGTGAAGTTATTTCAAAATCCGTTGATAAATGTAGGCGCTAGAGCGCTGACAAAGTTTTTCTAAAAATAGCCACAGTGACCTTGACCTTGGACGCAGCACCCTGAAAGTTGAACTTGCTCGAGATTTTGTCATGCCCTACATTTGAGTGAAGTTATTTCAAAATCCATTGAGAAATGTAGGCGCTAGAGCGCTGACAAAGTTTTTCTAAAAATAGCCACAGTGACCTTGACCTTGGGCGCAGCACCCTGAAAGTCGAACTTGCTCGAGATATTGTCATGCCCTACACTTGTGTGAAGTTATTTCAAAATCCTTTGAGAAATGTAAGTGCTAGAGCGATGACAAAAGGTGAACTTACGTACGTACTTACGTACGGGACAAAACCTATATCCCCTCACCACTTCGTGGTGTGAGGGGACAAATATGAATTCAATACACTACTGCTTTCAAAAGATATGGAACGGAAACCCTACAGGACAGGACATACGTACGGGACAGCGGTGATACTATTTGCCCCCCCCCCTCCCCCCCCCTATTTTTTATGGTGGGGGATAACAAAGGTTCAGGTGAATATTTTGTTATGATGGACCACACTTGGGGATGAGAGCAAAATATGGTGCTACACTGAGGGTTGATAATTACATTACCAGGGCTGAGTGCTTAAAACTGCGTCAAGTTAGGAAGAACATGCATTATATATGGAACAGAGCCCTAGATGGTGGAGCTAAATCCCCGAAATCCAACCCATCCATTTGGGGCAGATATACATCACAAGACATAAACAGATTTTAAACAGAATTTTTACCTTCTCTCCTTTGATACCAGATACAGCCCCACTAGCAGCTCCTGGAAGCCCAGGGGACCCTGGCAAGCCTGGTTCTCCTTTTCTTCCTGGTATACCATAGCCCCTCTCCCCTTTCCTGCCTGGAAATCCACGGAATCCTCTAGGACCCTGTAACAATTAATAAATAATCATATTTCCAACAAATGCCGAGAGCTAGTTAAGTACAGCTGTCAGGTCCAAAGTAAGGCCTACAGTAACTACATGTAGTTTGATAACTGTATTTCTTCCGACCTGTAATCACTAAGAAAAATGAATTTTATACTCTGCATTTCCTCTCAAAAGCCTCTGTAAATGTACCAACTTTCAATAGGTTCCCTTCATTACATGTACTTATAGAGATATGTTGCAGACAAGTTTACTGTTGCAAGAAGCAGAAAAGATAATAAATTCATCATTAATAATGACAAAGTTATGGTTACAGTACTCAGCCCCTCTACCAAAGTGTCAAATTTTGTTCAATTCCCTTTAATTCATTCAGAGGTATGATTCATGCAGGCCTTGCATTGCAAAAATTAGAATGGAATTACTCAGGCCCGGATCCAGACCATCTTGTACTGGTGGGGTTCTGGATAACTGGTGGGGCTGGGAGGTGCCGAAATGCATTTGTGTGGGGGAGGGGGTTTGAAAATATGACATATTTATGGTTCAATTTCAAGAGAATTTTTTAATGTATTTTTTTCCTTGAAATATAATTATGTTGTGATATCTCATTAGAATCGCCTCCCCGAGGCGATTCTAATGAGATGTCACAACATATATTTGAATATTTTGATCTAACCACATTGGATATTTTTCTCAAACTGTCATATCAGATACTTCTTATTATCTGGAGGCCTATACATTATACATAACACAGAGGCCAAATGGCGGGGCTGCAGCCCCAAAGCCCACCCCCTGGATCCGGGGCTGTTACTCCATAACTACTTGTAGCAGTGTTTTGCATTGTCCATTCTGCTCTTCCTCTCATTGCCCTGTATCAATTTATGAAGTTTCATTTGATTCCTCCAAATACATGTACACTCTGAGATATGCTCCAGGCATCAGCCCAGGTCTATCTGAGGTTCACTTTGTGAAGTGTGTATGTATTTTGTTCACCTTTGCTTGTTTTCCAGATATCAGAGATATGTTGTGAACAGAAGTATGACAGACAGATGATGGGATAGAAAAAAGTGGTAACTTTATGCACTTTTCAGACAGAATAAAAACCCTGCAGACTCAGATCAGGCTGTTTCTATCCTTAGATTAACAGTATAAGTAATACCCCATCTGTATCAAAAGAAATTAAACCAATCCCACTTACAGGGTATCCAGGGTAACCAATTTCACCTTGCCGACCAGGTGGTCCACGTGGCCCAATGGGGCCCATGGGTCCAGCTGCACCATCCACACCAGGATCACCTATTTCACCCTATAAACAGAGAAAATTAAATTTTGTTATATTTTATATTTGGTTTGCATGCACAACCTATAAGAAATAACTGTGTTCATCTACATCTCCATCATAAATGTGCAGATCGCTGCACTTTCAAACTTGCCTGAGACCACATTTTACAAAAGAAAATCTTGTCACAAAAACAGACTTGACTTTGTTTGTGCAAGATCTGTACCTTATATGACTGGCCAATGCTCTTTCGACTGACAAATCACAACAGGTTAACTGGACACAATAGGAACAAATCTTATTTTTGTGGAATTCATCTTTGTGTAAATGCCAGCAAATCACTAACAAACTTGATAAAGCCCAATAGGCTTTATGTTATTTCAGCTTCATGTTAAGTTTGTAGTGAATCAACTGTATTAAAACATTGATAAAATCCACAAAGATAAACTTTATTTTTATAATTCCTATTCAGTGAGCTACGTCTGAAAACTGTTGGTTTTATTGCATACCTAAGAAATCGCCTCAAATAAAATGATTCCAAGTAGTTTCAAGATTTTTGTTCAGGATGTATAAAAGCCGTGTTCCATTTGCTCTCATCCAATCTAATCATACTGCATTAGATTTCAAATGCTGATGTAAAATTAACAAGTTAACATACTACACTTTATCCACTCATAACTATTTAATCATTTGCTTCTCACTAATGTAGATTTAGCACTTATAGTGCCCAAAATGAAAATAGTTGAGTGGGCAAACAGAGTAAATTAAGATGAGGAGGCTCATAATGAGCCATCTCATCTAAATTTACACTGTTTGCCCACTACCCTTTAATTCTCAGTAGATATAGATTGGTCAAGACTTGAGGAAAACTTTTGAAACTTTGCAAATAAAAATTTTGTTGCCCACTTTTTGGTACTGTAAGGGTCAAGTCCTAATCATATCATATGCTCAAAAACACAAACTGTTTATGGTGACTTAATGTTACACAAAGCAAGTTAGCAGGGGCTTATGTATATTTCCAGCCAGTGCCATCATCCAATGAAACTAAGCTTTATGTAAAACTTTGACAGCATATACCCTTAAACAGAACAAGACCTGCGTGCATACAGGATAGCTCACCTGAGAGCACCACAACCATCACATAAATAAATTTATCATATGACGTTGTTGTTATTCACTGGATAATGTTGTGTCATAAAAATTGTATGGCCACAGGTGTAATAACGCTTTGGCCCATAGATGCAACGTCATTGACAATGTCTGTGTCAACGATGCATTTTCTTATTGAAATAATGCTCATTTTGAAGGCGAAAAAAAATCCCATTTTATAGTGTCATATGATAAACAGAATCCTACACTCGTGGTCATTTCATATGAAATTCATGAAACTCGTCAAAGGCTTGTTTCATAAATTTCATATGAAATCCCCACCCATATAAGATCCTGTATTTAAACTACAACTTTAGTGCACTGTGGGACCTTGGTGCCAATGCCCACAAAAAGTTGTGTTGAATGCAATAGCTCTTCCTGTACCTTCGTGCTGTGGCAGGGGTGAATCAGCCTTTTTTAGGGACTGGTAATTACCTTTTCTCCAGGTACTGAAGCCACTTCTCCATTGTCCACACGTTGTATGGGTCCAGGTGGCCCTGGTGGCCCCTGAGGTCCTACTGGCCCAGCTGGTCCTGTCAATCCAGGGTCACCTGGGGGTCCTTTTGGTCCCTGAATTAGTCAAGCCAAGAAACATTTATATGAGAATGTAAGCCTAATAATTTGAGTATTTATTTCACTATATCTAGCAAACCTTCACTTGGACATATGCATTTACATATTCATAATACTTATTTTGACAATCAGCAATAATGTAGTGTTACTTAGGTGAATAAACAGGTTTCAATTGCTAATAAAAAGAGCAGTGACTCCTTATATAAAATAACTTGCCTAATGAGGACACAAGCTTTGTCTCATTTATAGAAACAACTAAAACTCAGAATTACTATCAAATGGCAAAGATTGTGTATGTTAACCACAGAGGCTGTGTTAGACTGCACAGTAGTCAGGCCTGCCACTCATCCTCCACTTTAGAATTCCCTGTCTTTTCCATGATTATTCCCTGAGAATTTCCCATTTCCACGCCATTTTACAGATCCACAAGTTAATTATACTCTATACCTTAACAGTGCTAAAAGCATCACTTGAAAATTGAGGGCTACTGTTTTCCCATAAGAGTAGCCCAAATTGAGGAGGAAAAAAATGCTTCTGTTCAAGAATATCTTTCCTGCAAGTATATCCTTTGCTCTTGAGCAAAAGAAGTTGATTTCCTGAAGACTGCCATAGCTATTAAGTTTCAAATGCCCTGACTTTCAAAGACATTTCCATATTTTCCTGACCAATTACAAATCCCTGACTTTTAGCTGACCGTTTCCTATGTTTTTCCCTGACCATAGCAACACTGGTATCACAAATTTGCACATACTGTCTGTATTTCTTCCAATACCCCGGGGACACTGCAATTTACAAATCCTATCAAAGGCTTTTTTAGTATAAAATCATTTGGAGCAAAAATATCAAACTTTGGCAGACAAAGGTTAAACTGGGAGGAATATAGCCACTTTTTCAATGTAAAAGCTGAGTGGGGGAATCTGATAGAGAGGGGTTGCTACAAGGAGAAACACAGAATCTTATTATCTCTTCTCCTTGTCATTACCCCTTGACACCAAAAAATATCCTGATGTCCATACCATGATTCCATTCAATCCCATTTCTCCTGCTGGCCCCTGTATTCCAGGGGCACCAGGTGGCCCCATGTCGCCTGTCAGACCCATTGGCCCTCGTGGACCCAGACTCCCTCTCTCTCCTATTGGACCAGGTACTCCAGGCTCTCCCTAAAAATAGAAACAATAAAACTTTCTGTAGGTACATGTAGTAACAATAAACTTAATTGATTCTATAAAATACTCAGAAACAAGAAAGGTACTAACAGACTCTGTCATGCATAAGCTGGGTAGACTGGACTGTCAAAATATTCATTCACAACAAGTAAGCTTACTAGCTGGGTAGACTGGACTGTCAAAATATTCATTCACAACAAGTAAGCTTACTAGCTGGGTAGACTGGACTGTCAAAATATTCATTCACAACAAGTAAGCTTACTAGCTGGGTAGACTGGACTGTCAAAATATTCATTCACAACAAGTAAGCTTACTAGCTGGGTAGACTGGACTGTCAAAATATTCATTCACAACAAGTAAGCTTACTTGTTGTGAAGTAATGTTTTTGCAGTCCAGTCTACCCAGCCTGACATGAGCTCTGCCAAATGGGGCATTATACATACATGGGGTTTTCTAGTAAGAATGGAAACAACAAACGATAAGAAGTTTGTCTTCAGTTATTAAAGAGGCAGATATGACATCACTGTAGAAATTATACAAATAATTATTAGTCTATCAAAACTGCAAGTAGGGTCAAAGCTCTTTTTCTGTGCACATCATCTGAAGGTAATATGTATCTGTATGAAATCTGTACATTTTGATATCAGGATATATGGGCAACTATCTTTCATCTACAGATATTGACAGTATCTCCAAAGTTGTTAATTCAGCTGCATGTGCAAATATCAGACTGTAAAATTATTGTTTCTTCTTTGTTTAAAAGTAATGCAACCCTAATACTATTATATTATTGTAAAATTTCTATAAATCAGGTCACCTAAAACTATTACTTTAATCATCCTAAACATGGAAAAGTTTGATTTTCCAATGCAATAATGCATCAAAACAGATGCAGATGGGATGGCTAACACTGTAGACCCTGATCACACTGCACCACTAGGAGCAATCTGATCAGAATCTACACTGTTTCTTTAGACAGTTAGATTTCTTTTGGTAAAATCTATTTACCTTTTGTCCCGGTAAGCCAGGTATTCCAATGACGTCTCCAGACCCCTCTCCATCGAAGCCAATATCCACCACAGATGACCCTGCCCCTGGTGGCCCAGGAGGTCCAGGTGGACCAGCAGGTCCCATTCTGCCCATGGGCCCTTCTGGACCAGCAGGTCCTACAATAGACTGGCCTGGAGCTCCTCTGTCTCCATCAGATCCCTTTTCGCCCTGTAATACATCAAGAGCAAAACCTTTATGCCAAAATTTTGAAACTATTTATTTCTTTACTCCAGTAACATACCTCCATAAAAATAACATAAAGTTCATGTTTGTTTGAATTTATTCAGCATCATTTCAGTCAACATCAACAGGTTTCAGTGGCCATGTGGTAACAGCTATTCTATTCTATTTCCCATAACCTTACTTACTATTCTTTCCCATAACCTTACAAGGTCGTTGGGGCACCACAGGTGACTTTGAAACAATCCCTTTCCACCTTATCCTGTTTTCAGCTGCCCTAGTGGAGCTGGCAAAGTCCATCCCTGTCCACTCTTTAAGATTGTCTTCCCACCTCTTCTTCTGTCTACATCTTCTTCTTTTTCCTTTTACTTTTCCCTGTGTGGTAACAGCATTGAGTCTTAAACATTAAGTCTCCCACCACTGTGGGTTCAAGCCTTGGCCAGCTCACAGTCATGTGAGAAAGCCAAGTTCTGCCTATGGAAGGTCAGATGTATTTTCCACTCAGATTTTTGTCCACCTTTGCCTACAGATGAGCTCTACATAAATGAAACATTCTTGAAAGGGCCATTTATCCATTATCAAAATATCAATTCAGTCAACATCATTTCAGTCATTGCATCTGAGTTTGTAGGACCTATACCACACCCAATACAAGTCACACTCAGTTTCTGCTAAGCTACAAGCAGCTCTGCCACAGAGGCACAAGGCAGCCCATCTATTTCACAGGCCATAATGTTTAAGGGGCTGTAAAAGATGTATGAAGTAACATACCTTAAGACCATGGTTTCCTGGGATACCAGGTTCCCCTGGAGACCCTTGTAATCCTGCTAAACCTGGTGGTCCCCTCTCTCCATTCAATCCTGGGGTCCCGGGCTCTCCAGCTTCTCCCTGTAAACGTGAAAGAACATATAAGCTTGTTTTCAATCTACATTATATGGATAAAATGTATATGAGCAAAATGTGAGCAAACAATGTAGACCCAGATCAGACTGCTTCTAGAGCCGTCTGATCAGGATCTTGACTGTTTGTCAGTGCTTTAATTTATACATGCAATAATTACCATTAAAATTCAGGTAAAACGTTTGTTTGATTTATTATGTCCTACTCAGGTTTTTGTTAAACATTTCAGGGGCGGATCTAGGAATTTTTGATAGGGGGTTCAAATTAGCTGAGGAGGGGGTTCGATTTGTGCAGTTTGACTAATTTTTCCTGAAATTCCCCATGAAAATGAAATAATTAAGGCTGAAGAGGGGGTTCCTTTAAACCCCCCCGAACCCCCTCTGGATCCGCCACTGACATTTTCAATTAAATAGTCAAGCTTTTCAACTATTTTGATGAATTCTTATTAGTCTTTTTTTCTTTGCTCTGTTTCAATTAACCGAGGGGTATCAATAAAGTGGGTTTTCTGCATCCTACCCATCTCTGTTCTTTTTTTAGCTTATGAAATGCCTTAAGTGTGTCTAGTTTATTGAACCATATGTAACTTTGGTTTGAAAGCCCTAGTTACCAAGTTAAGGGTCCACAGAAGATGGCAGGGTAATTCAACGTGGTTTTAGCATGTCTCGTAAAATATTTCCATTTGGTTAAAGAGTATAACAGACAGACAGCATTTGATAAAATGAATCGCAGAATATCTAAAGTGTATTTCCATAACAATTTTTTTGTTAATATTTATTAAATCATGTCAAAAATAGTTCCTTTGACATCCAGCATTTTTTGGACATTTTTGTCCTCTTTTATTTTTCAATATTTTTTGCATATCTGCGAAATAAATTTGAGCTGTCTTAACTGACCAGGACAATTAAATGATGTGACCAGAATACCATCATGGCCTATGGTTGAATGAAAAGATATACTTGCCTGGCAGACTGTTTTCATTCAACTTTATAACCAAGAATTACGAAACTTTGGTCAAATTAATATAAATTAGTTTCTAACTTCTTCAATATATAAATTTTGTCACATGAAATAGGTACCTTATGGTATGTGCCAACAGGAAACATTCAGATCAGCCTGTGCATCTACACAGTCTGATCAGAGTCTTCCCTTTTCTCATATACAATCTATAAATCCTGTCAAATCTAAAAATATAAACCTGAAGACTGGTCAGTCAGTTTGCAAGGATGCACAGGCTGATTTCAGCATTAACTGTATGCACATGGCTAAAGGTCTCTTTTTACGTGATGGCAAAATAACATATGATTTTAATATACTGACCGTTTCCCCTGCAGGCCCTCTCTGTCCCCTCGGTCCAACATCACCTCTCTCCCCTCTTGGACCTGGTTCCCCTCTCTGCCCTTGGGAACCAACAGGCCCTTCTGGGCCTGGCAGACCTCTTGGGCCTTGTGGACCCATTGGGCCCTGTTGTCCAACAGCACCTCCATTATCTCCAGAGACCTGTAAAGAAATACCAAATTTACAGTGACTAGGTACACTTTCATGGGAAGCAACTCTGCCATTTTCATTTTTGCCATTCTTCTCAATCAGGTTCATTTGTTAAAGGAAACAATTTGCTCCTGTAAAAACCATGGTATGGTGACTACGTACACTTTCAAGGGAAGCAACTCTGCCATTTTCATTTTTCCCTCTTCTCAATGAGGTTCTATTAAGGAAAGAATTTGCTCATGCTTTCCTTTAAGAGGAGACCCCTTTTTAGAAAGCCTTGTCATCCGGAAAAGCAAATAGCTGGTTTTAAATATAGAGGAAAAATCCATCATTCTATTCAGAGTTTAAGTACAGACAAAAGCCAATGCTGATAAAAATTCCAGTGTTGAAGGGTTCCACATCAGACCCTACCAGAGTGTTAACACTGACAAAATCCACACAAAAACAATAGCTTTCTCACCTCTGGTGGAGGTTAGTAAAAAACAAGAAGCAGTACATTACATGTAATTAACAAATAGCGATGGCCTTTAACATGACTCTGACCCTAACCGTGGGCATACTGTCCAAAATCATCCATATGACATACCTCTTTATTTTTGTACATTTCTGTGAAGTTTGATCAAATTTGCTTGAGTTGTTTATGAAAATGCGGAGACACAATTCATAAGGGACAATCAGTCACTCTGTGTGATTTTAATTAAGAAATAATTTTTCCTCGCCCATGAATTATTCCTGATAAGCACATGCTGTTGGAGGGCAGATCACGAAATATCAATTCATTAATATTAATTCACAACTGCAAAGCCGAAGTGAATTAATATTCGTATCTGCCTGACAAAACATGTATTAATCAGGGATAATTCACAGGTTAGGAAAAGTTATTTTGATTCTAACTTTATACAGCATGAAAATGCAAGTATATTACAACATTCTCAAAGGACTATTTTTGAAGGGGACATCAACTGAAGCAAATGTTTACATTTGACATCATCAAGGCATGAAACTGGCTAGTCTCGACAAAAGGCAACGTGAATTATCACAAATTTTCACATGACGCCGCTGCCTATGCATTCTATGAGGAGAACGTTAACGTCATGTTAGAATATGCATTCCTCTGAGGGGCCTAAAACATATTTCCTGTTGTACCTATTTGACATTACCTCGACAACCTGCCCAGGTGGACCCGGTGGCCCAGGTATCCCTGGGGTTCCAGGTTTGCCATCTCTTCCAGGATTACCATCTCTCCCTTGCTCTCCAACTGGCCCCCTTGGACCTTCAGGGCCCATTTCTCCTGGCTCTCCAGGTATGCCAGCTTCTCCCTGTAATATCAAGAATGCCATTGTAACTGATGTTTCAACATTTCTGTCCCAAGGTAAATGGGTACACTTTCTGGGAAAGCAATTCTGCCATTTCATTTTTGCCTTTCATCTCATTAGGGGTCAACTCTTGAAAAAAGGAATTTGCTCCCTGGGAGCAAATTCTTTCCTTTAAGAGTTGACCCCATTAGGGAAGAGTTTCCTTGTCCATGGATGCAAACAGGAAGTCACAGAAATTGTCCCCCTTTATAGCACTGGAGGGAAAACATGGAGGTGTACGTACCATGTACACATTAGCCTTAAGGCGTCCGGACAAACTTCCGAAGGTAATATAATTACTCTGATCTGAAAGTATTTTTCGTGCACACCAGATAAGGATATCCTCCCAAACACTCAAATTAAGAATTCAACAAGTTCCTTGTTTATAAATAAACATTGTATAAATCAAAGGTATGCATGAAAAAGTATCATGGGTATCAGGTGCTGACAGAAATGTCTGTCCCTCGAGAAAACTGTTCTGCATCACTTGGCATGCCTTGTGATGCTGTACAGTGACTCTCATGACAGATTTTTCAATCAGCAGCTCACATCCATGAAAGATACTTATATTTTCAGTTTTGCAACACAGCCAAGGGGTTTATTCACATGGTAAGCCAATACTCGTGTCAAAGTGGTCTCCCATACAAAAACCAGGGACATGTTTGAACATAATCTAAAATTCAAAGCTATTTGGGATTAAGTTTTGTTATTTTTGTTTATTCTCCATCAAAACTGATGTTTTTAAGAAAAGCTAAAGAAAATTATCATTAAATTATCCTTGTCACCCTTCAAATCATGACCACTGGAGTCTAACATGGTGACCACAGTATATGTCAGTTTTAATTTTTTTTTTTTGTTATAAAATCTTTCAAATAATTATTCCAAAGGGAACAAATAATAAATTCAAAGAATTTAAAAACACTCTCTTTTCAAACTTTTCGGCATAAGAAACAAGGGCTTCGCAAGCGGCGCATAATACGCCCGTTTAAATGTCATAAAGGAGTTACAGAATGAACAAGACTGTTTACAAAAGGAAAGACAGGCAGACAAACAGAGGCAACCACGTTATAATTAATGAATGCAACATTATTTAAATATCAAGTCAAGGGAGATAAACTAAGTATACTAGACATACCATTCTTGGTTCTATTATTCTCCCCTGAATCACCATTAAGTGTGTAACAATATATTTTAAACAGTTGAAATGTCAAACAGGATATTTATGCAAGGGCAGATAATTCAGTAAGTAAGCCAGAGTTGTGGTTCCTGCTCAGGATATATTGCCTTATTATTATACACATTCCTACAAAGTTTCATTCTAATATTTTAAAGGGTTGAGGAGATATGGAGTGAATGAGAAACACCTAAAATATACTAATCAAAGGGCGGTTACTCCAAAATTAAGAAAGAGGGAGCAACTATTCTTATATGTGACACACTGCCTTGTGATCATGCACATTGTTATAAAGTTTCATCATGATATTCCAAACAGTTACCAAGTTAAGGTATGCACAAGCTAAGTATACACAAAAATAGCTAACATGACCTAATGAAAGGGAGGTAACTCAAAAACGCAGAAAGGGAGAGCAGCCATTGTTGTACGCGACACATCTTTGGGACTTCATAACGCTTGCTATAAAGTTACATGAAGATATCCCAAACGGTTATCTAGTTATGGCGCGCACAAGACTTGCAGGGTAAAAATTAATCAAAGGGGCATAACTTGGAAACTAAGGAAGGGGGAGCAACCATTTTTGTACGCGACACGTTCCCCCAACCTAATACATATTCCTACCAAATATCATGAATATATCCCAAACGGTTACTGAGTTATGCCGCGCACAAGAATGTTTACGGATGGACGGACGGACGGACAGACGGACGGACGGACGGACGGACAGCGCCACGACATAATACGTCCGTTTTTTCAAAACGGGCGTATAAAAAGAGTGTTTTTAACTTTATTTTTTTATTAACTTTTTTTTTGTTTCATCTGTTTTAATGACACAGTTCTAACACCAGAGACTAGAGCTCAGTATAAAACTGCCACCTACCCTAGCTCCTTTCTGTCCACCTATTCCTGGCATCCCCACCTCACCAGCTGGTCCTGGCATACCCTGTAATAAATAAAACAATTTATCATATGAGGTTGCTGTTATTCAGTGGATAACGTCGTATCATAAAAATCGTATGACCACACGTTTAATAACACTTTGGCGCATACTCGTATTGTCAGTGACAACTTTCGTGTCAACAATGCGTTTCCTTGTTGGAGTAATGTTCATTTTAAAGGCCATAAAATCCCATTTTAAAGGGTCATATGATCAACAGAATCTTACACTCGTGGTCATTTCATATGAAATTTATGAAAATCACAAAGGGCTTGTTTCATAAATTTCATATGAAATGACCACTCTAGCAAGATCCTCTATATCAACATCAGCATTTATCTTCTGCCCTGAAAACTTTATGTTGCATTTTGGACTTTGTATTACATATCTGGCCAACATGATAAGACACTTTAACCAACAGAACATTTTACTTGCTTACAATTCTGTATTGAGCTCTGCACATAAGTGACCAGGTCTGTATATGAAGGCAGAAAGATAGATCTGTCATAAATGAAGATGAAAACTGCATATCTTGGAAACATAAAAATATAGCTTGACAAGAGGGCCATGAGGCCCTGAATTGCTCACCTGAGTAAAAAGGTCAAACTAGGGTCATCATTTGAACAAACCTGGCAGTTTGAAACTGTCAAGATATGAGACATTAGTTGAAGATCAAAGAATGAACTTGACTTCAATTGCTAAAAATGTTCTTGTACTCATATATTTGACTGTATTTATCAACTTCAGCACCAAAATTTTCAACAAATTCCATGAACTCTATATTAAAGCATTTTCCAATATAAAAGCACCTGAAACAAGTTTGACCTTGCCATAAAAATGTCAAAGTCATCATATTCTCATATTTGACCTGGTGGTGTAAAAAAGGTCAAGGTCAGCAACCCAAGGTCATCATTTGAACAATCTTGGGATTACTCGAGTACCAAATGCTACATACCAAAGTTCAAGCACATCGGTCAGCTGGTTCAGGGGAAGAAGATTTTTTGATTGTTTTTACTACATATCAGGGTGGATGATCACGTGGTTTTCACATCACAAGAAATACGGGAAATTCCAGTACAGCGATTGCTTCCTGTTTACTTTTTTTCAGGATAATTTCTTT
Organism: Ctena decussata; assembly: GCA_963989385.1. Taxonomy (NCBI): domain Eukaryota; kingdom Metazoa; phylum Mollusca; class Bivalvia; order Lucinida; family Lucinidae; genus Ctena; species Ctena decussata. The sequence goes on along the minus strand of OZ022514.1, from coordinate 59,764,383 downwards.
GTTGCCAAATGCAGTCTTATAGAATAAAGCGCAGTTAATGCGTGCTCTTAAGTACTTTTAACTGGCGTTCTTGTTTTTACTGAGAGTTCACATGTTTTCATGTTAAAACCTCCCCCAGTTCTGGAACGGCAACATCATTCACCTGCCACAGCCTACTTTCGGTTTCAGATGTTGTGGGATGATTAAATATGCAAACTATATAACTCACTATAAAATCACAAATATCATCTGAAAGTACCCATGACTACACATTCACTGTGCTGCATTTTGAAAGAATGCATACAGAAACAATGAAATTATTGAATAAAATGTGAAGAATTTCCGGGGTTTCCTTGTTCAGAATGACGTAAGAAAATGTGGCAAGACAACATTTGATCATCCATCCTGACATATGGGCATGGTGGCCATGTTGGTCACGTGATCAGGACCAGTTGAACAAATATTTATTTCCTCTGCCCCTTAACGCTCTATACAAAATCTGGTTATAATTGCCAGTGTTTTTTGTGGAGATGTTTGAAATTGTCAAAATATGAGAGTCCTAGGTCAAAGGTCGAAAGATGACCTTGACCCCTTGAACTCATAAATCTTTATGTACTTATTAAGATGACTATACATACCAATTTTTAGGCCAAAATTTTCAAAAGTTTCCATGAAGTCTTATGCTCTAGCATTTTCCAATATTTGGTCTTGCTATAAAAATAGGTCAAGGTCAACCCAAGGTCATCATCAGCTGAACAGGTTTGGTAGTACTTAAGTACCAGATGCTACATACCAAGTTTCAAGGCCATCAGTCAAGTGGTTCTGGAGAAGAAGATTTTTAAAGCTTTTATATGATATATGGGCATGTTGGCCATGTTGGTCATGTGGCAAGGACCGTTTGAACAAATTTTCATTCCTTGGGCCCCTGGAGGCTCTATATGGAATTTGGTTATAATTTGCCTAGTGGCTTTTGAGCAGATGTCATGAAATTGTCAAAATAATTATGCGAGTCCTTGGTCAAAAGGTCAAAGAATGACCTCTTGTCCTCATAAATCTTCATGTACTTATTAAAATGCCTGTATACACCATTTTCAGGCCAAAATCTTCCAATTTTTCCATAAAATCTTATGTTCTAGCATTTTTTTCCATATTTGACCTTGCTGCAAAAAAAGGCAAGGCCAACCCAAGGTCATCGTTTGAGCAATCTTGGAAGTACTCAAGTACTCGATGCAACATACCAAGTTTCAAGGCAATCAATATATTGGTTCTGGAGAAATAGATTTTTGAAGCTTTTTACCATATATATGGGTGTGGGGGCAATGTTGGTCATGTGACCTGGACCGTATGAACAAATTTTCATTCCATCAACCCCCGAAGGCTCATGATTTCATTACAATTGGCCCCATGGCTTTTGAGGAGATGTTAGAAACTGTAGAAATATGAGAGTCCTAGGTCACATGTCAGATAATGACCTTGACCTTTTGTACTAATTAAGATGACTGTATATACCAATTTTTAGCCCAAAATCTTCAACAGTTTTCAAGATATCCTATGTACTAGATTTTTCCATATAAAAGCACCAGAAACCAAAATTGACCTTACCATAAAAAAGGTCAAGGTCAACCTAAGGTCATAATTTGAACAATCTTGGTAGTACTTGGATACCCAATGCTACATACCAAGTTTCAAGGCCATAGGCCTTTTGGTTCTGGAAAAGAAGATTTTTTAAGGATTTTACCATTATGGGCATGGCGGCCATGTTAGTCATGTGACCCAGACCACTTGAACAATATTTTGTTCCGAATAGCCCTAGAGCCTATATATGAAATTTGGTTACAATCGGCCCAGTGGTTTCAGAGAAGAAGTTGTCTGAAATTGTGGAGGGACGACAGACGGACTGACAATGGAGCCTTTCCATCCTATAAGCTCCCCTGGAGCTGCTGGCTCAGGTGAGCTAAAAATCTATGGGGTACTTAAAATTACACAAAGAACTGTAATGATTTGTGAATTAATATATATCTGATCTAACACCGTTCTATCATCAATACAACAGTTTCAAACAGAAAACATCTAACAAACAAGAATATCGGTGGAACCGACGGATGCTCCCCGAAGGCTTGGAATAGGACAATGGGGATCCTGGTGAAGAAGTGATTTTCTGTGTAAACTAAATGCAATTCAAAATGAAAAATAACAAAAAAAACAAATAAACAATTATCTTCAAAACTTTTTAGAGCAATACTCTAGACATACATACAACTGAGAAAAAATAAGAAAGGAAGTAACTCCAAGATAACTTGGGATACAGTTTTGGTTCTTCTGCTCTGCAATTCTTGTCATTGCCTTCTATTATCAATATATGAAGTTTGATTCATGTTCTTTTAAATAGGTATAGAGATATACTCCGGACAAGCTAAATAACTGAAAAAATTAGAAAAATTTGGAAGGGCACTAACTTTGTAATTACTAAAGGTAATGTTATAGTTCTTATGATCTGCAATTCCTTTCATTACCCACTATCGATGTGTGAAATGTCATTTAGCTTCCTTCAATACTTCCTAAGATATGCTCCATACTAGCAAAATAAAGCAAAAATTAAGAAGGGAGCTAACTTCGTAAATACTTTTGACAGAGTTATGGTTCTTGTGTTCTGCACTTTCATTCATTGCCCTCTATTAGTGTGTGAAGTTTCATTAAGTTCCCATTTATACTTTTGGAGATATGCACCAGCCAAACTTAATATTGAAAAAATCTGGAAAGGGAGCTAACTTCATAAATACCATACATGTGATGAACTCTTGAGGACCATGTGGGAGATCTGGATTTCATTTCAGGGAGATTGAGTTCCTCATCAGGGAGACTTTTTGACGGCAACTTTGACGCGTTGTTTTGAGTACTTAACTGTTTTTTTTTTTGTTTTTTGGCGGTGGGGGTGGGGGGGGGGGGGGGGGGGCTTCTTGTTTTAAAATAAAACATGAACTAAAGTACAGTTATATAGTTTGTTTAACTTCTTTACTTTTGAGTTACCCAATACTTCAAATATAACCTCAAAAGTATGCCATTTCAGTGCAGTAACACTACCATCCTAAGTTTAATTTACAGTGTAATTGAACAGTACTGTTCATAGTGTTAGTGCTGACCATTCCATTGCTAAGAAACAATTTGATTATCTGGCATTCTCAAACCATCACCCCTCCCCACTTTTTCCTAACCCTCCCTCAATATAAAAGTCCAATATTGCATCTTGGATGATGGGTCCGATTTGCTCCAGTTATTTTGATAAAAGCTGATACTTGTTATAAACTCAAAATCTGTTTATCTCAAAACCGAGTTATATTCTACACTTTAATGAACATACCTGTCATTAGAGCTGTCTATTTTCGTTGAATATTAGATTAAGAACAAATATAGCTGCATATTTGGGTCAGTAAACTTGTAGAATGGCATATATTTCTGTCTCAGTCAGATGCTGAAGATCGCGGATTTCCCATGTTTTATTTATAAATTCACACTGGTTCTCATTTCGCATACGATGCATCTGAACCGGCGGGAACTGGATAGAAAAACGCGGGAAACTATTCTTAAAGTGAACGAACCGACTTAAAAAAAAAAAAAAATTGCTGGCACCGTTATGATTTCATGAAAGTATGATCTGATCAGCCTGCGCAAATTTTGCATGATCGATATTTATAATGACTGTACATTACGTATCTGACATGTTTACTGAAAAAAATCGATATGGAATCATTGTCGATTGGCGGCACTTCCATCTATTGCATTCGTGCAACTCAATGACATAAACAATGACCGATGCATAAAGCCGCGACGCAATAAAAGTTATTTGCTCTCGATAAAAGTTACCTGCTATTACATTTAGAACAGGTACCTTTACTGGTGCGCCAGCCAATTTAACACCTCGCTGCGTCTGATCAGCGAATACCCTTCGGAATGACACGTCCTATATTGCACCCTGTAAGGTAATTAGGTCACGGACAGTTAATCCTTTTGACAGCCGCCGGCTAAGTAGTTACCGCAAAATGGACGGTTCAGAAAAAATTATGACAGGAAAATTCAGCATCCGGGAGATTCTGAATACTTTCCGGGAGCGCGGGAGATGGGCTCCATTTCCGGGAGACTCCCGGATAATCCGGGAGACATCACATGTATGAAATACTCGTGACAGGGTTACTGTTCTTGTGCACTGCACTTCCTCTCATTGTCCTCTATCAATGTGTGAAGTTTTATTTAGTTCCCCCTTATAGTTTCAGAGATATGCTCCGGACAAGCATAATATTGAAAAAACTGGGAAGGGAGCTAACTTTGTTAATACTTGTGAGAGGGTTACCGTTCTTGTGCACTGCATTTTCTCTCATCGTCCTCTATCAATGTGTGAAGTTTCATTTAGTTCCCCCTTATAGTTTCAGAGATATGCTCTGGACAAGCAAAATATTGATAAAACTGGGAAGGGAGCTAACTTTGTAAATACTTGTGACAAGGTTACAGTTCTTGTGCACTGCACTTCCTCTAATTGTCCTCTATCAATGTGTGAAGTTTCATTTAGTTCCCCTTTATAGTTTCAGAGATATGCTCCGGACAAGCAACATAGTGTAACAAGGGCTTCGCAAGCGGCGCATAATACGCCCGTTTTAATGTCATAAAGGAATTATAGAATTAACAAGATTGTTTACAAAAGGACAGACAGGCAGACCAACAGGGGAAACCACACTTTAATTAATGACGGCAACATTATTCAAATATTTAACACATCAAATACTATTACTATACCAAAAATCAGCTTCCAAGGTGAAGTGGCTCCTAAGCTGAGTAATGCCAAAGTCAAACAAGGGAGATAATTCATATACTAAATATACTAGATATACCATTCTTGGTTCTAATACATTCCCTTGACAATATACACATCTTGATAAAGTTGTGTTAAAATATTCTAAACTGTTAAGGAGTTACAGAGTAAACAGGAAATTTATGCATGGGCAGATAATCCAGTAAGCAAGCCAGAGTCATGGTTCTTCCTCAGGATTCATTGCCCCATTATTACACACATTCCTACAAAGTTTCATTCTAATATTTCAAAAGGTTAAGGAGATATGGAGTGAATGGAAATGCCTAAAATAATGATCAAAGGGAGGTTACTCCAAAATTAAGAAAGGGGGAGCAACCATTCTTATATGTGACACATCATCTTGTGATCATACACATTGCTATAAAGTTTCATCATGATATTCCAAACAGCTACTGAGTTAATGTATGCACAACATAAGTATTTAAAAAAATAGCCGAAAAGAACTAATAAAAGGGATGTAACTCAGTAACGAAGAAATGGAGAGCAACCACTGTTGTACGCGACACATCGTTGGGACTTCATACACATTTCTATGAAGTTTTATGAAGATATCCCAAACAGTTATCTTGTTATGGCGGGCACAAGACCTGCAGGGAAAAAAAAACAATCAAAGGGGCATAACTTGGAAACCAAGGAAGGGGGAGCAACCATTCTTGTATGTGATACATTCCCCCTACCTACTACATATGCCTATAAAATTTCATGAAGATATCCCAAATGGTTACTGAGTTATGGCGAACACAAGAATGTTTATGGACGGAGGAAAGGGAGGTTACTCCAAAATTAAGAAAGGGGGAGCAACCATTCTTATATGCGACACATCATCTTGTGATCATACACATTGCTATAAAGTTTCATCCTGATATTCCAAACAGTTACTGAGTTAATGTATGCACAACATAAGTATACACAAAAACAGCCGAAAAGAACTAATAAAAGGGATGTAATTCAGAAACGAAAAAAGGGAGAGCAACCATTTTTGTACGCGACACATCGTTGGGACTTCATACACATTGCTATGAAGTTTCATGAAGATATCCCAAACAGTTATCTAGTTCTGGCGCGCACAAGACCTGTAGGATAAAAAACAATCAAAGGGGCATAACTTTGTAACCAAAGAAGGGGGAGCAACCATTCTTGTACGTGACACGTTCCCCCTACCTAATACATATGCCTACAAAATTTCATGAAGATATCCCAAACGGTTACTGAGTTATGGCGCGCACAAGAATGTTTACGGACGGACGGACGGACGGACGGACGGACAGCGCCATGACATAATACGTCCGTTTTTTCAAAACGGGCGTATAAAAACTGGAAAGGGAGCTAACTTTGTAAATACTTGTGACAGGGTTACGGTTCTTTTGCACTGCACTTCCCCTCATCGTCCTCTATCAATGTGTGAAGTTTCATTTAGTTCCCCCTTATAATTTCAGAGATATGCTCCGGACAAAAGTGTGACGGACGGATGAATGGACAGGCAGACAGACGGACGGACAAAGCGGCAACTATATGCTCACCCTTCGGGGAGCATAAATATAACAACAAAATAACACTTTAAGGTATATAGGTACATTGCCATGTATTCCGCCATTTATCAAAGGGCGAGAACTTTTGTGACTTCCTGTATGCTTCCCTGGGCGATGGAGCCCTTTGAAAAGGGGGTCTACTCTTAAAGGAAAGAATCTACTCAAAGAGGAGCAAATTCTTTCCTTTAAGAGTTGACCCCAACTAAGAAGGTAGGCAAAAATGAAAATGGCAGAGTTGTTCCCCATGAAAGTGTACCCATTCACATTAAACGAGTAACAAAAATACATATTCACAGAGTTCCAGATAAGAAGGGGTAACAGGGATAATTTAGAGACAATGTTTCTTATTTCTCCTAGAAAATATATGTTGTGACCCCTCATTAGAACCATCTCGGTGAGAGGGTCTTCTGAGGGGTCACAAAATATGTTCTTATGCAAAAAAAATAAGGAAAATTATTCCAAAATTATCCATGTTACCTCTTCTTATCTGGGGTACTGATTTATCAGAAAGATTTATAAACACTTACCATAACATCTGAGGCAAATATTGAAAACAGTTTTTTTTTTTTAATCCTATAACTTGCAAACAAATTTGCTAAATTCATTCGTTACAGAAAACAGGACTCAGCCATTGTAATTTTTCCATACTGCATACATGATTTCACTAATAGCAGCAAGTCTGCAGGTCAGTGCATCTGCATGACAGAGTTTATATTTCTCATGGTCTGATAGTCTGAATACTGTATTTCTTCCGTTTTTCCTTTCCAAAACCATCCCAAAGATCTACATCCATCTTGTAGGACGGATCTAGATCTTTGGGATGTTCTTGGAAGAGATAAGAAAACAGTTTTATAGCTGAACCAAGCAAGACTGATTTACATATCTGTGGTAATTCTGGAAGGGTTCACTCCAGTCTTATAACCAAATAAATATGGTACATTTCACAGAATTATATATTTTTTTTATTTATTTTTTTTCGCCCAAATCTCATAATGTTGTTCCCTATGAGGCTCAAAACAATAAATCCACAACTCAGACCTCCTGACACTGAGTCTGTCTGTGTTCTCCCTAATTTGAAGAAGAGAGCCTGCTGATTTATGTTCCAACCTCCTAAATAGTTATTTCACTGTACTAATCATATACTTGTCTGGTTTCTTCAGAGATATGTACCATAAATAAATTAAGATGCCCAGTTGTTGATGATAATCTTTATAAACTTAAGTTTGAAGCACATATTTGCGTCACTCTGAATTCACAATTCTCATTAATGTTTTTTTCTGCATTGATGACAGCCATTATTTTGTCACATTTAAAATCTGCTTAATATCATTTTTCAAATATTTCCAAATTACAATAGTCAATAAAACTTACAGGCATTCCTGGTGGCCCAGCTGGGCCGGGCTGACCTGGGGCACCTATCAAGTCCTCCATATTGCCCTCAAACACACCTGGCTTGCCTGAAAACATGCAGAGAATATGTTAAGTGTGCCAAAATACAGACCTACTCGTGATTCTGCATCAGGTAAAATATTTAAGGCAGCTGGGTACACTTTCACGGGAAAGCAACTTTTCCATTTTTATTTTTGCCTCCCTTCTCTATTGAGGTCAACTCTAAAAGGAAAGAATTAGCTCCCCTAGGAGCTAATTCTTTCCGTTAAAAGTTGACCCCATTTTGCAAGGGCTTCTTCATCTAGAAAAACAAACAGGAAGTCACAAAAGATGCCTCCATTTGAAAACAAAAAGGCAATAAAAACATATGAAGGTATACCCACCCCATTCAATAAGCATCTCAAGGTTTCCACTTTTTGACAACATTTGTTTCCATAGTTACTTGAAGCATCATTTTTGTAACTATCAAATCATTTTCCATGACATTTTCAGAAATAACAAAATAATGATAACACATGTTTGTTTCATGTACTTATTATTTACCGGTACGTAAATTGACCGGATCGGGTCTAATCACCGGATCGGACCCAAATTTCAGCATCAATAGCTGTTTTATAATACTTTCTTTGCCTGTTAATGTGTATATTTTGCATAAGATGGTGTGTACAACAGATATATTACAATAATATTTGAATTTAATGAATTTACAGTTAGTTGTAATTTCGTGGAAATTACACTGAGACAGATATATTAGGCCAAAAAAAAACAAGAGGGCCAGGAGGCCCTGAATCGCTCACCTGAACAACTGGCAAAGTGACTTTTTCTTATGTCTGATATTGTCAAAATATGAGTCTTGGGTCAAAAGTCAAAGAATGACCATGTCCTCTTGTACTCATACATCTTCATGTACTCTTTAAGACAACCATATATACCATTTTAGGCCAAAATCTTCAAAACTTTCCATGAATCTTATGTTCTAGCATTTTCCCATATCTGACCATGCCGCAAAAAAGATCAAGGTAAACCCAAGGTTATCATTTGAACAGTCTTGGTAGTACTCTAGTACTCCAGGCTACTTACTAACTTTCAAGGTCATAGGTGTATTGGTTCTGGAAAGGAAAAAATATTAAAGGTTTATACCATAAATGGGTATGGCGGGCATGCAGGTCATGTGACCTAGACCGTTTGAACAAATTTTTGTTCAATCAGCCCCTGGAGGCTCTATATGCAATGTGTTTACAATTGGCCCTTTGTCCTAAGAGGAAATGTTTGAAAATGTCAAAATATGAGAAATCTAGGTCAAGGTCAACGAATGACCTTGACTTCTTGTTCTCATAATTCTTCATGACCTCATTAAGACGACTGTATATACCAATTTTAAGGCCAAAATCTTCAAAACTTCCCATGAAATCTTATGTTATAGCATTTTCCCATATTTGACCTTGCTGTAAAAAGGGTCACGGTCAACCCAAGGTCATGATTTGAATAATCATGATACTACTGGAGCAGACAATGCTACATACCAAGTTTCAAGGCCATCGGTCAATTGGTTCTGAAGAAGAAGATTTTTAAAGGTTTTCACCATATACGGGCATGGCAGCCATGTTGATCATGTGATCCAGACCATTTGAAGAAATTTTCATTCCCTCAACCCCTGAAGGGTCTAGATGATATTTGGTTACAATTGGCTCAGTAGCTTTTGAAATTGTCAAACTACATGTATAAGAATTCAGGGTCAAAGGTCAAAGAATGACCTTGACCTCTTGTATTCATGACTCTTCATTTACTCATTAAGATGACTGTATTTATCCATTTTTAGGCCTTAATATTCCAAACTTTCCATGAAATCTTAAGTTCTAGCATTTTCCCATATTTGACCTTGCCGTAAAAATTGTCAAGGTCAACCCAAGGTCACCATTTGAAAAAAACTTGATAGTACTAAAGTACCCGATGCTACATACCAAGTTTCAAGGCAATCAGTCAAATTGGTTCTTGAGAAGAAGTTTTTTTAAGGTTTCTACCATATATGGGCATGGCAGCCATATTGGTCATGTGACCTGGACCGTTCGAACAAATTTTCATTCCCTCAACCCCTGGAGGCTCTAGATGAAATTTGGTCACAACTGGCCAAGTGGTTTTTGAGAAGGTTGTTTGAAATTTTCAAAATATGAGAGTTCTGGGTCAAAGGTCAAAGAATAACCTTGACCTCTTGTACCCATAAATCTTCATGTACTCATTAAGATGACTGCATATACCAATTTTTAGGCCTTAATCTTCAAAAAAATTTCCATGAAATCTTATGTTGTAGCATTTTCCCATATTTGACCTTGCTGTAAAAAAGGTCAAGGTCAACCCAAGGTCATAATTTGAATAATCTTGATAGAACTCCAGTACCCAATGCTACACACCAACTTTCAAGGCCATCGGTCAATTGGTTCTGGAGAAGAAGGTTTTTGAAGGTTTTTCCCATATATGGGCTTAGCGGCCATGTTGGTCATGTGACCTGGACGGTAAGAATAAATTTTCATTCCCTCAACCCCTGTAGGCTCTATATGTAATTTGGTTTCAATTGGCCCAGTGACTTTTGAGGAGATTGTTTGAAATTGTCAAAATATCAGAGTTCTGGGTCAAAGGTCAAAGAATGACCTTAACCTCTTGTACTCTTAACTCTTCATGTTCTCATTAAGATGACTGTAGATACTAATTTTTAGCCCAAAATTTTCAACAGTTTCCAAGACATTTTTGTCCACAGGCTACAAGTTCAAATTCTGGTGAACTTTTCAGCATGAAATTGTTTGTTTACATAGATGGCTGATAAGCAGCTGTAACTGTTGCTTAAGTGGCGTCCTGCTGCCAAACAGTGGTCAAACTGTTTGATGTTAGAGTTTTTACAAGCTGTATATGAGCTTTTTGTTTGCTTATGCTATTAGAGGCTAGTTAACAAATAACTTAAACAATTTTATCTGATCCTTGACTCAAGGGACATTCCGTAGGCTGGAGCATATAGTAAAGATATCTTATGTTCTAGCATTTTGCCATATAAAACCACGAGGAAGCAAATTTGACCTTACCGTAAAAAGGTCAAGGTCAACTCAAGGTCATAATTTGAACAATCTTGGTAGTACTCGCATACCCAATGCTACATACCAAGTTGCAAGACCATCGGCCTATTGGTTCTGGAGAAGATTTTTTTAGGTTTTTACCATATATGGGCATAGCGGCCATGTTGGTATTGTGACCAGGACCGTTTGAACAACTTTTCGTTCCTAAGGCCCCAGTAGCCTACATATGAAATTTGGTTACAATCGGCCCAGCGGTTTCAGAGAAGAAGTCATTTGAAAGTGTGGACGGACGACGGACGGACGGACGACGACGGACGACGGAGCCTCCTATACTAAAAGCTCCCCCGGAGCCTCTGGCTCAGGTGAGCTAAAAAAAAACCCCCAAAAAACCTGTGTTTCCTACTACATGCCAAATAAAATTAGGGTCGGTAGGTCAGCTTCAATTCCATTTCTTTTTAAATCACCCTATAGGGTACAGAGGGTTCGATTTATACCAAATATATTTCAGTAAACATGCATTTGCATTATAATCTGATTGAAATGGCTAAAAAAAAACAAGAAAAGGTCAGATGAAATAATCCAATTTTTTTTCATTTTTGTTCAAAACATAGATTGTGGGTACAAATTACTGAGGTGATTTAGACCTATAAATACATACAGGTCACTGAGCAAAGACAATATGTGCTGGATACATCATGCTAAATGCAATGCAGACCCCCTTTAAACCCAAATGTTACTGCAAAATATCTGTTGGACACACTATCTTCTACGAAATATAAACATAAACAGTCATAGAAAGTATGATAAAACAGTTATAAATGGTAAAATTCGGGTCCAATCCGGTCCGATCCGGTGATTCAGTCCGATCCGGTCCGATCCAATGAGTACACGTACCCTATTATTTACTGGTCCTCAAAAGATATTAGAACACTTGTCATACCAGCTTAAATATATCTATCTTGTAACCTGGCAAATGTTAATGCAAGAAAGAAACATTTATGATCCCTATAAGAAAGCATAATTTTATTATCCTTTAAGAAATACAGTACTGCAAGTAATTTTCGTACCTTACAATGAAAATATTTGTACTACATAATGACTCATACCTGGTTCACCTTTTGACCCTTCTAGTCCTTGTGGCCCCATGGGTCCTCTTGGTCCTCTCTCACCAGTCTCTCCACGTGGCCCAGCAGGTCCAGGCTGCCCCGGAATTCCAGCAGGTCCCTGTGGGCCCATGGGCCCTGGTTCTCCTTTTTGTCCGGCACCAAAGTCCCCAGTCCCTTCATATATATCATTGTCATCTCTGATTAGTGGTATTGGATTCGTTCTTGAGGGTCCGGCAGGCCCTGGTGGCCCTGGTGGGCCAGGTGGTCCTCTCGAGCCAGGCTGCCCAGCAATTCCAGGTACCCCTTGAGCACCAGGCGGCCCTGGGAGACCACTCTCCCCATACTCTCCCTGAAACACAATGTACATATGAAAGGAAGATCACAAGGCTCAGTTGCTCAAAGCATAATTAGCTTCATGAAGTCTTTAGTCATGAATTCTGTATATACTGAACACAAAGAAACTTGAGGGTTTTTATTTTGCCGTCATTTCTTGGGTTTAGAGAAATCAGACATATGATAAATGTCAGTATAATGCTATTGAATATATTAACCAGCTTCACTTATTTTCCACTGGACTGAACTTGTAAAATTTAATGTATGCTACATTTACATGTTTTTTCATGTGGGCAGTTGTGCATTAGTAACTTCCCTAGCAGACTGTCATGGAGACACTCTATTACTATCACAATGTTATACTTCTCTGAAGATGAAAAGAATACTGAAATTGCATTTCTGTGTACTGACGTTAACATTGCCAAAAACGTAGGAAGTTGGATTGCAGTTGCTAGATAATCTTTAATCTCAGAAACTGTTTTCTGACAGCCAGAGACATTGAATCGTTGCATGAAAACAACCAAACTCAGATTACAGACCCTTGACTTGCTATACGTTTATTTAACACTACGTCAGAATATTATGCTAACATTTTCATTTGTTGTACGGGTACTGCTTCTAAGATTAAATTTGTACATTTCCTGTCATGTCAAAATTTGTTAATGTTTTCAATTTTGCCTTTTTCTGAAAACTGACCCGTGTCCTTTCTAGGGCAAGTTTTAGCATTTCCAATCATTCAAGGGCCCTAGTTCTTTACCAGAATTATAATCAAAGAAAAGTTGATCAGTTCCACATCATAGAATATTGGTGTGGGTCTGAGGTTTCCAAAAATATTGGAATTCGAAAAACAATGCCAAGCTTTCAACTGTCAAGTTTCTATTTTTGCTGAGTATATAAAATCAAATGTGCTAATATTTTTGGCTGAAAAAAAAACGATACAAGCTCTTCACTTTTTTTTCAACAATAAATGGAAGTGCTTTTGCATGCAATATGTTTGGAACTGTTTAGCCTCTATAAGGAAATTATACAAATACAACTATCACAGGGTATAAACCAGTTTTTGCTTCCTGCAGAGACTGTCCGTCATATTTGGCTTCCACCAAGACTGTCCACAATCTCTTGCTTCTTGCTGAGACTACTGTAAAGGATAAATGGCTTCCTGCAGCGACTGTCTGCGTGATTCTGCGTCCTGCAGAGGCAGGAAGCAGAGTCACGAGGACAGTCTCGGCAGGAAGCCATTTTTCAAGGTCAGTAGCCATGCTGGAAGCAAGAGATCGCAGACAGTCTGGGTGGAAGCCAAATATGACAGACAGTCTCTGCAGGAAGCGAAAATTGGCATTCCATTCTCTAATGAGCTTAAATACTGGAACACCTAAAAACCTTTTATTTTCCATTTGGGACAAATGGAAAATTAATGATTTTAGGTGTCCCAGTATTTAGGCACATTTGGGTATGAAGGAAATTACAAAACATTATCATTACCTTTGGGCCAGCCGGTCCAGGAGCTCCTGGGAGTCCATCTTTTCCATCATACCCTGGCAGACCAGGGGTACCAGGAGGTCCCTGGGCCCCTTTCTCTGGTTCTGCTATTGGTGGTGGTAGTGGAGAGATCCCTGGTTTCCCTGGGGGTCCTGGGGGGCCAATAACTGCAAGTCCAGGGGGACCCTGAAATCAAACGATGGTTTGAAGACTGTCTGGAGTCAGTTTTTCAGAACTGTTCTTCCGCTTTTTAAAATGTATTTTCTTTAATCTTAATAGATCAAATTTTAATCAAGACTCCTGGGCCCGGTTGTTCAAAACTAACGATATCGTTAGCTAACATTTCTTTAAAATTTTAAACGTTAATATTTCAAATACGCCAATATTTTTTGATGAAAAAATGTGAGAAGCTTTTGCACTGCAAAAGCTTCTCACATTTTTTCAACAAAAAATATCAGTATATTTGGTAATGAAGTTGTAAAACACTTAACGAGTTGACCTCTTAACAAGCTCGTTAGGCTAACGATGCTTTGAACAACTGGGCCCTGTTTGTTACAGTGTATGCAGATACTAATAAGAGCTGTCAGAAGACAACAAATAGCACCTAATGGGAGCTTGACTTTCATAGCGATGGTGGTGTTGAAAGGCTCTTGTCCAGATGCACCCTATGGAAACGGTGACAATGGTACCTGGTGAAAATTCGGGGGTGAATTGGTATACAGTGTAAATTCGGACGAAGTGTAAGTGTGAAGTCGGGATTTTCTTTGTTTAAACGGTATGTACTTTTGTTCTTCTCAATTTTGTGTTCCCGGCATGGCCAAGCGATGTTAAAAAGTGAAGATCTACTTATTGCAGGAGCTATAGAAATCAATTTTGTCATATGGCATGACAGCATGCAATGAAAAAAAAATTAATGATAGCCGCAATTTGGCGCCCCGTTTCTCAGGCTGTGTGTAAAAAGGTAGGAAAATCTCATTTTGTACAGTTTGATTTTGATTTTCTAACAAACGCAAATGGTCAGAGAGCTCATTTTGATATATGTACCCGAAGCTTTAAATACTTGATAATACCCCCAAAAATCAAAATTCATTCAGCATGGAAAAAGGATATAATGCCACGTGACTGTATACAGTGCGAGTCGTCGGGTATGTGGAGTGAATCATCGGATAAAAGTTTGTGAATCATCGGACATGTATTAGTTTTGAGGGCAATTTCGGATAAAAAAAAACGAGACTTCTCATTGTCTTATGGAAATTTGACATCGCGATTCATGTACTGAGCAGTCTAGGTCAATTGTAAAAGTCTTATAGCAATGGAATACATATATTAACGACTGATACACCAGCGGCCAGTGTGTCATCATATAAAAGTAGGCGTATACATTGTCTTAGACGGAACGGGAAAATCGCCTTTACAAACGTAGTGGAAGAGTACTACAAAATCTATAAATTTTGGTTGGCCGGCTGTGCAGCTGATGTGAGAAGCATGGGCGTTTTATCCCGTATTTCCTTTCTCTCCTGTTCTTCTTCATTATTAAAGGTATTTTCCCATTGATCAACTTGATCGTCTCGATCGCCCGAATTCTCCAACCAAGTTCGACCAATTATTTGATCGGGCTAGTAGAGGACTTTTTCTCGACCGTACAAGACCCAAACATGACCACTCACGACTACACCACATCAACCCGACAATCAGCCAGATCTCTATGCTGTCATCTCGATCCCTACACGATCTCTACACGATCTCTATTCGACCAAACTGACCTATATCTTTAGTCATGTACGGCCACTGTAGACAATCTTAGTCTAAAAACCTCAATTTGTCAAGGAGAACCAGGCTGCTCTTGCTCCCTGGTATGCTTGAAAGGGTAGTGGTGATGCCGACTGCTGGCTTTCTTTCCCTCCCATCTAAGCCTCTTGAGGGCTTGGTGGAGGTGATGTGGTTGTGACTTCCTTATCAAAAAGGCAGCATCTGTCTCTTTGCGGGATTTTAGTAGTTGTAGTTGTTATCTTTTTATGCTAGTACGGCTTAGGATATTGTCAGTACTGCATACCTTGTTTGAAGGATGGCATTGCGCTCGTGTAAGATCGGGTAGCTATCCAGTGCGGTCAACTAGCAATCAGGTAGTGGTCAAGTTGATCTGGGCAACAAACTGAAAAGGGATCGCGTTGATCGGAAAGCAATAGGGTACTGGTCGAAGAGAGGTCGAGTTCATCGGATACTGCTCCATATGTTTTTATCCCACACAAACTAGATAGCTACACGATTGTTTCCCGATTAAGTCGATGTCTACTGAGCCAATACTCGCTTCCCGAGCTTCTAGGGTTTGACTTCCTCGATCTCTACTCGAATTTATTGAAAAATGCCCAAAATTTTCGGGTAGGATGCCGGAGCGATGCCGAACAAGGCAGACCACCCCGACAACCCCTGCCGATCGAGCTGGCTTGACGAGTTGAGCTTGTCGAGTTGATCTGATCGGCAGTGAGAACATACTATAAGTACTTTGCCTCGACATAGCATGACAGAACGCTTTAAAAGAAAAACAGAGTTAAACTTCATATCTCTTAGCAGTGATGTCAGAATGTTTGGGCGGGCCTAGACTGAGCGCTAAAGAACTTGCATAATTTGTCCAAGAAAGCACAAAGTGCTGTAAATGTGGTTTCTAGCCTCAGAAAAAAATATAGTTTTCTCTGTGAGAGCTGATGTTTGAATGCATTCAGGGTAAGGACACTGATCATGGAGCGCAATATCGGTCTAATCCCATAATCTCGTAATTTGACATCGAATTTTGAACAACAAACATGATTATGCCTTGACGAGTCTTCTCTGGGCATGAGCATCCAGTCTGGCTCCAGCAGGCACATGGCATCAAAACGACGTCGTACTGACGTCAGTGTGACGTAATAACGTCACACAGACGTCTGTATGACGTCATTTCGACGTAATGTGCCCGCCTGGGTCAAAGTATGCGAAGCTTGCATATACAAAGAACCTGCGCCAGGAAAATGTCAGTATCAACGTTTTTTTTCTTTTTTCTGTTTTTTGTGAAATCGGCCTATGAAAATTTCAAAGTCGCATCGCACAGTTTTTCATGAATATAATAATAGATGAATATTTACGCCAGCTCCCTTTGCTCTGAAATCAATGTTTACAAAAGAAATGAATGGAAAAAGGCCATGCGATACGTAATCGCTTGTGTAAATAATTATAAAGGCCAAAAGTGTCAAGAATACCCAATATTCTCATTATTCAAAATCGTGTATGTTTAAGAAACTCCCCATTGTATAGATTTTTTGGTTACTGTAAGTTCATCGGATAGATACGGACAATTCTGAGCTAATGAGATAGAAATTTCAAGCATTAAATGCTGTTTTTACGAATCCCAACAAGGTTTCACACCCCCTGGGCACACACTATTGAATCACCGTTGATCAAACATAATGACATTGAATAACGTTGATTCAATATTGATTCAACATTGTGTGTCCCGTAGGACTTTTATCTCTACAATTAGATAATTAGATCATTGTATGGTCGATGTCGGCCTACGAGAGGAGCCCCGGTAGCTCAGGTTAAGCGCTGGCCTACTAATCTAGCTATTCCGGATTCGAGCCCCGCTCGAGGTAGATATCTTTCCAACCGTAAACGGGGTTTCATTGCACACATTCTTTCATTATCACCCTATGACTGAAATCCTATTGAACCGGACGAAAAATCGCAAGTCGCCCATCCATCCATGTCGGCCTACGGAAATTCTCACATAAGTACTCAGTTTACTTCAAATTCATACTGTTGACACAAATTGGTGCCACATTTCATTTCTTAGGGGCTTTGGAGTCCCGCTAGCTCAGTAGGTTAAGCGCTGGCCTGTTGATCTAACGGTCCCGCGTTCGAGCGTAGGCAATTCTTTTCAATCGTAATCGGGTTCCATTGCACACAGCCTTTCATTATCACCCACCCATCGTCCTAATATGACTGAAAAACTAATAAAAAGTGATGTAAACTCGCAAGTCATCGACCCATCTATACTGTAGGCATTCCTGTTTATGGCATATGGACAAATTAATTCATTTTTCTTATTTTATAAGAGCCTCGACACGAGAAAACCAACAATGTGGTTGTGCACCCAGCGAAGACTCAGATCAGCCTGGACATCCGCCCAGTTTGATCAGAGTCTTCGTTAAGTGCTCAAAGGGTAGCTTACGGTTTAAGCTACCTCCATGCGGACAGCAAAGACTGCTCTATGTCTGCGCTGGGCGCAAAAACGCATTGTTGGTTTTCTCGTGTTGCGACTCATATAAACATTTTTTTATTTATTCACTCAACTTCTCTTCTAATAAAGTGCTAAACCTTCCCCGAGGCTTTATCGCACTCTTGTGCCTATGTACATTGTGATCTTGGGGCTCGAACAATAAAGACAGATAAAAACAACAGTCTGTGCATAGTTATTTCTGTTTGGCCAACCCCAACTTCAAACGTTGGGGGCGCTCACAACGCACTCCAGCAGCTGATCCCACTGTTTGATGGCAGAAGGGAAAAATGTATGCTGGTAGACGTCAGTCTGACGATACAGAACCATACATCGCATGGTTTGGCAACTGGTGCTCAGTTGATGGGTGCAATATGCAGACAGGGGTATGACAGTGGGTCCATAGATGATTTTGTAGATCATCACTAGTTTTGCGTTCGCTCTTCGTTCCATTCCCAGCCGAGGTAAGCTTTCTTCTGGCTGGGGCTGCGTCCCTTTGACAGGGTCGATTTCCCGTTCGGGAAACAGGAAGGAAGTGCTTTTGAGATGCATGCCGGTATATATCGCAGTGCATGCCGATTCAGTTTGTTTCCCGAACGAGAAGCATTTTAGCCAATGTTATGACTTTAGGGTGCCTCTATTTGGCATGGCTCGTACATCTCAGTTTTGAACTAATACTTTTAAAACTACATGAATTTTTCTAAAAATTGTCCGAGTCGGATTTTGTTATTAAGGCCTTCAATTTTTTTTGACAGCAATTTGAAAACACCGGTGTCCATGATGAGAATTTTCTCAGTTCTGTTTCCCGTTCGGGAAATACTTCCGCTTCACTCTTGTTTCGCTTGTCTGTGTATAGACAACCGATGTAGTGAGATATGTCTAGTGCGATGGGAATGATGATGATGACTTGAGATTTTACGCCCCTTTTTAACAGTATTTCAGTTATATCAGGACGACGAGAGTCCGTGTGCAATAGACCCCGTATACCGTTGGAAAGATTCCCGTCTCCAGCAGGTCTCGAACGCGAGACAGGTAGATCAACAGGCCAGCTACTGAGCCACCAGGGTATCACGAAAAAAAAAAAAAAAAAAGATACCGGGCAGCATATGTGATAGCACAGGCTCAGATCATTATATGAGCACCTCAGGGTCCAAAGACTATTCATCTGAGGGAAGACTGAGCCGATGATGTTTCTGCGGTTCCTTTTTACGTGATACCGATCAGATCCTAATCTGGGTAAATTTGTATGATGTATTAAGCCACTCAAATAAATCAAACCCTTTTATGTATCCCGTATATCACATACACCCTCCATGAGGTCTAAATTAGGAAAGCAGTGTCAAAATACTTCTAAAACTTGAACCTGTAATAATGATATTGTGTAAACAGTATCAAACTGACCGATGTCAATTTCAATAATTTAATGCGTCATTCACAAATTAAGCTTACATACTAGTCACAAAGGCCAGTCAGATTCAAGGATTTCGAATGTTAACACTAGATTTGTTAGTCACAAATTTTGGACACTGCCTTATATCATATAAATTATGCAACTGACAGTCGATTTAAACGCAAGGGCGATCGGGCTCTGCATATGCCAGAGCTCATCTGAATCTCTCTTTGCACATGTAGAATATGTTCAGCAGGCGCACAACATTGAACGCAACGTCGAATCAATGTTGATTCATCGTCATGACATTGAATCAGCTTTGATTTAATGTTGATTCAGTGTTGTGCCGTTAGGTGTTGTATTATGTACTGTCAAATGTCGAGATTTGAAAGAAATTGTGGATTAAGACAAGGTCATTCAGTATGGGATATTACAAGTATAACAACGAAGATGCCAGTGGTGATGCTGTGGTTCCAGTGACATACTCCATCTTTGCTCCACCAGAATACGAAGGGGATATAGTAACCCGACTCGGAGCCTGTCTCGAGTCAGCTGAACTGAACGTAAGCATAACGTTATTAGAACCGCTCAACAAGAAACTGTACTGTTGGACATTTAAAAACAGCTGGAGACTCAGATCAGCTATCGCATTCTCGCAGCCTGATCCGCAACAAACAGTTTAGTTTGGGTGATTCCGGCTGCAGCCGGAAATCGTTTCCGTCATAAACAGGTTTTCGTCGCACACAGATTTTCATTATCACTCGCACATCGCCCTGATATGACTGATACTGCCAGAAGGGGCGTAAAATCGCAAGTCATCCGTTCATCCATTACTTTCCCCCACATCCCCTAGGTATTGGAATTTTTAACTATACGCTGGGTTATGCACATTATAACGCTCCGGCGCTATTCATCATGGTGTACCCTCTGTATAAATCACGTCGCTGTTGGTATTTTAACTAACATGATCAAAGTGAATGGGTATACTTTCTGAGGAACCCACCTTCCATCCACATCGCTTCTCAAAAGGGGTCAACACGTAAATGAAACAGCTACCCGCTCTAGGAGCCAATTCTTTTAAGAGTAGTCAACCCCTTTTTTGAAAGGTAGCATCGTCGCAGGAAATAACAACTGCAGAAACATGAGTAAAAATGGCGGAAACATGGCAGTATAGCCCCAAACAGTATATTTTAGCCGCAACACGAGAAACTCAACAATGTGGTTGTGCGTCCAGCGCAGACTCAGATCTGCCTGGGCATCCGCCCAGTATGATCAGAAACTTCGCTGCCCACATGAAGGTAGCTTAATCCCTTGGCTGCCCTTTAAGCGTTTAGAAAGAGTCTGATCAGAATTGGCGGATGCCCAGGCTGATCTGAGTCTGGGCTGGGTGCACAAACACGCTGTTGGTTTTCTCGTGTCGCGGCTCATTTTTTATCCTTTCAGATTCAGCGACCTGGAGAACTGACGCCGCCAATGGTGAGACGGTCTGGCCAACCAGACACTCCGGACTGGAAGAAAGTGAAATCCTGATTTGTGAATTGATATGTTTTATATTTTGAAATTTAAGAATCCTAGAATTGTCAGTTTTATATAAATTCTATACATATTCCTTACACTGTCTGCCATGACATTGATCGTGCGTAATTGTGCGTTTGCACATACGCCGAGTCGATGTCGTAGCAAACATTCTACAGGCAGTGGTTTGTTGAATTCTTTTAGTTATTTTGAGATTTTGGCTGTTTAGAATACCGAATTACTGATGACAGCCTGTCATCAGTAATTCAGTAGCCTGTATCGTGTAGCGTGTATCCCGGCGTTCCAGATGAGAAGTTTTACAAAGACAATTAGTGATAATTTTCCATTTTTCATGAGAACATATGTTGTGAACCCTCATTTAAACCGTCTTATCGAGACGATTTAAATGAGGGGTAAAACGTATGTTTTGATGCAAACTAGAAAAATATCTCAGAATTATCCTCAATATCCCACCTCATCTCAAGCTATACGATGGGTACCAGTTTTAGGGCCTTGCCGGTCGGATATGCTGACGGGTGTCGAGTGTGTGAGCTTCTAAGACATAATTGGGCGGCTCGTGTCGTGTCGTGTGCTGTTTGGATCTGTTTGTATTAGGGTAGGTAAAGGTAAAGGTTTCCCATAGCCTAATAGCCATATGGGCAGTGAGGGTTAGAGGCCCACTGTATCTTGGGCACAGCTGACGAATAATTTCTGTTGGTCGTAGCGACGTCGTATCAACATCACTGAAACGTCATGTCAAGGTCGATGGGACATCGTCGCATGTTAGGTATGTATCTTCAAGCGGTATTGGCGCATCTCAGCCTAGACTCGGATGTGGCGGATCTGATCCTCGTCGGTCGTGGGGTGATCGGTATTGCCCTTCTGGGAATGACCTCGTGCGCGCCTCTGTCGTTCTTGTGCTTAAAACTGGAATTGGGCGTTGTAGGGATTGGCAAATGGGTTTTACTGCGAGACCAACGTCCGTGGCTCTTATAATGGCTTGCGTTGAACGGGTCTGTTTTTTTGGGTGTACGAGCTGATATTGCCTTCTGATTCATGTGACGTCGCATGTTTTGACAGTTCGTTATTGGTGTCACGTGGTAGTGTCGCATGGTGTGCATCGTTGCTTTGACATCGTCGCGAAATTATTCTATTCTATTCTATCCCATAAACTTACAAGGTCGTTGGGGCACCAAAGATGACTTCCAAACGGCCCCTTTCCGCCTTGTCCTGTTTTCAGCTGCCCTAGTTGCCCTGGCAAAGTCCATTCCTGTCCACTGCATCGTTGCTTTGACATCGTCGCGAAAATATTCTATTCTATTTTATCCAATAAACTTACAAGGTCGATGGGGCACCACAGATGACTTCCAAACGCTCCCTTTCCACCTCATCCTGTTTTCAGCTGCCCTAGTTGCGCTCGCAAAGTCCATTCCTGTACACTTTTTTAATATTTCTTCCCACGCTCTTCTTCTTCTACCTCTTCTTTTTCCTTTCACTGTGCTCTGTAGAATTGCCTTTGCTAAACCAGAAGACCTTGAGACATGGCCAAACCACCTTAGTTTCCGATTCTTGACCATGGTCTGGAGTTCATTTATTCTCGAATAGCTCCTTGGATCGTCCTCAAAAATAAAATACCTGTACAGGGCAATATCTGCAGACCACTTAAATTTAGAGTGCCTTTAATATCCACAGTATGCACTAAATAATATCAGAAGAAAAAAACTGACTTATACCTCAATCTGCAAAATTTACAAAAAGCGATTCAGATAAAAAGAATCAGATCGCTTTTTTTCAATAATTGATATGGTATAAGGCAGTTAACATCTCCAAATCAAACTAGCATCTGCGAATTAGATTCTGGACATTTTGTATAAAAGGCGTTGTTAAACCGTTTAACCGTGAAAACCAATTTGTATGTTTACATAGTGTCTTTAAAATGGATTTGCAAGGTCCTTGCTTTAGAAATTTAAGTAATACCACCCTGGATTGTGTATCAGGCAAAACTCTTGATAGAATTTGTGTCATAATACAGTGGCTGTAAAATATTCAGTTTGTCCAAAACGATAAAGGGATTTACATGTACTGTATAAATATGAGACCGCATGAGAAAAGGGGCCTTTGGCTCTTGTTGCCTTTGCGAACATCAGATGTTCCAATCAACCTGAACAACTGAGCAAAATGATCAGTCCCTTTTCACTTTTGACTTACCCATTCCTTGCTTTATTCGAACCAGCATGACTTTGAAAGCGCAGTCTGATCTGTGTCCATTGTTTCTTATGCCATGTGTTACATGCATTACGAGATAGACCAATCAGCACCCCCCCCCCCCCACACACACACACACGTATAAACAATGTTTTGGTGGTCTTATTACAGTTCTCCCTTTTGAACGGAAGTTTTTAGACCCTGAAAAAATTTATAGACCGATATGTATTGACCGTGACCAGTGTTTTCCAAGACACTGACTAATCTGGGTATGGCTTGTTCGTTGTATGGAATATATGCGTGAAAATTCTCAGTATGGTCACATGTGATTTCAGCTGCAGTCAGCAAAATAAATACATGTAGAAAAAAAATTCCGACTGGAAAGACCGGCTAGCAGTTCAAAATATACCGTTATGTACATCTGAAGCACTTTCCTTTTGTTTTCGGATCGCGAAATCACCCGGCTGTTGGAAAACAATGTTCCGCTGAAGCAGGCGCTTGGGGGAGGGGGGGGGGGGGGAGGGCGTGACCAGTGTTGCTAATTTCATTACCGGTCATGCATGGACTCAGATGAAGCGAGTCAGCTATATTTTGGCTGTGTATCCAAAACAGTACCTACCATATTCGATCAAATTCCAGAAAATATTTTCAAGCACCCGCAAAAAAATAAGGGTAAATGGACAGGCCGCCATTTGCCAGTTATTTTATAGTAAAATATACGAGTCTTTTAAAGTGTAGAAGAAACCAGATGTTTTCAGAAAACGATCTTTAATAACAGAAGATTTTAAACACACACAAAAAATGACATGAAATATTCAGTTATTCATTTTAAACCTATGGGAAGGGTTTTCTTTTCCTGTCACAATATTTTTTCACAGCTTAAATTCGAGAAAGCTGTGTTTTTAGTCCCGAAGACTACTCATATTGGCAGCGGACATACGCATGCTTCCAAAAAGCATGTCTACGTCCCCATTTACTTCACAGAGCCTTTTCTGTCAGAGTTCATGGCATAGACTGCGATGAAAAATGACGGAGGCCAATAGAAAGGTAGCAAGAATTAATATTTTACTGATTAGAATTCATTACAAACTGGAAAACAAAAGTAGTCGGGATAAAACATCTTTTGCATACTGGCAGAAATTTGGTTGCTGTCCGATGATCTACTTCACCTGTCCGTTAATTCACCATATCACCATACACGAGCGTGAAACTCGGTTATCTCCTTGTTTTTAACAATTTTCTCCCTGTCGATGATAAGGGGCTTACAAAGCCTCCCTAACTCTATCAAAACGCAGATTTATTTTGATCCAGTCATTAAGTACACGTGGAACAATTAACAAAATTAGTTCAGCAAGGCGCCTGAGAATGTTTACCTTTAAAATGGGGCGCACTGTGGCGAGAACGCAGAAGATATTTTCAACAAACTTTTGCTATCAACAAATGAATAAAGAACATCTACAGCTCCTGCAAGTGCCCAAATTATAAAATTCCGCAGGAGTTAGTTATGCTTTTGCTTTAAATTGAAAGTAAACAAAATAAACACCTTCAAAACAGTATAAATCCCGAATTTTCTCTGGCTCTTCACCCGAATTTACACTTTATACCAATTCTCCCCCGAGTTTTCACCAAGTATCGTTGTCACCGTTTCCATAGGGTGAGATGTATGTGAGTGCCAAGTACATGTACCTGTATAATAACTACCATCTATATGGGGACAGTGCTCCAGATAAGAAGGGGTAACAAAGATAATTTAGAGATAATTATCCAAATTTCTCCGTAAAAACATATTTTGTGACCCATCATTAGAACCGTCTCGACGAGACGGTTCTAATGATGGGTCACAACGTATGTATTCCTTGAGAAATAAGAAAAATAATCTTCGAATTATCCTCAATAACCCCTCCATTCTAGAGCTCTGGGGGACACAGAAATATGATCAACTCAGTGAAGCATAAAATACAGGTCAAATCCATATATGAACGGAATGTTCTTGTCCATGTGTTCCAAGTATCAGGGCTCTAACCCATGTAGGGACTGAGAAATATGATCAAGTCAGTGAAGTGAATCATAAAGTCAATGAAAAACCAGAGGACCAATGGTCCTGTAGCTCACCTGACACTTGGTCCTGGTATATATTTTCATGCTTTTATACATGTATATAGCACCAGGGCAGGGGCCCCCTCCCTTGGGGATTAATGTTGAGTCCCAATTCTATATACCAAGCCACAAGGTCACTGGGCCTTTGTTTCTGGACAAAGATTTCTGAAGGGTTTTTATCATAAATGGGTGTGGCGGCCACCATGTTCATACGACCATGACCATCTGAACAAACTTTGATTCCTTTGACCCAGTATTAAAGCTCCATATGAAATACAGTAATCATTTGTATAAACTATGATGGGCCTGAGTGCCCAATGCTACATACCGGTACCAAGTTTCAAGGTTATAGGCCTTTCGGTTCTTGAGAAAAAGACTTTTGAAGAGTTACCATATATGGGCAAGGTGGCCATCTTGGTCAAGTGACCAAGACCATCTGAACAAACTATGGTTCCTTTAAACCGGTGAAGCTCCATATGAAATATGGCTTCAATTGACCTTAGTGGCCTCTGAGAAGATGTTTGAAAATGTTGACGGGTGACAGAATCTCAATGACCTTGTACAAAAGTCAAAGAATGACCTTGACCTTTAACGACAAAACATCTTCATCTGGTCATTTAGTCAACCATATATACCAAATATTGCACCTTAGACTTAAATAGTTTCTGAAAAATCCACTGTTTAAGCATTTTCCCATATAAAAGACTACATAATGTACCAAAGTTGACAGTGTCATAAATTAGGTCAAGCTCAACGCACGATCATTTGTATAAACTATGATGGGCTTGAGTGCACAAAGCTACATACCAAATTTCAAGGTCATACACCTTTTGGTTCTGGAGAAGAAGATTTTGAAGGGTTTTTACCATATACGGGCATGGCGGCCATCTTGGTCAAGACCCTGAGAGCAAACTTTTATTCCCTGATCACACTTAGACTCCATATGAAATTTTGCTTCAATCAGACCAGTGGTTTCAGAGGAGTAGATGTTTTGAAAATCTTAATGACGGACAGACCGACAAAATGACCTTGACCTTCAGTGACATAATATCTTCATCTGGTCTTAGTTGACCATATATACCATGTATTGTACCTTAGACTTAAATAGTTTCTGAGAAATCCACTGTATAAGCCTTTTCCCATATAAAAGCCTAACGTACCAAAGTTGACCATGTCGTAAATTAATTCAAGGTCAACGCATGGTCATGATTTGTATAAACTATGATGGGCCCGATGCTACATACCACGTTTCAAGGTCATAGGCCTTTTGGTTCTGGAGAAGAAGATTTTTGAAGGGTTTTTACCATATATGAGCATGGCGGCCATCTTGGTCATGTGACCCAGACCCCGGGTATACATACCAAGTTTCAAGGTCATAGGCCTTTTGGTTCTAGAGAAGAAGATTTTTGAAGGGTTTTTACCATATATGGGCATGGTGGCCATCTTGGTCATGTAGCCCAGCCCCCCGGTATAAACTTTAGTTCCCCTATCCCACTGAGACATCATATTAAATTTGGCTTCAATCTCCCCAGTGGTTTCAGAGGAGAAGATGTTTGAAAATCTTGACGACGGACAGACCCACAAAATGACTTTGACCTAATATGTGACATAATATCTTCCTCTGGTCATTTAGTTGACCATATATACCACATATTGTATCTTAGACTTAAATAGTTTCTGAGAAATCCACTATATAAGCGTTTTCCCACATGCCCAAAGCTACATACCAAGTTTCAAGGTCATAGGCCTTTTCTGGAGAAGAAGATTTTTAAAGTTTTTTTACCATATACGGGCATGGCGGCCATCCTGGTCATGTGACCTAGACCCCGGGTACAAACTTTCGTTCCCCCATCCCACTGAGACTCCATATGAAATTTGGCTTCAGTCAGACCAGTGGTTTCAGAGGAGAAGATGTTTGAAAATCTTGACGACGGATGGTCCGACGGAATGACCTTGACCTTTAGTGACATGTAACTTCATCTGGTCATTTAGTCGACCATGTATACCAAGTATTGTACCTTAGACTTAAATATTTTCTGAGAAATCCATTGTTTAAGCGTTTTCCAATATAAAAGCCTACATACCAAAGTTGACCATGCTGTAAATTAGATCAAGGTCAACACAAGGTCATCATTTGTATATACTATGTTGTGCCCACATGCCCAATGCTACATACCAAGTTTCAAGGTCATAGGTCTTTTGGTTCCGGAGAAGAAGATTTTTGAAGGGTTTTTACCATATATGGGCATGGCGGCCATCTTGGTCATGTGACCCAGACCCTGGGTATAAACTTTCGTTCCCCCATCCCACTGAGACTCCATATGAAATTTGGCTTCAATCGGCCCAGTGGTTTCAGAGGAGAAGATGTTTGAAAATCTTGACGACGGATGGTCCGACGGAATGACCTTGACCTTTAGTGACATAATATCTTCATCTCGTCATTTAGTCGACCATGTATACCAAGTATTGTACCTTATTTGTACCTTAGACTTAAATATTTTCTGAGAAATCCACTGTTAAAGCATTTTCCCATATAAAAGCCTAACATACCAAAGTTGACCATGCCGTAATTTAGGTCAAGGTCAACGGAAGGTCATGATTTGCATAAACTATGATGGGCCCACATGCCCAATGCTACATACCAAGTTTCAAGATCATAGGCCTTTCGGTTCTTGGGGAAGAAGATTTTTGAAGGGTTTTTACCATATATGGGTATGGCGGCCATCTTGGTCATGTGACCCAGACCCCGGGTATAAACTTTCGTTCCCCCATCCCACTGAGACTCCATATGAAATTTGGCTTCAATCGGCCCAGTGGTTTCAGAGGAAAAGATGTTTGAAAATCTTGACGACAGATGGTCGGACGGAATGACCTTGACCTTTAGTGACATAATATCTTCATCTGGTCATTTAGTCGACCATGTATACCAAGTATTGTACCTTAGACTTAAATATTTTCTGAGAAATCCACTGTTTAAGCGTTTTCCAATATAAAAGCCATACGTACCTAAGTTGACGATGCCGTAAATTAGGTCAAGGTCAACGCAAGGTCATGATTTGTACAAACTATGATAAGCCGGCATGCCCAATGCTTCATAGCAAGTTTCTAGGTCATAGGCCTTTTGGTTCAGAAAAAGAAGATTTTTGAAGGGTTTTTACCATATATAGGTATGGCGGCCATCTTGGTCATGTGACCCAGACCCCGGGTAAAAACTTTTGTTCCCCCATCCCACTGAGACTCCATATGAAATTTGGCTTCAATCGGCCCAGTGGTTTCAGAGGAGAGGATGTTTGAAAATCTTGACGACGGATGGTCCGACTGAATGACCTTGACCTTTAGTGACATAATATCTTCATCTGGTCATTTAGTCGACCATGTATACCAAGTATTGTACCTTAGACTTAAATAGTTTCTGAGAAATCCACTACTTAAGCGTTTTCCAATATTAAAGCCTTACGTACCAAAGTTGACCATGCCGTAAATTAAGTCAAGGTCAACACAAGGTCATCATTTGTATAAATTATGAGGGGCCGGCATGTCTGATGCTACATACCAAGTTTCAAGGTCATAGGCCTTTTGGTTCTGGAGAAGAAAATTTTTGAAGGGGTTTTACCATATATGGGCATGGCGGCCATCTTGGTCATGTGACCCAGACCCCGGGTATAAACTTTCGTTCCCCCATCCCACTGAGACTCCATATGAAATTTGGCTTCAATGGGCCCAGTGGTTTCAGAGGAGAAGATGTTTGAAAATCTTGACGACGGATGGTCCAACGGAATGACCTTGACCTTTAGTGACACATATCTTCATCTGGTCATTTAGTCGACCATGTATACCAAGTATTGTTCCTTAAACTTAAATAGTTACTGAGAAATCCACTGTTTAAGCGTTTTCTTATATAAAAGCCTAACGTACCAAAGTTGACCATGCCGTAAATTAGGTCAAGGTCAACGCTAGGTCATGATTTGTACAAACTATGATGGGCCGGCATGCCTGATGCTACATACCAAGTTTCGAGGTCATAGGCCATTTGGTTCTGGAGAAGAAGATTTTTGAAGGGTTTTTACCATATATGAGCGTGGCGGCCATCTTGGTCACGTGACCCAGATACCCCGAACAAACTTTCGTTCCCCTGACCTAGGTAGGCTCCATATGAAATATGGCTTCAATCGGCCCAGTGGTTTCAGAGAAGATGTTTGAAAATGTTGACGACGGACGACAGACGGACGGACGGACGACGGATGCCTGGCTATACTATAAGCTCACCTATGAGCCTAAAGGCTCAGGTGAGCTAAAAACATACTGGTCATCCATACATGGACAATAGTGTTAAAATCATCCTGTCCATATGTAGGTATGTGCCAAGTATAATGGCTTTAACCAATATAGGGACTGAGAAATATCAATAAGTCAGTGAAGCATATCATAGTCAATGAAACAAAAATAAAGGTCAAATCCATACATGGATGGCGGTGGTGAAATTATCTTGTCCATTATGTAAGTATGTGCCAAGCATCATCGCCCTAAACCATATACAATCAACTCTCGATATCTCGAATAGTGATATCACAACTTACCCCCTGATATAAAAAAAATATGGTTTTGACTAATTTCCAATTTTTATTTACATTTCAATTCAAGTTATTCCAGACTACTGATATCTCAAAGTAAATTTTCTGGGACCAGAAAATTTACTTTGAGATATCAGTAGTTTGGGATGAACTTTTACTTTGAGATATCAAGAGTTGACTGTAGACTGAGGAATATCATAAAATGCAGCTCGGTCTTTTCCATCTGACATCAACCTACCTGTGGGCCAATGTCACCCCTGTCACCTTTCGGGCCCTCTGGCCCTGGTATACCAATGGGGCCCACCGGTCCTGGCTCTCCTGCTTCACCCTGTATCCCATCATATCCTGGCAATCCTGAGGTACCCCTCTCTCCTTTTTCTCCTCGCTCCCCTTTCTCTCCTATTAAAAGTAGACAACCAAAATAAAACATTCTGCGTCATAAATACTTGTGTAATCATATTTACATCACATAATGCTCTAAATGTTCAAATAAATGAGTTGCTACACGACAAAACCAAGAAAGTGGCATGTGCACACAGAAAGACTCAGATCAGCTCGGGTATCCGCCCAGTCTAATCAGAGTCTTCACTGTCCATACAGAGCTAGAGAAGGATAGCAAAGACTCTGATCAGAGTCTTCGCTGTCCACATAGAGCTAGCATAGAACTATGCTAGCTCTATGCACTATGCTAGCTCTATGCGGACAGTGAAGACTCTGATCAGAGGCTAGCCTTAAAACACACAGCAAAGACTCTGATCAGACTTGATAGATGCCCAGCCTGATCCGAGTCTTCTCTGGGCATATATTCCACTTAGTTGGTTTTGTCTTGTCACGTCTCAAGCCTTATGGGTAACCCCATGTTTTGTCCCCATGGAGACAACTTTTGACCTCCTTTTGCCTCCTTGGACAATGAAACACTGTAAAGAAGATGTCTACTCTTAAAAGAAAGAATTTGCTCCAAAAGGAGCAAATTCTTTCCTTTAAGAGTTGACCCCAATTGAGAAGGGAGGCAGAACTGAGAATGGTAGAGTTGCTTCCCCTGAAAATGGAGCCATCATCACAGAATCAGAGTCTCTTCATATGAGCTATCAATAAAATAGGCACTGTGGTCGAGTGGTTAGGGATGCTTGGTTATGGTGCAGAAGGTCAAGGGTTCAAATCCAGGATGGGCCAGCTGTCAACTGGAAAACTCTCTCTGTCAACCCAGCAGTAAATGGGTACCTTTTTCAAATCAGGGAAGGATAAGGCAGTGAAAGGAGAGGGATGGGCTCTGCCTTTCATATGCTATGCCTTGGATACAGTGGGTCTCTAACCCCACTGACCCTGCCGCTACTACTAGGCTATGGGAAATCTTTACCTTTTTATCAATAAAAGTTTCCATAGTGGGATGTATTGCCTTTGATTTTATTCATGTGGGGATGGGAGTAATGACAAGGAGTGGTTATGAGAAAAAACTGAATTGGCAAACTGCTCAGAACTTGATATGTGATCAGATTTCCCCTACAGCATGCTATTTTTGGACACAATGCCACATATTCAAACATCTCACAATATTTTTAGGATAATGAGACTACGAGGGGTGATCATTAAATAATGGAAACTAGCATTTATTTCATTAGCTATGTATAAAAACAGTGCTCCAGATATATAAAACCTAAGAAGCAAGCATATGACATTTAATTAAGTTCTAAAGTACTTTTTAGAACTATCGTTGCCATGGCAACGATGCCTTAAACTTCAAAGGGTTTAGTCTCTAAATTTTTGCATATTTTCATGTATATTTACTGCTGATAAGTAACAAAGAATGGATAAATGTTTGTGATTGTGTAATGGCTTGATGCAAGTCTCAGATACTTAAAGAAATATATAAGTATTCATGCCTTGCACTCAAACATGGCAGAAATACAGACCATGAAAGACTTTTGATTGAGCAAAATTTGACGTTTTTCGCCGATTTTAAGCCATAGGGACCAGAATTATGACGTCATTGCATTTTAATAAGCAATGTCCTGGGATAACTGTATAGCAGAAAGAACCAAAATTATCCTGTACTTGATAACTGATCAATTAACTTTAGCGTAATACTGGAATTTACGGAATAAAGGTCGAATTCCATAGAAAACAATTATTTCAACCCCTTCTTTAGCTTTAATTCATGCCAGATTTCAGAACATTTTCATTTACAATCATTATATGTGTGTATCTAAAGCCAAAACCTAACTTTAACGGAAGGTGATCCCACATTTTCAATATCTCTTTACATATTGTACATAATGAGCATAATAAAAACACCTCCTTAACAAAATGACGTCGAAAAAATTCACAAGTGGTACCCGGCATGAACGTGACGTCATGTGTTGCTATGGTAACACGTTAAATTTTTTATCTCAAACATGGATTCGAAAGCTTAAAAGACACTCTTTGGTGTTACATGAAGGATACCTATTTCTGTATAAAATCAACTAATCTACATAGGTGTTTCCATTACTTAATGATCACCCCACGTAACTTTGATATTTGCAATAATTACAGTAAGTTCCACAATAAAATTACCACATTCCAAGGTTATAAGACAGGGTTTTCCCTTCTAAAACAATCCCAAAATCTAGATCCATCTTATAAGATGGATCTAGATTTTTGGGAGTGTTATGGAAAAGAAAACCTTGTCTAATAGCCAAATTAAAAACAACTGACTTACATATTTGAGATACTTTTGGAGAGAGAAAACCCTGTCTTATAGCTGAATAATACCGTATTGTTTTCTTATTAATATCAACCTAATCTAGTCTAGTCATACTAGCTCAGGGCTGAACGCTTTGGAGGGCTCTTAAAATATATCATATTTACTCGGTTAAAAGACGGGAGTTTACCTTCGAAAGTTACAATGTGTAAAACAGTCTTATTTAGTTCAGCTGTAGAATGGGTAACTTTCTCTTTCAAAACCAATCCCAAAAGTCTAGATTTGGGATTGTTTTTGAAGAGAAAAATCCTGTCTTACAACCAAAAGAAATATAGTACCCAAAGTCATGGATTAATGTCTGGCCCCGGTAGTGGCTCTACTCAAACATAGCACTTTATTTCATTTTCTTCATCTCAATAATTTCCTCACTGGCCGCAAAATAACTAAAATACCGTAATTGACCCTTTTAGCACCCTGTGCATTTCACTTTTTCAAAATGGCGGCAAATACTTTTAGTAAGTTTTCTTTCTTATAAGTGCACATTTCAATGATTTATTATGTATTGAAGGAAACAAACTGAAAGGTTTATCATAGGAGAAATGCTGCTTATGGTCAAAGAAGGATAGACTTACAAATAAAAACTGAAAGACTCTGTAGCATATTTCAGCTCCTGTAACTAGCAAAAAAGGGATAAACCAGTAAACATATGTGTGCTTATAGCTTATGCCTCATCAATTACCATGATGTGTGCTTATAGGTTGATTATGGTACTGTTGAAACTGCCATAAAATCACAAAACATTGTGTCTATCCAACAAACTAACCTTTTTCAAGTTGATCAAAGGGTGGCTTTGGTATCATTGGTGGTGGTCCAGGTGGGCCGACTGGTCCTACTGGTCCCCTCTCACCCCTCTCTCCCTTCATTCCTGCCTCGCCTTTCTGTCCCTTTATGAAGTTGGAGCCTGTTGACTGGATAAAAGAACAAAATAAGAATAAAGTGATTTTGTCGAGTCTACATAATTACTAACAATAGTCATGGATCCAAAGGAAAGAAAGCATGGCAGGGCAAAGCCTATATCCTTTTGACAGCCGGAAGTTTCAAGAAAATCGCTGGAAAAGGGATCCAGTCGAGGTGGCTCATTCTGATTTACAAACAATAGACCCTAAATTTTGACTTACCTATACGATGTGTGAAATTGACAGTGCAATCGAAAGTGGTGATAATAAGCTATTCAATGCATGTCACTTATTTTTCTTGTGACATCAGAGGCCACTCTACCAAGAAGTGTGTGCGTGGACTTGCTTTTTTTTGTTTCGCTTTTCTACAGATTTTTTTCTTCTTTTTTTCTCTGCTTTTCTCTCTTGAATATAAGAGGTCATGAGGGTCATTCAAAAAGTCAATGTCAGCATTGTGGTTGGAGATGCTTGGTTATGGTACAGTCGGTCATGAGTTAGCATCCAGGTTGTGTCAACTTGCGATTTGAAAACTCTCTCTGTCCACCCAGCAGTATAAATGGTTACCTTTATCAAATCAGAGAAAGATAAGGCAGCGAAAGGAGAAGGATGGGCTCTGCCTTTCATATGCTGTGCCCAAGTTACAATGGACCTCCAGCCCCCACCGCCCTATGGCCACTAGGCTACAGGAAACTGTTTTACATTTTTGCATATTCTGCAATAAAACTCTAGATCAGAGGATTGTTTATAAGTTGATAATAATTATCAGATAATTTCCCAATATACCTCAACATGGAAAATTAAAATAACTTAACCTTTAAAGAGCCAAAAACAAAAACACTTGAATTTATAAACAGCATAGATCCAGATGCGGTTGCTCACAGTGAGCTGCCTCAATAGGATGTACACTGTTTGTCCTTTCTTCTTTGCTTTCTCAATATGATATAGCTTGGGCAAAACATTTTTTGAAATTTTGCAGATGTAAATTTTGCTGTCATCCTTTTTGGCACTCTAAGGGTTAATATCAAATTCTCCCTTTATCTGTAGTTCCCCTGCAGGCACACGAGGTTGAATCAACCTTGAATCAGCCTTGATCAACATCATAATCAACCTTGATTCAATGTCACAAGGTTCAATGTCACAATCAACCTTGAATCAACCTTGATTTAACGTCACACAATGTTGAATCAAGGTGAGTTCAAGGTTCATTCAACCTTGAGTGCACATTGGATCTCGACTTACAATTGGAGGGCCTTCGTCTTCACCATCAATCGGTATTTCTGATCCGTCCGTGTCCTCACCAGATCCTGATCCTGTGTTCAGTTCCTGAAAGAAATTGACAATCGAAAAGATTATGTAACAAAGATTATGCAGAAAGCTGTGACATGTCTGTGTGATTTCACTAATCTTTAGGCAGTCAGCATAGTCAAAATCTGCAGAAAAGAAGTACTTTGGGAGCACAAACACCAATGGATAAGATCTGATGTGTTACGGGATAACCTACCTGGCAGTGCCTTGCTAAGCACATAAAACAATTTAACCAAAACATTCATTTATCCGGGCTAACCATACGGTGACATCAATAGCAATGTTGGACTTGGTACAAGTGAGCTAACAAGTAATCTAATGCAATTATGAAAACAATGTGACATCTTAGATGTCAAAAAGCTGTAAACTGCCAGAAACCTGATGTCATTACTAAATATTGCTTCTCATTGGCTGATGTCTGGTTTTATGCTTTTGCTTTGTTTTTGAAAGGTAAAATGTGAAAAAGTGCATGTATGCATTAGCATGGGAAAAACTGTATTTGGAGAGGTAAGTCATCAGGTTTATGGTCACAAATTGCATTTTACAGCTCTGCTGATGCATCCCCATATAACCAAATCTGCGACCACAAAACCAAGAATTCACCTCCCCGTTTTGAGTACAGTCATCCCCTATGTAAGTCTTACAAAAATTCTGGCTCATGACCTGTGAGAACTAATGAGTCTCACATTATGGGCAGCCTGCACCAAGGGAGAGTTTGTTAGAGAGGGGATATTTATTGGAAGGAATACTGTATACATAGTTTGCTGAGTTATCTCCCATTTAACAGACTGGCATGGAGTGTGTAGACAAAAATTCCATGGAATGTAGTTTCTCTTCTGTCTACACATTGTTATGAAACAGAGCTAAACAGAAAACTCAATGCAAAGATGCCACAGTCACTACCACCTAAAAACTAATACAAATGCCTCACTTCTGCTAGTCACAGGCATGTCAAAACTGTTCTGAAAGCCGACTGGTATTCATCATATTGTGACTAGCATAGATAGGATCTGTTAATATTTGAATGTAAAGAGTGATACTGCCAACTGTTTAAGTTTGAATGTAAACAGTGATACTGCCAACTATGTATGTTTGAATGTTAAGAGTGATACTGCCAACTGTTAAGTGATACTGCTAACAGTTTATATTTGAATGTAAAGAGTGACACTGCCAACTTTTTATGCTTGCATGTAAAGAGTTGATTGAATGATTGATTTATTGCTTAATGTCAACGGTAAACATCTATGGCCATGTCGGGACGGTCAGTTAACCTAACCACACTATTCCTGGGCAGGCTTAGACCTCCTAAGCGGTTAACCAGTATTAAGTGATCATACTTTCGTCAGTAACTGACAACTGCCCTTCTTGAATCAGCTGATGGAGAAACGAAAGTATGTGGCCATGGCCAGACTGGGTTTCGAACCCAGCACCTCTGCATGTAAGGAGTAACACTGCCAACTGTTTATGTTCGAATGTAACGAGTGATGCTATCAACTGTTTATGTTTGAATGTAAATAGTGATACTGCCAACTGTTTATGTTTGAATGTAAAGAGTGATACTGCCAACTGTTTATGTTTGAATATAAAGAGTGATACTGTCAACTGTGTATATTTGAATGTAAAGAGTGATACTGCCAACTTTTTATGCTTGCATGTAAAGAGTAACACTGCCAACTGTTTATGTTTGAATGTAACGAGTGATGCTATCAACTGTTTATGTTTGAATGTAAATAGTGAAACTCCAACTGTTTATGTTTGAATGTAAAGAGTGATACGGCCAACTGTTTGTATTTGAATGTAAAGTGATATGACCAACTGTTTATGTTTCAATGTAAAGAGTGATACTGCTATCTGTTTATGTTTGAATGTAAATAGTGAAACTCCAACTGTTTATGTTTGAATGTAAAGAGTGATACTGCCAACATTAACTTACCAAGCTGCAATCATCATCATTAGCCTTCTCTGGGTCCAAATGTATCTTCATTTCCATTAAATCTCCCTAAAACAGAGCAACAAACTCACAATTCAGAGTTCCCGATGAGAAGGGGTACAAGGAATGATACAGAAATAATTTTCTTAAATCTCAATGAAAACATATATATTGTGACCCCTCATTAGATTTGTCTTGGCAAGACAGTTCTTTTAAGGAGTCACAATGTATGTTTTCATGGAAAAATAAGGAAAAATATCCCTGTTACCCTTTTTTACCAGGTGACAGAGTAAGCACAAAAGAGAATACATACACTTTCAGGGGCAGTAGCTCTGCCATTTTCATTTTTGCCTACCCTCTTAATAGGTGCTAACTCTTAAGGGAAATTTCCTTTAAGAGATAGCACTCATGTTGGAAGGGTTTTGTAGTCCAAAGAAACATACAGAAAGTCATAAAGTTGCTTAATTTCTTTGTAAAAATGGCAAAACACCAAACACATCATGCCCATATTTCAATGGAAAATCAGGGATTTGTTCTGCAACAAGTTACTGCTTTATTCAGCAACAAATCACTGCTTTATTCCACAGCAAAAGAAAGGCTGTTATTCTGCGACAAATCACTGCTTTATTCTACCTGCTTCATGCTGCAACAAATCACTGCTTTAATCAGCTTTATTCAGCAACAAATCATTGCTTTTATTCTGCAACAAAAGTCAATGGTTTATTCAGCAATAAATCGCTGCTTTATTAAACAACAAATCTTTGATCTATTCTGCAACAAACCCCAGCTTTTATTCTGCAACCCCAGTTTTTATTCCGCAACAACCCCCAGCTTTTATTCAGCAACAAATCACTGCTTTATTCTGCAACAAACCCCAGCTTTTATTTAATAACTGCTTCATTCTGCAACAAAAACTGTTTTGTCATGCATAAGGGTAATTGCTGATGTCACTGCCAATTCAATGTTGCATGACCATATTTCTGTAGGGGTTAATTTACAATGCTGTATCTGATATTTATAAAAAAAAATCGGAAGACAGAAAGCGATTTTTTGTGTGAATTTATTGTAGGCTAACAAAATACAGTAATCCACTTATTTGATTACTATACTACACTTAACTTTTTAAAACTTAAAGCCCAAATATTGAAAATAGTTGATTTGCAAACAGTGCAGAAGGCGAACCAGATGAGGTGGCTCATATGGAGTGTACTGAGCCACTTCATCTAGCTCTACACCGTTTGCCTTTTGATCTTTGAATTCTCAATATAAATTAGCTTGGAGGAAAAGTGCCTTGAAATTCTGCAGATGTAAAATTTTGTCAGCTGCTTTTTTTATGTTTTACGGCGGGTTTACATGGTGACCCATGTTGCATGACACATGTCATGCAACCATTTAGGTCATGTTTAGATGATTAGACATGTTGCATGCAACAGATAAGTGCCATAAACCATTTTAGGGGGGTTTACACATCAACACAACATGCAACATGTTTCACTGTGTAAACCCACCTTGCAGTGTCAAGTTATCATGCTGCGTGCAACACATTGTGTCATTAAACATTTTTTTTTGGGGGGGGGGGGGGTGTTCCATGGCAACATGTTGCATTACAAAAGTCACAAACATTTGTCACCGTGTATACCCACCTTTAAGTGTTATCATCTTTCGTGTCATAAAACATTTTTGGGGTTTACACATCATGCAACATGTGCCCCTGTGTAAACGCGCTTTTAAGTGTTACCATCAGACCAAACAAGCCACTTACCACGCATTGTCACCTTATCACAGATCTTAAATACAGTATAGATGGCCAGATCACTTGGGATTTTACAACAGTATTTCAGTCATATCAGGACAATTGGTGGGTAACAATGAAAGGCTGTGTCCAATGGAACCCTGTTTATGATTGAAAAGATTCCCGCCTACAGCGGAGCTGGAATCTGAGACCGCTAGATCTGCAGGCCAGGGCTTAACCCACTGAGCTACCGGGGCTGCTCCTTAAATAAAGTGTAAACACTAGAAATGTTTTTCAGAGAAAAACTGATGTCCCCCCACTAGCCCATTTCCAATCCCCCCTTATGAATAAAAAACCTGTGCAATTAAAATACTAGGCAATTTTGGAGAAAATCCATCCACTGGTTCTAAAGATATCCTTCATAGATGACTATGTCCTTGCAAAAGAAGTCGAGGTCACCAAAATCTAATCAGCTCTGAAAGTTGACCCAATGATGTATCCATACAAGTTTGGTGAAATTCCATCCACTGGTTCAGGAGATATAGTGAGTACAAGAAATTGTCATCTAAGTCCACCAGTGACCTTGAAAATGAGGTCAAGTCACCAAAATTTAATCAGCTCTTAAACTTGTCTCAATGATGTATCCATGCAAGTTTTGGTGAAATTCCATCCATTGGTTCAAGAGATATAGTGGGTACAAGAAATCGTCATCTAAGCCCTCCAGTGACCTTGCGAATGAGGTCAAGGTCACCAAAATCCAATAGGCTCTTAAACCTGTCCCAATCATGTATCCATGCAAGTTTGGTGAAATTCTATCCATTGGTTCAAGAGATATCATGGGTACAAGAAACTGTCATCTAAGTCCTTCAGTGACCTTAAAAATGAGGTCAAGGTCACCAAAATCTAATCAGCGCTTAAGCTTGTTCTAATGATGTATCTATGCAAGTTTGGTGAAATTCTATCCATTGGTTCAGGAGATATAGTGGTTACAAGAAATTGTCATCTAAGTCCTTCAGTGACCTTGAAAATGAGGTCAAGGTCACCAAAATCTTCTCAGCTTTTAAACCTGTCCCAATAATGTATCCATGCAAGTTTGGTGAAATTCTATCCATTGGTTCAAGAGATATCGTGGGAACAAGAAATTGTCAGCTAAGTCCTGCAGTGACCTTGAAAATGAGGTCAAGGTCACCAAAATATAATCAGCTCTTAAGCTTGTCCCAATGATATATCCATGCAGGTTTGGTGAAATTCCACCTATTGGTTCAGGAGATATTGTGCATACAAGAAATTTTCACACCATTTAAGTCCTCCTGTGACCTTGAAAATGAGGTCAAGGTCACCAAAATCTATTCAGCTCTTAAGCTTGTCCCAATGATATATCCATGCAAGTTTGGTGAAATTCCATCCATTGGTTCAGGAGATATTGTGCATACAAGAAATTTTCACGCCATTTAAGTTCTCCTATGACCTTGAAAATGAGGTCAAGGTCACCAAAATCTAATCAGCTCTTAACCTTGTCCCAATGATATATCCATGCAAGTTTAGTGAAACTCCATCAATTGGTTCAAGAGATACGCGCATACAAGAGTGGGACGCCGACGCCGACGCCGACACACCGGGAACTGCACTGAAAACAATATGTCCCCCCTCACCTTTGGTGGGGGGACATAATTATGGGGTGGGGGTGGGTGGGTTGGGGGGGTTACACAGCAGCACGTTGCATGACACATGCCATGCAACTGTATCACTGTGTAAACCACCTTCAAGTGTTACCAAACAAGCCACTTACCACAAACTGTCCCCTTATCACAGATCCTCCATAGCCTAAATAAAGTGATGATCCTGGTTCAAATACTAATCGACTTCTATCCACCATTTCTGAATTCACAAACTCACAATTTTTATATAATGACACTGTATCACCTTTCACCTTTAATCCTATTTTTACCCATTTTTGTTCTAATCCCGAAACAACGAAATTTGCAATCCTCATCGATCTTCGAACAGGTCCCGATGAAGAATAAGGAGTATAATATAATGCTAAATTATGAAAATTAGGAGTAATATGTGTTTCTATTTTAACGGCAAGTTGCATAACAGTGCCGTATGAGTTTAGTACTGCAAAAAGTACGCCTTCGCTACTTTTTAATTTAAACGTCAATGTTATTGCGAAATCATCATATATGGTGTCTTTGAAGTATGTACTGGCAGGTTTAGGAGTCAATTTTGCATATCTTGTTAAACTGAAAGCAGGAAAGCCGTCCATTCCTGTAGCGTATGTAATGCCATTTTCTGGGCTTGGTACTCCTAGCGCTGTGAGAAGGTCCACCACATCACCTGAAGTGGAAAGGGAAAAGTTACAAAGACAGCAAAAAAAAATCAGTCTGTTATACCAGTGGCAATTTTACAACCTACGTCTTAGTGTTGGTGTCAGAACTACCATATTAATCCTATTAAAGGCCCCGGGGGGTATTGTATATAGTGAAAGGGGGCATTATTTAGATACTAAATTGTAGTATATCAGCCACTGCCAAAATACTTCTAATAAACAGTTCCTGTATTAAGGAAAATGGTAATACTTTCAAGAAGCAACTCTACTATTTTTGCCTCCCTTCTCAGGTGGGGTCAACTCTTAAAGAAAAGAATTTGCTTCTCTAGGAGCTGCCTCATCCAGAGAAGGAAACAGGAATTCATTCAAGTCAATATGACATTATTTCTCGGAAAAGTGGTAGGGGCCATTAGGATTAATATGGTATAATTTGACCGCACCATTTTGGAGATACTCTTTCCATTATGTGTACACCCTAATTGAAAAGGAAGGCAATTAATTATAAACTAGAAATGTTTTTCAGAGAAAAACTGATGTCCCCCCACCAGCCCATTTCCTATCCCTCTAATGAATAAAAAGCCTGTACAAATAAAATATTTATGCAAGTTTGGAGAAAATTCTACATGGAAAACTATGTCCTTGACAAATGGGTGAAGGTCACCATCTACTAAACATGTTCTAAACCTGTCACAATGATATATTCATGCAAGTCTGATGAATATCCATCAACTGATAACTCATTTTAAGAGAAAAAAAAGGATTTGTAGTTAGCTTTTGACCTTGAAAATAGGGTCAAGGTCACCAAACTCTGATCAGCTCTTAAGCTAGTTCAAGTGATGTATCCATGCAAGTTTGGTGAAATTCCATCCACTGGTTCAGGAGATATTGTAGGAACAAGAAATTGTAATCTAATCCCTCTTGTGACCTTGAAAATAAGATCAAGGTCACCAAACACTGATCAGCTCTTAAGCTTGTCCAAATGATGTATCCATGCAAGTTTGGTGAAATTCCATCCACTGGTTCAGGAGATATCTTGCATACAAGAAATTGTCATTTAAGTCCTCCAGTGACCTTGAAAATAAGGTCAAGGTCACCAAATACTGATCAGCTCTTAAGCTTGTCCCAATGATGTATCCATGCAAGTTTGGTGAAATTCCATCCACTGACTCAGGAGATATTGTGCATACAAAAAATTGTCATGTAAGTCCTCCAATGACCTTGAAAATGAGGTCAAGGTCACCAAAATCTAATCAGCTCTTAAACTTGTCCCAATGATGTATCCATGCAAGTTTGATGACATTCCATCCATTGGTTCAGGAGATATCGTACATACAAGAAATTGTCATGTAAGTTCTCCAGTGACCTTGAAAATGAGGTCAAGGTCACCAAAATCTAATCAGCCCTTAAGCCTGTCCCAATAATATATACATGCAAGTTTGGTGAAATTCCATCCATTGGTTCAAGAGATATCATGCATACAAGAATCTGTCACGCCGACGCACCGAGATCCACACTGAAAACAATATGTCCCCCTCACCTTTGGTAGGGGGACATTACAATGGCAGACTTGCTTCCCCTGAAAGTGTATCCATTTACCACTTAACAACAATTCAGACCCTTATCAGTCTGTGCCTAAAAAGCAAATTGATCTGAGTCTGAACATTCCCCAATAGCCAAATGCAAAAACAAGGTCATACAGTTCGAAGCCTATAATGAATTGTCTGATACTCTGGCCTCTGGCAGACATAAATCTTCAAGCAAAACTGCAGTAACTGCATCTGCCACACCCTGCCCAAATATTTGCAGAAAATGTTGTATGGAGCTCTAAATTATTAATTATTGTCTAATATGCTGCAACATGATTCATTACAGACTGTCTGATGCAGTCTGGAGCACTTAACCGCATTTTTACATGCTTTAATATTGAGATGCATTATGGGAAAACTCTATGGACATTTGCAAACTGGTGCAAATGTGAATGCCAAGATCCAGATCAAGGCACATGCCTTGTTGCTGACCTGGGTATAAGCAGAAAAATCACATGTACAGCTGACACTCTTTATCTCAAACACTGATATCTCAAAGTCACCTCCTATATCAAAGAATAAAGTTTGGACACATTTCCATGGTTTTTTTTTCTCCATATTTCAACTCCTATTATCTCAAACTTAGTGATTGATAACTCAAAGTTTACTTAGAGATATGTAGTTTGAAAGAATTCAAACTTTGTGATATTGAGCCTCAGTCAACTATGTAATGACCCTAAATATGTAGACCAAGATCAAACTGCTCCTTCAGGTGCAGTTTGATCAGGCTCTACAACATTTGCCATTCACTAAGCATCATTTGGATGCATTAACGTGTGTAAAATCTACTTTCTAAGAATTTTCGAATATCAATTGTCCAATTGTCCGACTTTCATGTGTCCCAAATTTTAGGGTCATTATGGTATATGTCCAACAACAGGTTTTCTCACAATGCAACTAAGTTATCATGCCCAACACTAACAATTACATATGCATGCATCATGCATGTAACGCTTGATTATTTTGGGTCAACAAGCAACAAGGCCAAAATTGGAAATCATTTCTGGATAGCCCCCCCCTACCA
This sequence comes from Ctena decussata, assembly GCA_963989385.1. Classification (NCBI taxonomy): domain Eukaryota; kingdom Metazoa; phylum Mollusca; class Bivalvia; order Lucinida; family Lucinidae; genus Ctena; species Ctena decussata. The sequence goes on along the minus strand of OZ022514.1, from coordinate 59,721,076 downwards.
AAATTGGTAGGAGTCTTCAAAGACAGAGGAAAGAGAGTACTGTTTTAATCCTAATAAATGCCCCTGCTCCAATAAATGCGCCCTGCCTTATATCAACTTGCATAAATTCCTGTTTGCTTCTCTGGATGAGGTAGCTGTTTGACATGGGGTCTATTCTTAAAGGAAAGAATTTGCTCCTAGAGGAGCAATTTTTTCCTTTAAGAGTTGACCCCTACTGGAAAGGGAGGCAAAATAGTAGAGTTGCTTCCTCCTCTGCAAGTATACCCATTCACCTTAATACTGTTTATTAGATGTATTATGGCATTATTCAGTGGCTGATTTACTACAATTAAGGCTTTAAATAACTCCCCCACCCCACCCCCCAACTTTCATAAAAAGCAACGCCCCTGGGGCATTTAATAGGATTAATATGGTAAATATTTAGCAAAAGGATGGAACTAAATTACCTTTCTCTGCAGAACATTTACATAAAGAACAAGAACAGATTCTTTCTACTGGTTGGATGTCAGTGGTGAAGTGGATATACCATGAGTGTGAAGTATGAGTGATATATTCACTGAGTCAGTGAATATATCACTCATACTTCGCACTCATGGTTTATCCACTTCACCACTGACATCCAGTGACATTTACCGTCACTGACAGCCAGTGATAAATATTGAGCAACAAATCCTTCAGATGTTTCTAGTCTTCTGCCATTTCTTGATTTTGTATCACCTTCCTTCAATCTGCTTGAAATGACCGAAATACTGTTAAAAGGGCTGTAAAACTGGAAGTCATCATTCCATCCAATTATATTTTAATGTTCCGTCTTTCATCATTTTGTCCATGCCAGATACAGGTAGCATAATAGTTCAAAAGAATCATAACAAGAATCATGCCACAGACCTGAATATCATACTGTAATTCTTGTAGAAAACAGTCTCCTTGGGCATTGCAATTTACAGATCCAAAAAACTTTAACTCCCAGGCAATCAATAACAAATTTTAGTGGTCATGTCCAATATTAATCTTGGTGGACTATTAAAATTTTGGCCACTCCTTCTTTCTGGCCACTCTTTCTTTTCACAAAAAAAAATGTAAGGAGAATTTATTTGAAGAAATATGGTAGGACACATAGATTTTCCTACCCAGTGGGTAACAGTGCTCATGCATATTTCTTTTTGTTTCTCCAATTAGCTCAAAAAGGATTGGACAGCAAGCAAAAATATACCTTCATCCTAGAACACAAGAACATTCACAGAAGTCTAACAATACTGACAAAAGATGGTCTCATTAAACAGTCTCTTTTACCTATCAGAGAAGAAGCTCAGTAAGTAAAGGGCTGGCCGGGTGGTCTAGTGGTCCCAAATACTATAGGCGGAAATCTTTTCAACCATAAATGGGGTTCCACTGCACACATGCAGCCTTTCATTATCACCCTCCAATGTTCTCATAATGACTTAAATACTGTCTAAAAGGATGTAAAATTGCAAGTTATCCATCCAGACCTATCAGAGCAGCTCATGTGTGCAGCTCTGATCTGGGTCTTTGTCAATGACACAAGATCACAAGCTCATTTGGGCCCTTTTTCCCATGTCCCTGGAAAACAGCAGAAGCACCTGTTTACATTTCTAATCATGTGTGGTCTTGCTACTGGATAAATTTCCCATGAAAAATACATTGCATCACTACTGTAATTCCCCTCAAAATTGCAGAACTAAAATTCATCTATCACTGAAAAATCCTAAAAATTTGAATGAATTTCATTTACTACACGGTAAATTGTTGGGAAATTACTTGACAGATCTAGAGTGGCAAACAGTGCAGACCCTGATCAGACTGCTCCTTAAGGGCAGTCTGATCTGAGTCTGCACTGTTTGCCAATGCAAAGCTGTCCGAATATTTATTGTAATTGCGGTACCACTTATGACATTAGAAAAAGGTTCTCATTAATAATGAGCGAAATGGCATAATTTATGTGACACTTTCAAATTTATATAAAACTCTAAACAGCCCTAAAACTGGGGTCCATTTTCAAAGTGAGCCCAAGTTTTACTGTAATAAATGTATTGGGTCAGTTTCCACCTTCTATTTATTGCACTGTATTCAAAGGTGAGTCTGTTTGTATATGTACAGGGAGGGGTGGGGTAAAGTACTTCCTCAAAAGGCAATGAGTGCAGAACAGCATAAGACAACACCTTCAATTAAGAGCAGTCTGATCTGGGTTACACTGCTTTGCCTGGTAACAACTTGTCTCAACATTTAGCATTGTTATAGTATACTTTTATACAAATCTTATGTTTCTTAGCTAATTTATTATGTCAATTTTAGTATTATTCACTGTTGCGAAAAAGGTGGTCTCAAATCAAATTCATCTGCACAAGAGAGATAACCCTTTTTCTTTACCCTATATCTCCCAGCTACAATTTCAGACAAGTCCAGAAATCACATAGTATATCATATAACTCAGGCAAATGGTGTAGGTCTACTTTTCTACATAGAATTGGTCATTTATCTTACCTTATTTAATCATTTCTATATCAATTTCTCAGTTTCATTCATAATCTATAATGTCAAAAACCTGAAATCAGTTTTCTTTCTCATTTTTGTGAGATGTGTTTCCTTTCTAATGTTTTTTTTCCTAATTTCTATAATGTCCCCATTTTTTATCAACACAAAGCCCATTATGCACTTTATCAACTCTTTTTTAACTTATTACGTATTTTCTTTAAATACAAACAAAAAGTAAAGTTTCCTTATCAACTGATCTGGGCACTTTCATTGCAGTTGATGGCTTTGATCATTTTTGTTTATCATAATAGTGACATGTTCACATTTAACATAAAATTCTCTTTTAATCTTATCATTTTCTCATTATATAACTCTTACAATTTGTCATAAATATGATTTCCTTCAAAGTGTTTATGCTAAATAATTGAAGACTGTGGTTTTAAGTTGCACTGATTATGCATTGTGATAAAATATGGGAAGCCAATTTCACAGACATTCTGAAAAGTTAGCCTACAACAATGTGCACTGTCCTAAGGATTCAATATTTAGGTTTAACCTAATTTTGAAGGCAACCCAGGCTAGCAGGAAATTTCTCCTCAACAGGGATATATAATTATTAAACTAGAAAATTGTGTCTGTAAGACACTAATGATGCCCCCGTGCAGCGCCTGTCACAGGACATGTGTACATCCCTAAAGCACCTTTCAAGCACAAATCTATTTACAAAGAATCCACTGAAAACATTTCACAAACTTTATACCCTATAGTGCAAAATGCAGCCCACAATGACTAAGTTTAAAAGGCCATAATTCCTTCAGAATTATTTTTTTCCTATCATAACCAACATGCACATCTTCACTGTGTCCACAACAAGTCTCAAATGTCTGAAAAACAGCCAATGAAAACTGTGGGAGGAGTTGATTACACAAAGTACTAAATTACCCTACAATGCAAACATATGCCTAAAATGACTAAGTTCAAAAGACTATAATTCTGTCAAAATCAATTCTAGCTCCAACAAAAACCCACATGCACATCTCCAATATGTCCATAACATGTATGCAAAGTTTGGAAAAGATCGATTGAAAACTGAGGTAGGAGTTGATTACACAAACTCCTCACTGTACAAATGTAAAAATTTGCCTTAAATGACTAAGTTCAAAAGGCCGTAATTCTGTCAAAATCGATTCTGTTTCCAACAAAAACCCACATGCACATCTTCAATATGTCCACAACATGTATGCAAGGTTTGAAAAAGATCCATTCAAAACTGTGAGAGTAGTTGATTACACAAACTCTATACACTACAATGCAAAAATTTGCCTAAAATGACTAAGTTCAAAAGGCCGTAATTCTGTCAAAATTAATTCTAGCTCCAACAAAAACCCACATGCACAGCTTCAACATGTATGTGAAGTTTGAAAAAGATCCACTGAAAACTGTGGGAGGAGTTGATTACACAAACTCTATACCGTAAAGTGTGACGAACGGACGGATGGACAGACAGACGGACAGACAGGAGCAAATCTTAATGCCCCCTGACTATCGTCACGGGGGCATAACAAAAGAGTTTGCTCCCTATTGACAGTAACCCACTAAATGAGAAGGGTCTTGGGTTTGGAGCTGCATCAAGAAGTCATAAAAGTTATTGCCCTTTATTAAAACAGCAAAACAAAACATGAAGGTGTACCAATTATACCTTAAGACTTCAACATTTCTTCTTTTTATTACATGTAATATACTCGAAAAAAATATTGAAGGGTCAAACTTTTACCCCGCGATTTCTGGAACATTTCAAACATTTGGTAAAATAAATCATTTCCACCTTCCATTTCATTCATTTTACAAGTTCTGTACACATGAATTTTGAAAATATAGCCTATATCTTGACCAAGTCCAGACTTCAATTCACACTACCCTCAAAATCAGAGTTTTTTGAAGTCCATAGGGAACAAATTCACCAAAATTTTCGATTTCGCCAATTCATGAATTTTTTGAAAAATTCCTCGATAGTCATCAAGTTTTATCATTCTTAAGGTCAGCAAGCTATAAGAAGTTTAAAACTCATAGCAATTTTAGAAGTTATTCCCGACCAAACTGACACACTATCAATTCTCTATGGGAATTCAAACAACTTTCATTTTAGGGGTACTTTGACTTAAAGCTTGACCTTGGTCAAGACAAAGGCTATAAGTTCAAGCTTCATGTGTATAAAACTTGTAAAATGATTAAAATGGAAGGTAGAAATGATTTATTTTACCAAATGTTTGAAATGTTCCAGAAATATCAGAATAAAAGTTTGACCCTTTAATATTTTTTTTGAGTATATTTTCCTTCATTGCATTTTCATATGAATGGCGATCGATTTACTTGGTTACTATTAGTAATCACATGACAGTAACAAAATTTACAACCCAACTGGCTTCCCATACATGGAAAAAAAATATAAACTGGAATCTTTTCTTCATCAAATTATTATTTAAGCAGTCCTCTAAGAGTTTCCCAATTACTTTTTTCAAAAGTCTTTTAAACTAAAAAGATGCCTGTTCTTCCAGGGGAGGCAATTTTTGTGACTTCTGTTAGTTTCCCTGGGCAACAGAAACAGAAACCTTTCAAATAGGGGTCTACACTTAAAGGAAAGAATATGCTCCAAGAGGAGCAAATTCTTTCCTTTAAGAGTTGACCCCTACTGAGATGGGAGACCAAAAATACAAGGGTAAAGTTGCTTTCCCTGAAAGTGTATTTATTCACCTTAAAATTGAAATGTTTATGATGAGAAAGAAACAAATAACTACCCAGAAAGTGGTCTTGATGAATTATAGATACTGAAAGAGGCTCCTCGAAAATTAATTCGGTCAAGAAGCGAGAGAGATGCAGCCTGTAAATACCTGCATTCTAAGGACGCATTACTTGTGAAGTGATAACATATTGCTGTTTGACTTAAATCATGACGATTAAAGGAAAACACTCACAAAATGCATGTTGGACTCAAATAAAAGATTTTAATAAAAGATAAAATTCGCCGAAAATTTCATGAAAATCGGACTTAACCCTCTAGTGCCCAAACATAGAATGCACTATAAGAAAACATTTATATTCCATCCAGCCACTAGCTTTGGGAAGTCAAATTGAAAACAGGGTCTGAATTTGTGTTGAGGTCCAAGGTTGCTGAGATATACATGTAGCATATATGCTACATTGGGCATTAATTTTTTAAAAGTAGCTTTTTTCAGGGTGAATAACTAAAATGTTAACAATAATTACGGGGCACCTTTTTGGATGAAAAAAGGTTGTATGAACAAGAATCTATTGGCATATATGTATCAGGGATATCTGATAAAGTAAAGTCAATATCACAATTTTTTATTTTATTGCCCGATGTATCATATATGGATACATTTTGTGTTTTCGAACTTTGGCGACTTTTGGCGGCTGATAAATGTACTTTAGACATATCATTACAACTGGAATGATTTAATATTATTTCCTGATATCTTAACTGATTTTCTAGCAGTATAACATAACATACAAGTCAATATCCTGGTCACGGCACCAAAACAGAGTCATGTAGCAGATATGATACACCGGGCACTAGAGGGTTAAATTAAGAGAGATATGACAGTTTCAATATATAAAATGTTGAGCTGGGACCCAGCAAACCTGTGAGTTAATGACGTCATAAGCTCACAGTCAAAACTGAAAATCCTAAATAACGTTAGTTTGAAACAAAATGCAGGCGATTGAAACTTGGTCTAGATTTGTTGGCGATAAACATTCCGACAAAGTATCATGAAGATTGGATCAAAACTGTGCCCTCTAGAGCGTACACCGGGTTTTCCTAAGAGATGATCCCGTCTTCATGAAACTTTGTCAGAATGTTTACCTCCAAAAAATCTAGACCAAGTTTGAAACTCGGTCATGTCAGGTCAAAAACTAGGTCACTAGGTCTATTCTTTGAAAAACCTTGTGTTCACTCTTGAGGGCACAGTTTTGATCCAATTTTCATATCTAGACCAAGTTTGAAACTGGGTGATGTGGTCAAAAACTAGGTCATTAGGTCAAACTTTAGAAAAACCTTGTGTACATTCTAGAGGGCACAGTTTTGAATCAATCTTTGTTAAACATTGTCAGGATGTTTATCTCTATTGGGTCTATATGAGTTAAAAACTGGGTTATGCTGGGTGAAAAACCAACTGTGCCCTCTAGAGTGTACATGTTTTTTTTTTTTCTGAGATTTGACCTAGTGATCTATTTTTTGACCTGACATGACCCACTTTTAAATCTGGCTTAGATTTCATAAAGATATACATTCTGACAAAGTTTTAGGAAGATTGGATCAATACTGTGCCCTCTGTGTCATTCAAAGCTTTATCCCTATTTTTAGCTCTGGTGGCCATCTTGTTCAGTGGAGTGGAACAATTTTAGCAATTTTTGTTCAAGGCCATGAGTCAAATTATTTGAAATTGAGCCATTGGCTTGAGAGGAGACGTCATTTTAAGTTTTTCTATTTTTAGCTCTGGCGGCCATTTTGTTCAGTGCAGCAAAACCAATTAGCAATTTTGGTACAGAGCAATAACAGAAACATTTGTGTGAAATTAATTTGAAATTGGCTTACTGGTCTAGGAGAAGATGTTGTTTGAAGAAATTGTTGACAACATACAGACAGACGGACAGATAACGAACAACGGACAAATAATTATTGATCACAAAACTCACCTTGAGCACTTCCTGCTCAGGTGAGCTAAAAATTACAAAGTGTCCCAACGAGTCGAATAATTATGAAGAAGCAAACAAATTAGTATCACAGACAATTTGGCATAGTTTAGAATAGTGTAGAATGGAATGGAATTGAATTCTATCTACAATTTTCTCCAACAGCCTGGGATGGTATTCTTACAGGTAGGAATTTGCTCTCCCAGAGGGAGCAAATTCTTTCCTGTAAGAGTGCCATCCTAATTCAAAGACATTATACTCTGCCAGTCTGTTTATTCCATGTTTTAAACTATGCCATCTAAACTGAATCGGAAAACCTGTTCACCTGCACATAAAAATGGCCACCTGTGCAGACACAATTTGTTGTGGAATAAAACCACCAGACAACACAAGTATTACAATAATAAAACATAGCTTTACTTGATGATAATGGGATCATATAAGTCATTGCCCTGAAATATATAGCTATCTATATACAGGTACAACATAATGTCTGACAACATTTAAGAGCGTTTGCAGTGAAAGAGATTTCAGACTCTGTCTTAGTACATTCCCCAGGCTAAGTTCCACATGATGGAAGTAACCATGTGTGTTTTAGCTGTGTATGTATCATATTTAACAGCTGTTTCCTGAAGAAAGTGAAGTTAATGGACTCTTAGAATCAAACTGCCTTGAGTTGTTGCACCTCTAAGGAAAGTCACTCTGATATGGCAAAATTTGCCTCCTTTTTCAAAGGAGGCTATATACTCTTAGAGAAAAGAATTTGCTCTCTCTGAGCAAATTCTTCTCTCTCTCTCTCTCTCTCTTTCTCGCTCTCTCTCTCTCTCTCTGTGAGAGCACATTCTTTCCTCCGAAAGTAGACCCCTAAAAGTGGAGAAAGTGTTCATCTACCTGGGATGCAAAAAAAATCTATAAAGTGGTCTCCCTTGTATAATGCAGTCCATCAAAAAAACTACAAGTAACTGAGTTTTGTGTGTAGTACTACACAAGGGCGTAGCTACGTATACGGCAAATACGCAAGTGCGTATTGAAATTTTGTCAAAATTGACAAAATTTCAAAATGCACCTGCAAATTTGCATGCTGAAAAATTATAAATTAGACAAGATTTCAATACCAATTACCAAAGTGGCTGAAATACTAGCTTTCCCTTCAAGAAGTAGAGAATAAAACATGGTTGTGCGTATTATGAAATTGCCCCTAGTTACGCCCTACATGTACAAGTGTGCATTTAAGAAGCATAAGAGGACCCCAAACTTATACCTAGCTTCACTCCTTCTCAATCCTGCCAAGGTCAAAGGCCAAGGAATTAGTTTTTATTTTCAGGACCTTACAAAATACATTTTCAGTGCCCCTTTTTAAAACTTCCTTACCATTTATTTTCACTCTATATATAATTCATGCAAATAAAATATCATCAATTACAAATGCAGGAGAATTTATTTACCAATAAACATTATACCAAAGAAGATTCCTACTAATTCCCATGCTTTTTTTCTGTCTCTCTTCTTTTACAGTAGCCATTTGATGGTAACACCAATCTGTCAGCCTGTCATGTTTATCGCTGATAAGCCAAAGGCCTGCACGATTGGCTGATTTATCAGGCAATAACATCATCAGTGGCTCTGATAAGCCTGATAAACCATGCTAACTTTCTAATTCACACTGGCTTCTTCATGCATAGACTGGAGCCAGTGATAAATGCATGAGGTGATTATAACTGATGATTAAAATGATTGGCTGGTTAATGGATGCTTTCATAGGCTGCATAACTGCTGATTCTTACAAGGGAGATAACTGAATAGTTCTGCTTACCATGGTAGGTGAACAGAGGAAAGAATCAATGATCTCGCTAAGAGCAAATTCTGGTCTCATATGAGAAGGTAGAACTTGTGATCAAGTCCTTTGCTTTAATATCATTCTTATGCAAACTGAGAAGAGAGCCAGCTATGGGGCATTCTTTTCTGCTCCTGTCGGTAATGACTGTCACCTACTTCAGATAGCTGATTCTATTCTAATCTGTTCTACATGGTCTAGCTGACTTGTACAAGCACAGATACTTCTTTGGGATTGGAGAAAGAAGTGATTAGATTTTGGTGAACTTGATCTTATTTTCAAGGTCAGCTGTTAATAAAACAGATACACTTCAAAACATCCAAAATGTGGCTGCCACCACAGACATGTTGATGCCATGCCAAGAATAACTCTTCAATCTGTATTTCAAGACAGGCCAGCTTATGCACCAGTCATTTGCAACCACGGCCCCCCTGGGGCCGGGGAATAGCGGGGATATTGACTTTTCACTCTGCAAAGCCCTGGTATATGCCCTGCACTGTGGGGACATCATTCAAGTCAAATCCCTGGTAAAGGTCTCCGCCCCCAGGGGATCATGTAAATATAACAAGACCTGTCAGGGGGACAGGATAGCTCACCTGACAGCGCCTTGCCCATCACCTAAAAAACTTTAACATAAAATTTTAACATTTTGCTAGCGCCAATGCCGTGGGTGAGTGCAATAGCTCTTCCTGTACATTAATTCGTACAGGCGGGCTAAAAATCCATATTCTGACAATGTGTCACTGTAAATTTTGTTAAAAACACTCCACTATTTTCCCCACTGTTTTGGCGGGAATCAAAAGCCCGGCATATCCACGGCACTGCCGGGACACCGCTTAGGTAAAAACACGGTACTTAAGCCCCGCTATGCCCCCGCTATCCCCGGCCCCATGGGGGTCGTGGTTGCAAATGACTGGTGCATTAAATGAGATCAAATTGCATTTACAATAAAGTATAAATATGTGGGAGCAAAATTGACACCACAAAACCCTAGAATATATATAAAAAAAAAAACAGCAAAAAAGATTAGAATTGTAAAATTTACAGTGTCATGCATTTCAATTTCTTGACATTGTTTAGAAATAAAGATGTCAGAGTTTGAAGAATGTTTAGAATGTTGCACTTATTATCAGATGGTTCTCATGCATGTCACTGCTAGTCTCAGTTGCACTAACAGAGCTCCAGATAAGGAGGGTTTTGAGGATAATTCAAAGATAATTTTTCTTATTTCTCAATGAAAACATATGTTGTGACCCCTCATTAGAACCGTCTCGCCGAGACGGTTCTAATGAAGGGTCACAATATGTGTTTTATCGAAAAATAAGGAAAATTATCCCTAATTATTCCTGTTTTCCCTTCTTATCTGGAGCTCTGCAGCCAGTGTTGTCAGGCAGCACTGTAAATACTGGGACACCTTGATAAGAATTCCCCAAAAGACTGTGTCTCGCCTGTCTGGATAAGGTCACAAAACTTATAAGCTAAAGCAGAAAACTTGATGCAAAGCTTACTCCGCTGACACGAAGGCTGCTCCACCAGAAAACTTATACCTTATGTCAATCTTGCTGCTGGGAAAATACTGTTACCAAACCCTTAAAATGCAAAAAAAAAAAAAAAAAAAAAAAAATTTATGTCTGCAAAATATCAACAACAAAAAAAAATTGTCAAAGCCTGGACACTGAGAATGCAAAAACTAGAGGGTAAACAATGTACAGCCAAATGAGGTGACTCAGTCATAATGGCTCATTATTATTAGCTGCCTCGACATCTGGATCTATGCTGTTTCTTCATTTTTGACAAAATTTGAACAAGTTGATTTTCCTGTTAGTTCCTGTGTCAAACCAGACTTGCATGTCCATGCCTAACGCTTACTTGCCCATTATATAAAGAGATTTCATTGGTCGCTGCTGGTGATACTGACACAGGTGTTGACAACAATATTACGTGTAGCTCTTCTATATTATCATACAGGAGAGCTATAGGGAATCAGTGTGTTTTTGTTCCATTGCAACTTTTCTGTCCTCTAATTTATCCATTTGTCCCATCAGCAGAAATTATTGGCTACCGTAATTGACACATTTAACGCCCCGTGCCCTTAACTTTTTCAAAATAACAACAAAAAGGTGTGGTTAAAAATGTATCTAATAACAGCACACTCAGAACAATTAAATGAAAGTTGACTGGAAAGAGGCAACATGGAGTAGGACTGGAAATACGCGGGTGTATATTTATCAAGGGAGAGGAAATGATACGAAAGCCTTGAGTTCGCTGTTGAAACAGGAATAGTAAGTTGTTGGGTTTTGCGAGAGTGTGCGCTTGTGCAGTTTTTTCCGGAAATAGCCTTGGTGTGCGGTTATAGGGGCATGTGGGATAAATGGGTTGATTACAGTACTACAAAATGCAGGAGCAGCAATATTTCAAGCACTGCCAAAGCTAAGGCCTATAAGCAGTACAGAGTGTTCTTCAATCAACATAGCTGTTTGTTTCCGAATTTCCATCCTATAATAATTCAAGTTTAGGCCCGATTTCACGTCACAGTTAGTACTCAGATTGACAAGTCCATGGTCTATTTTACCGTACGGTGCAATGTAAATTTTTGGTGTTCTGAATGCTAATCCGTGTACTAAGTGCGACGTGAAATCGGGCCTTAAAGTATTCACCCAGTTTTGTCAACTTTGAAAGGTAAGATTTAATTATCACTGGATAATTATGAGTATTACCTTACCACCTTTAACCTGTCACTGGCTAAAGGTATAATTATGGAAAAGGCAATGTCAACCTTTGCTCTAATAAGGTGAATAGCTACACTTTCACGGGAAGCAACTAAGCTAGTTTTATTATTGCCTCCCATTTCAATGGGGATTAACTCTTAAAGGAAAGAATTTGCTCCTTTTCTTTCCTTTCAGAGTCGCCTCCATTTTGGAAGTGCTATAATGTCCAGGGATGCAAACAGGAAGTCACAAAAGTTGTTGCCCCTTGGGAAATATGGTAGAAACATGAAAGTGTACCCATACACCCTAAGAAACCAGGTAACTATTGACTATGGGGACACATTAACCCTATCATATGAGCCACAACACGAGAAAACCAACAATGTGGTTGTACGCCCAGCGCACTCAGATCAGCCTGGGCATCCGCCCAGTCTGATCAGTCTTCGCTGTCTGCATGGAGGTAGCTCAGTCCCTTAGCTACCCTTTAAGCACTTAGCGAAGAGTCTGACCAGACTTGGTGGATGCCCAGGCGGATCTCAGTCTGCACATGGCGCACTACCACATTTGTTGGTTTTCTCGTGTCTCGGCTCATATAGTCTGCGAGATGGATCGAAACAATTTTTCAATTTGGATGTCTGTTTTCCTACCGAGCAAGGTATGAGGATAAGTATTCGGGAAGATGCATTTTGCATTAATAGATATAAGAATATCTGAAACCAAAAACATAAATCAAATCAAACTCAGACAATGACCAGTGTCCAATGAATGATGGATGGATGATGTGCAATTTTACATCCTTTTCAACAGTATTTCTGTCATAATTATCATGAAAGGCTGTGTGCAATCATTATGGTACCCTGTTACCGTTGAAATAATTTCCGGGCCCTCCAATGGGAATCAAATCTGGTACCAGCATGCCAGGGATTAACCCACCATTATAGCTATGGGTACCGGAGCTCCCTGAACTATCAGAATGAAGAGCCAAAAGATTCTACTACATGTACAGTGGTCCAGATAAGAAGGGGTTAACAGGGATAATTCAAAGATAATTTTTCTTATTTCTCAACAAAAACATACGTTGTGACCCTTCATTAGAACCGTCTCGGTGAGACGGTTCTAATGAGGGGTCACAATGTATGTTTTAAAGGAAAAATAAGTAAAATTATCCCTAAATTATCCTTGTTACCCCTTCTTATCTGGGGCTCTGATGTATACACATTAATGCCTTCCACAATCGCATATTTATTCGAATTTAATCTCTAGCTCCAAAATATCGTAATAATGTGCTGATGGGCCATAAAACCAGAATTGCGAAACTTTATTCACTATAGCAATACCAACTTAAATTTGTCAATAAGTCAATAATCAAAAACATTCAACACATTTTTATTACCACCCATAATGTTTGTAAGTATTTCATAAAAATTTTAACTCCAAAAATTAACCTGCTAAATTGACATAATTGCTCAATTCAACCCATAAAATCTAGGTAGGTCTAAGTACAAAATATAAGCAGCGACGCAACAAAACCAACAAAGTGGTATGAGCACCCTGCTAAGCCTAGGTTCAGTCTTGTGGCAGATAACTAATCTGACCAGAGTCTTTGCTGTGCACAAAAGGGTAGCTAAGGGACTAAGCTTAGCTCCATGTGGACAGCGAAGACTGGCCAGACCGGGTAAATGCCCAGGCTGATCTGAGTCTTTGCTGGGTGCACATGCCACTTTGTCACTTTGTTATTGCAACTTCAATATTATTCATTCATGAAACTTTATTCAAAAACTGACAAAGCATTTTATCAAAAAAAACTTTTCATAGGTACTCCAGACAGATATATGACACGCTTTCAATTATGTTATTGTGTTTAAATAACATCTTTTTTGATAAAATATAGGCCAGGGACTTGGGTCCATCTAAACAATATATCATGCACTTTATTTACATAAATGAACCTGGTTTATAGGTATTAACATGTTTTGGTCCAGTGATTGGTATAAATTTGTTTCTGTAAATTGCTGATGGTGTTTTGGATGCTCGAAAGAAGTGAAAAACAAAAATATAACCTCAGATTACACAGGTGAAATAGGCATAATTATGGACTCATCTAAAACACCCTAATACCCAAAACACAGCTGAAATAGATCACGCCAAAACTCACTATTCCCACTTTTTGAATGCTGATGTAATTAAACTCTTAAACGCAAACGATGGTTCACCTAATACCTAAGTCAAGTCACTCCGCTCTTAAGGAAATCACAGCCGCAGCATTTCTCCCTCGCTGTGGGTCCATTACTTTGTAACTCGTTCCAGAAATTTTCATGAAACCTTGCATAATAATAACTGCTTTGACCTGTGATTTTAATTAATTTCCATTTGAATGTTTCTGCAGATCTCGAGAGCTAGAACAATAATTTTATTCTGGTTTTTGAACGTTGTTGTCATTCCAATTCTCATAACAATGGTCTCCAAGAGGCAAAGCAGAACGAATTCATGGCTACACCTCCTGGCACCGAGTCTGCACCAATATTTACCATATTAATCCTATTAAACGCTCCGGGGGGCATTGCATTTTACGAAAGGGAGGCGTCATTTTGAGCCTAAAGTGTAGCAAATCAGCCACTGCCAAATACCTCTGACAAACAGTATTAAGGTGGGTCACTCAAGGTATACTTGCAGAAGAAGCAACTCTGCAATTTTGTCTCTTTTTTCAGTTGGGGTCAACTCTTAAAGGATAGAATTTGCTCCTATAGGAGCAAATTCTATCCTTTAAGAGTTGACTCAATGTCAAAGAGCTGCCTCATCTAGAGAAGCAAACAGGAATTTATGCAAATTAATATAACATTCTTTTCTGAAAAGCGGAAGGGGGCCTTTATCAGAACAGAGGCGTTTATTAGGATTAATACGGTATTTGTTATAGTTTTGAGCAATTAAACTAACTAGAAAACTTTTTCTACATTAAGTTCCATTAGGTTTCCATGGAAATAATTTACCGTCTAAGCAATTTTAAAGTTTCAAAGGATTTAATATACAATGTAAGCTCCTACTGGTTCAATGGAATATTTCCATGGAATCATCAATTTTTCCAAGGAATTTTCAAAGTTTCCATGGCTTTATTTCCCAGAAAAACCTCCAGAACTTTTTTGTACTACAAGGATTCCACAGTTTCTCTAAGGTTTTTATGCATCTTTCTTGGAGTTTAGAAAAACTGCTTGAAGAACCGAGGCCAGAAACAGTGTGCTTAATAAGGTTTAAATGGTATTTGGAAATAATCAATTTAGCTGTGGTTAAAGACAATTAAATGAAAATGAATTTTACATTCATCAACCTTTCTGGCAATATATGAATGACATTTTGCACTCTTACATAACAGTCACGACCCAGCATGCTGTCTTTGATGTGTAAGAAAAATTTTAGTCGCATGTTTATTCAACTTGATAAAATCATATCAGGAATTTTTAAGGGGTGAGAATTTGTATAACTTCATATCAGGGGGTCGAGATTACGTAGATGATAAATTCAAAACATTTTTAATTCATTAATAAATGTTCAACATTTTGCAGATTTTGCTTTTCTGACACTTTCAGTAAACATCAAATGCACCCATGCCTTACAATCTCTAAAAAGTGTTCCATCTAATGCATCAACTTTGCTCAATCATAAAATTATGGGTTTCCCCCCATAACAACCCCAAAAATCTAAATCTGCCTTATAAAATGGATCTAGATTTTGGCACTGTTTTAGGTGGGAATAAAAGCATCACAAACAACTGTGTGATACCCCACCACCGCAAACCAAGTTCACTCATTGATTTTTAGCTTATTTATTTTATACATGTATGTGGCCACTGGGCAGGGGCAGATAATCCCCTTGGGGCAAAATTTTGATCATCTCAAGAGGCTTTCATTACTTCTAAGTTGCAAGTGTTTAGAAAAATCAAATAATCATAATTTTATATAGGTTTTTCAATCATTTCACACATCTATATGACCAAGGGGCAAGGGCAGATAACCCACACGGGGTTAATTTTGAGCAAACACGAAAACATAATACCCCACCACAAGTAGCACATAGGCTCTTGCCCACCACTAATATGTGGCGCGGTATAAAAACCCACAAGAATTACATAAAAAATGCCAGTTTTAGGATCTGTAAATTGTGACCACGAGAGGCATTTTTTTAGAAAATATATTGCAGGTAATTTTTCTCATGATGATGCTCATTTTAATCACAGATCGCCATCTTGACTTTAAAGACAGGACTTCTCTGCCGGGGGGTCTGGTTCCCAGCACCTAACAATGTTACCTGTATGGGTAAAGGTGTGAAAATTTAGTCAACCAATCAGTGGACCAGCATTAACAGTTTCAGGTGATTTTATTGGCTAACTGGAGGTGTTGACACTATGAGATCAAGAGACAGAATGACACTGTGGAGGTTAATCCTCCTTATATAGTCTGATCCCTGTCTTTAAGGCAAAGAATTTTAGAGTTGACATCCTTCTGATAATTTTCTGATAGAGCACAAGAACTATTTGGAAGTGTGTAAAATTACTCGCTGCATTTCCACGATTCTGATTCATGTTGCACTTTGCTGTCTGCGCATGCAACAATCTGTGCAAACTCTGTCTACCGTAATGACCTTAAATATTCGGACAGACAGGTCTGAGAAAACATTATAGACCCAGATCAAACTGCTCCTGAAGGAGCAGTTTGATCAGGGTCTACAATGTTTGCCATTCATTAAGCATCATTTGGATGCATTAACGTATGTAAATCCACTTTCTAAGAATTTTTAAACAATAATTGTCCGACTTTCGGGTGTCCCAAATTTTAGGTTCATTACGGTATTTAAATACCTGTCTAATCTGATGTCAGATAGCCCCAGACAGAAAAACTTTTCTTTTCGTCATTACGTAAGACGGAGCTCGAGAAAACAGAATAATTTACCCACGATTCCAGGGAATTTTTTCTTAATTCGATCTCCACTTTAAACGTATGTTGTGACCCTCTATAGAACTGCCTGGGCAGATTCTAAAGAGGTGCCACAACATACATTTTTTCATGGAAAAATAAGAAAAATGTCCGTGCAGGAATTATGGGTAAATTCTTCTCTTTTCTGGAGCTCTGTCTATTTGTTAAATAAGTCCCGTTTCTGAAGCTTCAGCAATGTCTACAAGACTGATTACAGAATTGCTCAATCCCAAAATATTTCCTATCGTTAAAATCATCATTAAATCATTGGAGAAATCAGAATTTTATGCGCCTATTATCAATGCAACGTTATTGAAATGTGGTGTTAAATTTATATTTTCGAATATCATATTGTGTGATTATCTAAACGATTATGAAGTTAATGGTTTTTCAAGATAAATGCACCAACAGCTTAATGTTAATTTTGATTTAATGACACTAGGCCCTAGGAGTTGTTATTTGTGTTAGCAATTTTACTCTGAAAGTGCCGCTGAACCTACCATATTTCTTCTCATAATGCCCCGGGGCTCTCTTTTAAAAGTAATAAAAGCCCCATCTTACTTTTTCCATAAAAAAAATGGCAAAATTCACTAAGACTGGCTGTGAACCACCCTAACCAGGATAATTTGCCAAAATTTGGACCAAGAATGCCATTTCTAGGACTTGTGAATTGCAATGCCCCCAGATTGTTTCTTAGAAAAATTGCAATAGATATTGTGCCATGGCAGTGACCTATATATATAGAGTGACTCGCATCTCCAGTTAAATTTAGGTATTTGTCCAATAGATGCTTGTCGCGCCGCTGGACAGGTGAGTGGCTGAAAAAATCGATAATTCTATCGACCGCTTATTTCGCATCTAGAAATATTTTAATATTATCATTGTTTTATTTTATCTGTATAAATAATGTGTTCTTACAAACATTTGCATTAAATTGTGTACTTAATTTCCGAAATTTTGATACCAAACTTGCCAAGTTTTTATACGGAAGTTCTACTTGACCTAGTAAAAAAAAAAAAAACACGAAAAAACGGACTGGAGGGCTCTTCAATATATATACGGCAAACTTTTTTTTATGATGCATTTGGATGAGGATTTTGATCTTGGCTCTCTCTTAGGATAATATGCATGCATTGAAAATTCTAGTAGGTCAGTGACATAGGTATTAATTAAGCTGAGTGGATTGGAATTTCTATCAGAATTTATCAACGTGAATCGCCCATTTCATTAATGTTTACGTAATCAAATTATTATTCAACGTTAAGGTAAGCTTTGAATTTTATGATGATTAGAATAGTAAGTTTTGTGATTATTTTGCTTGGTTTTTTAGTTAATTTTATTGATGTGAAATAAGAAACTTTGGTCCCTGACAAATTCTTCAATGCAAAACTAACCAACCCTCTGAACTCATTGTTGTATGGCAAAAACTGTGAAAAACAAGTTTATTTTAAGATTGTTTTGACCCATTAAATCGGCACGAAATTGCATAAAATAGCACTCAAACAATTTAAAAGGCATTCAACTTTATGCAAAATATCATTGCGAGGCTCAAAAATAGTTATTTTGGGAGCCTTATTCAAAAACGGGGGAGTGGGGTTTTGAACATCCTGATTTGCCGGTTTTCGCTACTTTCCTAAATAAGCCTATTTCTGTACTGTCATAAGACCATCAAAATAGTAAATAATTGTCATGAAAATGATATCAAACAACATTTTGGTCCTTCCCCTTTCGTTTTCTAATGCTAAAATATTACCTCAAGCCTTATTAACGACGGAGTACATCGTAAAATGAGTGATGGTTTTTATGGCGGCGGCGCCATATTCTTTCGAATGACGAAAGTTTCTCAATTTACATTGTTGAAAATGAACTCCAAAACCAAGCAAAATCATCACAAAACTTATATTCTAATACATCATTATAAAATTCAAAGCTTACCTTATCGTTGCATAATAATTCCACTATGAAAACACCGATAAAATGGGCGATGCACGCCGTTAACTTTTGACAGAAATTCAAGCTCTTTCAGCTTGTATTAAAAATGGCGCTCCGGTAGGAGGCGCTACAGTCGCATGCGC
Organism: Ctena decussata; assembly: GCA_963989385.1. Taxonomy (NCBI): domain Eukaryota; kingdom Metazoa; phylum Mollusca; class Bivalvia; order Lucinida; family Lucinidae; genus Ctena; species Ctena decussata. The sequence goes on along the minus strand of OZ022514.1, from coordinate 59,702,289 downwards.
GACACGCCTCTTTGGACCGAAAGGTGAAGACGCAAGTCACTGTATTTATAGGTCACTGGCCATGGTCTCAACTTTGTTAATTTGTATAATTTGTCTATAAAAGCCACATACTGGGCAATTATTATACAGAATCAAATAGAAACGTCTATGCTAATATAGGAAGCCATTCAGTTAGACAACAAGACATATTTTTCACAAAATTTGTCATTTAGAGCTAGATGTCTACAAGATGATGAACAAGAGTAAAGAATATGACATATCTGCTCTAAAACAAGCAATAATAAAAACATCTCAAATTACCCTGCCCTACTGCAAATTCATTTTGCATTTAGTCTTTTTCGATCTCCAAGGATAATTCATTTTTTTCTCCTTTTCCTTCTTTTTTCAGCCCCAGGGAATGGGAGGTAACCCTATCTGATAAAAGTTCCAACAGAAAGCTTACTTTACTTTGATCATTCCTTAATTATTCACGAAAATTTTGAGCCGCAACGCTACAAAACCAACAATGTGGTTGTGCGCCCAGCGCAGACTCAGATCAGCTACCCGTTGAGCACTAAACAAATAGACTGGTCAAACAGGGGGATGTCCAGGCTGATTTGAGTCTACTCTGGGCACACAACCACATTGTTGGTTTTGTCGCGTCTCGGCTCAAATCATGCTTTATTCATGCACACTGTAAGAAACACAACAAGGAGCTGAACACATTATGACTGCATGCATAACAAATATCGTTCAATTAACTTCACACTGGATTTAGTTGCAAATATTGTTGTTCAAATGCTAGATCTAACAAACAAATTGTGTCAGGGCTTCCACTAACTTTCAAAATTTGGAAGTCCAGACTTCCATGGTGTCAGATTTGGACGTATTGAGAGAATTTTTTGGAAGTCTGAAGTTTTTGGGAATGACTTATGCATGGTTATTATTACCTCCCCCCCCGCCTCCCCCTTACACGTGTCCCTCTCTCTCTCCCATACTGTAGTGAACTTTTTGTTCTTCGAAAGGAAGCCTGAGCATTTGCGCAGTCTAATCAGAGTCATTCCTGTTTGTTTGTGAACAAAACGCATGTCCTCTGAAGACTCGCCGTTGCGCCGTCTGCTATTGCATAATATTCCCTTTCATTGCCGCCAAATGGGCCGCGTCGGAAATACGGTGACTTACGGAACGCAGTCTAATCAGAGTCATTCCTGTTTGTTTGTGAACAATACGCAAGTCCTCTGAAGACTCGCCGTTGCACTGTCTGCTATTGCATAATATTCCCTTTCATTGCCGCAAAATGGGCCGCGTCGGAAATACGATGACTTACGGAACGTATAATGACACGCTTCCACCGAAGAACTCGGTTGTCGCTAGGTCGATGTTCATTATTATTCATGTTAGATGCGAACAAGAAAGACCGGTCTGACTGCTTAGTTGCGCTGGCTGATACGATGTTAGTTATCGGTATGTGTACTGAGGTACCTGTCTCACGGTATGACACTGCGTACGGCACGCGTATATAGTCGCAGCGTCTTTGATCTTTACATCAAAGAGAAAACGTGCTTGACCCATAAACGTGCAGGTAATTGTATATCAACGCTACCGTATATATAATCCCGTAGACCTTGATCAGAATGCGCTATTTCTGTGCACACTGTAGGCATTATTTTCGCACTGGGTTGCATGACGATATGGCGATACAACTAGGAAATCGGCGAAATGGACGTTTCAGTATTCGTATTTCAATAGTACCATTAATCAAAACAATGTATAGTACCAGAGCGTACAACCATAACACGTTGGAAATAGCGACTAATAATATTAACAGTATATCTTCGCTTTGAATCAACACTTTTCGCGGAAGAGGTTCGTATTCCTAAAAACTCCATTGACGACAGTATGGATCATGACAAGACCTTCGTTGTAAGGGCAAGCGTTAATATGAATGTTATGTTCTTAAAAACTTTGGATAGAGTTTGTCAATATATGCTTCAGGTTTCGGGTGTTATGGATACATTCACAAACTTTTTGAAGTCGGAATACGCCTTACACATACAGGTCAGTTACATTCTCGCGATCGTAAAAATAGATGGACACTTTTCATCCAAAAGCTCCGTCAACGTGATTTGATAAGTTGTTTTGCAGACTGCCGTAAGAGGTTGAATCTACGAGTGGGCGTTATTTTGATAATCGTTTTTGACAGGTAGGCGGTCCGACATATATGTTACCTGGTTCAGTGCTCCATACGGACAATCTCCATTGGCCCGTAGGCGGTCTTTTCGTCTGGCTGACACCTGCGTTAATCCGATTAATTATGACACGTGCTAGAATTTTAAAGACAGTGGCGATATTTCATACGTCGGGACAGGATCAAACGGCCGTATGTGACAATTATTGGGCGTATGCCAGACGCCAGAGGTCCCATTTCTCGACGTACGGGAGCAAATCCTGGGCGTAATATACGGCCATACGCCCGTTAACGGAAGCCCTGTTGTGTGTTTCAAGGTACTCGATTGTGCTCAATATTATACCACCGACTCTTAAATTTGTTCTAAAGGATCTTGAGGAGAATCCCGGTATTTCCTCATTCGAACATACTGATTCCCTATCATCTCCATATATAAAAAGACCTGTCTGTGTACAGGATAGCTAGCCTGAAAGCCCCAAATGCCAATTACATGAAAAAACTTAATCTTTAAACTTTAACATGTAAGTAAGTAAGTAAGTAAGTAATGTCTTCATTTAAAGAGGGTAATACACAGTTGGCAAAACCAATCTTCCCTGAGGCCCTCGTGACACCCACACCAAAGCCTATGGCAGGGTGAGGACAACAGTAACCTGAAACACATATTTTTCTTTTTTTGGCCTAATATGGGTACTGACTTCCTTCCAACAACACATTTTGAGTAACTTCCATGCATAAACACAATGTCATTTATATTTTACACCTGGTGAACAAGTAATTCCATTCCACTTGGAAGTTAGATATGAAGGCATCTGCAAATAGTATGCAAAAATATTGCAATGCTAACTTGTATGCATACAAAGGATATTTGTGCTTCGAATTAAGTTAAAAAAGCTGGGGCCGGCTGTTCAAAACTAATGGTGTCATTACTAAACGAGACATTAAAATTTCAAATGTTAATATATCAAATACTCCAATATTTTTTGTTGAAAAAATGTGAGAAGCTTTTGCACTGCAAAAGCGTCTCACTTTTTTCAACATGAAATATCAGTGTATTTGATTATAAAGTTGTAAAACCCTTAACGAGTTGACCTCTTAATGAGCTCAAGCTAACGATGCTTTGAATAACTGGGCCCTGGTTGAAACTTCACTTTCAAGGAAATTTGTGATAATTACTCCCCTAGTTTATTTTTTACAAACTACAATAAATATAATATTTTTCTACAAGTTTCAGCACACTGAAATCTGAAATCTTGTATGAAAATACATACAGGGTAACATGCATCACTTTTTCTACCATGTTAAAGCACAGAGACTTTTTCTACTCTACAGAACATTTATAAAAGCAGGACAGATAACTCTCACAGCCGTGAAGGAGAAAATTCAAATTCAGACCAATCTGTAGTATATGTATGCAGAAAGAGGGTTGACTAGTAAGAAGTTAATGATCTCTATAAGGCTGCATATGCAATTGGGTTATTGCACAACCATCAAGGGTGACTAACCCTCGCAAGATAGGACAATAAAGCCCAGAATTTCATACCATCTTCTGCTGTGTATTCTTGAACACAATTATATTCATCACTCTTATCATCGCAGTCTGGAATTCCGTTACAGAACTGATGTGGGGCGATACATTTGGACTGATCACTACATGGCCTAGAGCTCTCCGTACATGACAGCTGAACTGAAGAAACGAAAAACAACTACAACATTTAATTTACATGCTACAAAAAGGCATGACTGTATACCCACAGTTACATATGTAATCAAGATTTCGTTTTTTTCTCAGAGTTTCACCGAAACTATGAAAATCTGAAGTATAAGCATACCATACAGCTTAGAGCCATGTCAGTATCATGTCAGTTAAAACTTGTTTATATCTAAATAAAAATGCATATATTTGAGGTCCATGGAGTAGTCTTGTTATATCTAAAACTGTGTAAGAGGATAAGCTGTACCAGTGATACAATGTACTGTAAAACTCTTACATTTTGCAGAGCAAAATTTAGCTTTTTTACCTGTTACCTATATGCACCTGCACAATTACTTTCGACTTCTATTACAACTAAACCACAAAGTCCTTAAGAATCATCATAATTCTTCAAAATGCAATACTAAAGACAACTATCAATTTTTTTGTTTGTTGCTTTTGTCATCAACTAATAATTCATTTTTCAAAGTATACATGTAGCTCTAACTCTTAGACAATAATTAAAACTCTTTGCAGACACAAATTACCAATAGAAACAGGCAGGTGGACATGAACACAACTACAGACTGTGAACATACCAAAAATGAGAAAACTGGGCTAAAAACCACAAAAGAATCAAAAAGACCATTGAAGAGTTATTTAATTACCCGGTGATAAATTCAACACAGTCAAGGTGAAAATTTCTAACAAGCAGCATGCTGCCCAGTAGGCACTAAATGTTGAAACAGCATCATAGTGAGGTACATGAATCATCTTGACATCATGAAACCGTGAATGGGTACACTTTCAGGGGAAGTGATTCTGTCATTTGTTTTTTCTCTCCCTTTTCAAAATGGTGGTCAACTCATATAGTAAAGAATTTGCTCCTACAGGAGCAAATTCTTTCCTACAAGAGTTGACCCTATTTTGGAAGGGCTACCACATCCGGGAAAGCAAACTTACAAAACTTGTTTCTTGTCGTAAAAATGGCGTAAAGCATGTATACCCATACATCTCAAACATGATCGAAGTATTGACGTCAACACAACAAGACGATGTTGCATTGAAGTCATTACAGCAATACTGTATTTCTTCTAATAAATGCCCCCACTCACTTTTTCCTTTGAAAAAGTGGTCCAGAATTCCTCCAAAATTGGCATCAGACCAACAAAATTTGTTATCAGCCAAATTCTGTCTAGAATATGCTTTAGCTGCAATACCCCTGAGGTGTTTATAGAAGTGATACTATACTTCCATGTTGTATGAATGCTGCAATTTTACATTTATACAATGTTGTTTCAACACTGCCTTTCCACTGGACGTACAACACCGATCACAACACCAATCACTTACTCGTACAATCTGTTTCATCACTGTCGTCTTCACAGTCAGGAAAATTGTCACATTTCTTTTTTAAAGCAATACATTCTCCTGATCCACACAGGAACTCACCATCCCCACATTGACCTGTGTATGAAGATCACAACAGAATAACAACCAATTATGCCAAGTTTTGTTAGAAGTCAGAACACTTACTATAACAACCCATGCAGTGATTTTCAAATGCAAACTTGGAAAATCTGTTCTACTTCTAGAGAGAAACACATATCAAGCAGCTAAACACCAAACCAGTCCAAAAACAAGAACTGAAGCATGCTTCATAATTTAGAGAAAGGGTACTTAACTTTGGCATAATACGCAATTACAATATTAAAGACTGATGGTTTAATATAAAATTGCTACTCACATCAGACTCGGTGTATGGATGCATAATGATTCCAGCCTTCGTTAACATGGTATTATGCCATATTAACTCAAAAGGCTGCCAAATACTGGGCAAATTCATGCAAAAATTCTACTAAAGGCTCAAAACACAGTCAATAGTAAGGAAATAACTAAAACAAGTTACAGTCATGAGAGACAACTGTGAGAGAAATAACTGGAACAAGTTACTGAGGAGTCTACAAAAATAACTAAAGCAAGTTAACTGAAAGAGCTTACTGTCTACAAGTACCATTAAAGAATGATGAGACAGAGTACTAATTATAACTGAATGTTATCAGTGGAGAGAAACTACATGTAATATCAAATTATATGAGCAGCAGGGTGTCATTCCTGTGGAAGAAACACTACAGAGAGCCACAGAAAACAAACTTCATATAACCATCAAAATTTTGGATGCACAGAGAGTTTTTAAATGATAAATACATTTGTTGATTCTCCATGAAAAAATATGTTGTGAGTTGTGACCATTTATTAGAACTTCTCAATAAGTGGGTCTGTTGAGGGGAACACAGCATAAATTTTCATAGAGAAACTAGAAACACAGTGACTGTACCCAAATTATAATTCTCTTTTTACCCACTCTAGAAAAAGAACCATGCACACAAACAGGTTTCATCAGAAGGGATCAATAATCATGCACATATATTACATTAACATCCAAGGGCTAAAGAAAGTTCAGGTATTAAAGCTAGCAAAAACTTAGGGCAGGAATATCATGCTATAAACTATAAAAGTCATGCTGATCCCACTGATCTGCTGTAAAGGGGTTATTCTGAATGTACTGTAAACTCAAATTTTGCTGTTGCTAGCCCACAAGGAAATTATAAGCCATGAAAGTATTTCTTTCTTGCCTTAAAATCTGAAAATGTCTTTATAGAGATTTAACCATATCAAATTTTATCAGCCACAAAAATGATATACTTTGCAATTGTTATTGAATATGCTTGCACCTACTGTTATCAAGTACTCTAAACATTGCAACACTTATAACAACCCATTATGATCAAACAATTTCAATGACTTTCATCCATGCTCCAGATAAGAAGGTGTAAAAGGATAATATCAGGATAATTTTCCTTATGTCTCCACAAAAACATATGTTGTGACCCCTCATTAGAACCATCTCCCTGAGATGGTTCTAATGAGGGGTCACATGTTTTCTCTGAGATGGTTCTAATGAGGGTCACAACATATGTTTTGGGAAGATGGTTCTATTGAGGGGTCACAACATATGTTTTTGTTGAGAATTCAAAAAAATTATCTTTGACTTATGCATATCTCTGTTACCCTTTCTTATCTGTGCTTTGTCTGACATGCATCCAGAATTTGCTACTGAACAGTGTATACTGTGATCAGACTGATCTCATGGCCCTACACTGCTTGCTTGTGGTAGACATCTGAGCTGCGCCACGACGAACAGCCAACAATGGTATGTGTGCCCAGCGAAGACTCAGATCATCCTGAGCAGCTGCCTAGTCTAATATCAGAGTCTTCACTGAGCGCTAAAAGTGTAGCTAAGGATCTAAGCTAGCTCCATGCAGAAGTCAAAGACTGATCAGACTGGGTGGATGCCCAGGCCGATCTGAGTCTTCGCTGGGCGCACACGCCACAAGTTATTGGTTTCGAATTTTGTGTCGCCGCTCATCTATATCCCTATAATCTTGAGTCATTTAATACATTATCAAGAGTGCAATCTCAATAATTCCTCATCAAATAAAATGCATATTTTGCATAAATTTACACTAAATTTTAAATGTACTACATAAACCTGTTGAAATAGAATCTTTAAAGACAGAATGACAAAATCTGACAAAACACGCTGTTTGGTTATTATATAATCATTCTTTGGAACTGTCTGCGGTTTTAATTCATAGTATAATATACTCAAAGAAAGCAGGTAAAAAACATAAATGCAAAGCTGATGCTGCAAATTCTAGATTTTTGTCAAAGATTATTGAATTGTACCCTCAAGTCACTGGCACTTGACCAACAGTATCTCTAAGAAAAAATATTTCCTTGCTAAAAAATATAAATAATTTTTTTAGCAAGGAAACATTTTTTTCGTAGAAACGCTGGTAAACATACATACACAGTATTGGTCAAGTGCCAGTGCCTCAAGTTGACTGGTTTCATTGTGAAAGTTTTCATGGGCTGGGGCCGTATTCATAAAGCCACTTAAGTTGTTGCTATGCTGTTGCTAAGGCTAAATATCTATAAAGGAGATTCCCTACAACTATGAAATTTGCTCTGGAGGAACAGTCTTTGTAAGACTGTTCCTCCAGAGCAAATTTCATAGTTGTAGGGAATCTCCTTCAAAGAAATTTAGCCTTAGCAACAGCATAGCAACCACTTAAGTCATTTTATGAATACGGCCCCTGGTCAAGAAAGGAGCAATTTGATCAGGGTCTACAACATTTGCCATTCACTATAAGCATCATTCATGTTGTTCCCCAGGGCTCAGCCTAGAGGGCGGTTAGGGAGAAATTCTCTCCCTAACCTGGCTGACTTTTCCTTGTTTTGAGCTGAGGGAGAAGTGAAAATGTATAGAGCGTATAGGGAAATCCAAAATATGGACCAAAACTTCTCCCTAAAGTCCAGAAAATGTCTCAACACTTCTCCCAGTCTGAAAGCTCAGACCTAGGCTGACCCCTGGTTCCCCTTTTTAAAATGGATGGAAAACATGGAAGTTGGCAAGTCAATAAAATTTAATGCATTATTTTTGGGAAAGAGGCAGAGGGCATTTATCAGAACAAAGAGGTTTATTAGGAGTAATACAGTATACATTTTTGGCACTCAGAAGTGACTGTGTGTATGATCTATGATCCCATCAGACTTTTCCCTTAATGTTTTAAGTACTTCACACTTTATTCTTAAGTTCTGATGGGGTTTCACACTGCCTTTAATTACCAAAAGCATATTCCAACAAAATTCTGCCAAGTGGAATTAAGAAATCAGTATTTCAGAGGACCATTATCTGGGATAATCTGGTTGGGATATTTAGAAGTGTCTGTTCAAATGCTCTTAATTCCACATAGATTTTACAACTATTCAATCTGGATACTGACAGGCTGCCAGAAAGTTATATTTGATCTCCTTAAGATTCAAGGAATTTGAATTTAAAATCTGGAGAACTTTCTTTTAAGAGTAGATGGGGGCAAGAAAACATGTTATTCAGAGCTCCAGATAAGAGGGGGTATTGAGGATAATTCGAAGATAGTTTTTCTTATTTCTCAATGAAAACGTATGTTGTGACCCCTCATTAGAACCGCCTCGATGAGACGGTTCTGATGATAGGTCACAAAATATGTTTTTACGGAAAAATATGGATAATTATCCCAAAATTATTTCTGTTACTCCTTCTTATCTGGAGCTCTGGTTATTTTCTATAGCTTCTATTAAAGTAATCTGTAATTTCATTCAATGTTGTATATTTTTATTCCATTCATTACTATTCTTGCCTGTTTTCAATTTTAATTTGAAACAGAAGCCAAAATTAAACTCAGTTTTTGGAGCCCAAAATTCTTGTGGAATTTAGTCACTTAACCTTCAGCCTGCTCAAGGTGAAAGTTCATAGTTTTTTTTCTAGACAGCACAGCCATATCAGCAAGTCCCAGAAACTTGCCTAATTAAATTTAAGAGCAGACTGTTTGTGGTCGGAAATTAAAGGACAAAAATTAGCTTAGCGAGCTTATTTTCACAAACCTGCAACAAAGTGAAGCTATCACCAAGTGCTGTAATTTTCTGAAAAAAAAATCACAGCTGCAGTACTCAGGAGAAAGAGTGCCATCATAGCTCTTTAGAAATTGTTTTACAGAATGGGATTTCCTGCTCTTGTTTTGGTAAAAGTCAGTGTCCAGTGCTGTGAGGCTGCTACTCGAGTCAAAATGAAAACTGCAACCATTGGCACAATGACAACGAAAACGTGATTCTATGGAAATTACCTTTTGCATGATTATTTCATGGATATGATAGCTAAAATTTTGTCCTTCCATGAATGGGCAGATTTGTGAAAGGACAGAACAATGACACATCTTTAAAGCATACAAATCAAGTCATAGGTAACTCTTACTAGCAAAATCCAACCTACAACTGTAACTGTAGCTTTGGACATCACAGCTTGAATAACTCTCACTTACACATCAAACACAGTATAGCTGCAACTGCAGCCCCTATTAAATCAAGATGTGAATGGAATCTTGACTTATTTGTTCAGCTAAAATTTGCACTCAAGACAGTTTTTGTTTTTTAAACAGACAAACTTAATGTAACAGACAATTATGTTCTTCATCCCGTTCTTGTTTGTGCAAGTCAGGTAGTGAGAGGGGTGGGGAAAAGGGCCATAGTATCCATGACTGGTTCTTTTGTTATTCCAAACTTAAGAAAGTTCTATATTGCTTTTGGTTACTGCTTTAAATTAAACCCAAATCTGGAGGAAAATCTTCTGACCTAATATGTGCTTGAAAAAACATCTGTTAGTCATCAACAAATTAAGGGTTAAAATGGGCTGTAAAATGCAAAGTCAGTGTTATTGCAATTAATTCAGTTATAACAAATCAAATCAATTTCTAACCAGGTCAGACATTCCTTATCCCTAAAAAAATAATTGTTAAGCTGGTCAATACCTTAAATATCATTCTTAAGCTTGACTATCCATAGAATAGGTCAGTTATGGCCACTTAAATTTTAATGTCAACAAGCACTAGCCACCATGAAGATTAAATCAAATATCATTAAATCAACAATTCGGTCATTAAGTCAATATTATTATGAAAATTCTAGGTCAGACTGAAAATGGTCTGAGGAAGTGCAGTCCTCATGAAACCATTCTAGCAGGCCATCAATTGTCATTTTTAACCCATTCCATTTGGGATACCCCTTTAGGGGCATCTGGGCAAACAGTTTGGATCCAGATCTGGCCACACAAACGTGTGGCCTGATTTGAAATCCAAACTGTTTACCGCCTTGACATCATTTCTACAAGAGTTAGTCCAATATTGTCAAAATATTCTTGATTTTTTATGCACACGACAATTTCAGCAGACGACAAAAAATACCCAGGATGCAAAGGGTTAATGCATGAAGCAATACAAACTGTATAGTATTGTAAAGACTTCTGCATTAATATTCTCTTTACTATCTGTGTGAATGCTAGGTAGCTGAATGTATGATTCTGTCATATTACCATATAGATCCTAATCAATGCCCCTGCTCTATCATTATTAATAAATGTCCCCTGCCTCTTTTCCGAAAATTATGTTATATTAAATTGCATGAATTAGATTTTGTTTGCTTCTCTGGATATTGCTTAGGTAGCTCTTTGAAATGGGGTCTACTATTAAAGGAAAACTTTTGCTCTAACAGGTCAGGAGGGAGGAGGTGGTTGCAAAATTAATAGAGTCATTTCGTCCGAAAGTATACCAATCACCTTCATATTGCGTATTAGGAGTATATTTACTACACTTCAGGCTCTAAATAACATCCCTTTCGCAAAATGCCAAGCCCCCAGGGCGTTTAATAGAATGAATATGGTATACGGCTCAAATATTTTAGTTGCACAATGTTATATTGGGACAGAAATGTCCAAGCAAACAGTACAGACCAACCTCAGAAGCAATAATTATTATTTAGTTTATTAAGAGCAATCTGGGCCTGCACTGTTTGCTAGTATTTGCTATAAATACATGTATATGCCAATAAAGCATAATAAAATGGACCTGTCTGAACAAGAAGACAATTCCCTTACAGACACACGTTTGCTGACCCATTATGGTAATGAGAGTATTCATTAGGTAATAGTTATACCATGGTTTGTCCGCCTGTACGAGGAGATAGTACATGAGCTTTAGAGAGTGGACTATCTCCCGTACAGGCAGACAAATCATGGTATAACTATTTTATACCACCCTTACCAGTGTAGACCTTTCTCATTGCATAATATTTCGTGTTAAAGTTAGCGTTTTCTGGTATTAGGGTGGCATAAAACAGATTAACTCATTAAGTATCATACAACTTATGGAGTGAAGTGATACACTTAATGAATTTAAGAGGTTTATTAAGGGACAAGATTCCTGCATAGACACAACTTCCTGATAAATTTTGGACACCTTAACAAAACCTGAACTATTCCTAGCCTGGGCATGTAGTAAATTAGACATTTCCAGAGATTTGCTGAAAAGAAAATGCTGTGCATTCTGCTTTTAGTCTTCTGAAGCAGTTTAGTTTTTTTCTCCATATACAAATGCAATTTATTGTTACACTAGAGAACTGTGCTCATGCATTTTGGGATTTGTCCCTGTGTGACATATACTATAAGAACAACAAAGTTATTGTTTGGTCCTTAAATAGTAGCACTTAAATCACTCTACTTTATGGCATTTTCAAGGAAAAGCTGATGATAACACTTTAGGCCACTTGAAACAATTTAACTGAATTTTTCAGGCTTCCTATTGTCAGCTGTTGAGTAAAAATTGTCAAGATGTTTTGCATTTTTTCATGTGACCTTGAAAAGCATGCAGTTGGCTCTGTTTATAGTGTTAAATGCCCATTATGTGCTGCAAGAAAAGGTGAAACAAAGATAACCTTATTCTGTATGACTGTTCTTCCAAATTGAAGCTTGTTCGAGCATGTGTATTGCTGTTGTCTCAAACACGTCTGTCATTATGTTATGTATTATACAAATATCATGTTAATTTAAAGAGTAACTACACTTCAGGAACTGACTGAATCAGATCCCAAACCCTATCCCCAACATCAAAGGGAAAGATTGACAAAGACATCCCAACAAACAATAAATTACAAGTGATAAGCTGAGTCAGCAGCTCTTTCCCAAATAGGTGGCAACTCAGTTATCTTTACCAAACTAAATAATTTAGAACAGAAGGGTTACAACAGACTAAGCAAATTATATGAAAAACATTTAACAACTATTTTTACCTATTTTCAATTTTTATCACAGAAGGATTAAAATGATAACAGAATAAACCAAACAGCACCAAACATAAAACAAATGATAACACAATAAACCAAACAGCACCGAACATAAAACAATTGCAACCACAACGAAAGTACCGCTTTTCAAACCTTCACCCTCACCCTCTGCCGTGGTGCACACAATTAGCTGGTAGTTCAGTTCGTATGGAGGTCCCCTAACTCATCAGAGAGTCAAATCCTACTAAAAGCCCTTGTTCTAATGAATGCCCCTCCTTGTTTTCACAAAAAATTGTAATGTAATTGTAAAATTTCAGGCATAAAGTCCTCAGTATTGCAATCTATATTATGGTCAACTGTTCATCTGACCAGGCATGTCATACTACAACTGTCAGCAATTATTACAATGAGTAGCTGTTCTTATATGGTTTAAGTATTATTTTATAATTGAAAGCTTTTAGAGAGTGGCTGACTTGTTACTCTCCATGCTCATGACTAATGTCCCTCTTTTTAACCAGAGGACCATTGGTCCTGTAGCTCACCTGAGTCTATTCATCCTTAGCACTCAAGAGTAAGAAAGACTAAAGTAATTGTACAATTTGGCCCAATTTCAACTTTGACTGAGTTGTTATGCTTGTCCTAGTAAATATTAGCAAGTTTGATGAAGTTACAATAAAAAAAAACATGTTTGTAAAACTTTTTGCCTAAATATTGCAGTAACACAGAAATAAATGCCAATTTGCACTTTTCCCAATACAAGTCTATGGAAACTTTAAAATGCCATAGCAATGAAACCATGTGGACAACAATATTAAACAAGAGGGCCATGAGGCCCTGAATTGAATCGCTCACCTGGGTAATTGGCAAGGTGGCTTTTTCTTATCATGTCTGAAATTGTCAAAATATGAGTCTTGGGTCAAAAGTCAAAGAATGACCATGACGGCTTGTACTCATAAATCTTCATGTACTCATTAAGACAACCATATATACCATTTTTAGGCCAAAATCTTCAAAACTTTCCACGAAATCTTATGTTCTAGCATTTTCCCATATTTGACCATGCCGCAGAAAAGGTCAAGGTAAACCCAAGGTCACCATTTGAACAGTCTTGGTGGTACTCTAGTACTCCATGCTATTTACCAAGTTTCAAGGCCATAGGTGTATCGGTTCTGGAGAAGAAAAATATTAAAGATTTATACCCTAAGTGATAATGGAGGCCATGTTGGTCATATGACCTGGACCGTTTGAACAAATTTTTATTCAATCAACCCCTAGAGGCTCTATATGAAATGTGTTTACAATTGGCCCTTTGGCTTTTAGGTAATGGTTAAAAATGTCAAAATATGAGTGATCTGGATCAAAGGTCAAGAAATGACCTTGACCTCTTGTACTCATAATTCTTCATGACCTCATTAAGACAACTGTATATACCAATTTTTAGGCCAAAATCTTCAAAACTTTCCATGAAATCTTATGTTCTAGCATTTTCCGATATTTGACCTTGCTGTAAAAAAAGTCAAGGTCAACATAAGGTCATAATTTGAATAATCTTGATAGTACTCAAGTACCCAATGCTACATACCAAGTCTCAAGGCCATCAGTCAATTGGTTCTGGAGAAGAAGATTCTTAAAGGTTTTTACCATATATGGGTATAGTGGCCATGTTGGTCATGTGACCATGACCTTTAGAAATTTTTTTCATTCCCTAAACCCCTGGAGGCTCTATATAAAATTTGGTCACAATTGGCCCAGTCGTTTTTGAGGAGATTGTTTGAAATTGTCAAAATATGAGAGTTCTGGGTCAAAGGTCAAAGAATGATCTTGACCTCTTGTACTCGCAAATCTTCATGGACTCATTAAGATGATTGTATATACCAATTTTTAGGCCAAAATCTTCCAAACTTATCATGAAATCTTATGTTCTAGCATTTTCCCATATTTGACCTTGCCGTAAAAAAGGTCAAGGTCAACACAAGGTCATAATTTGAACAATCTTGATAGTACTCAAGTATCCAATGCTACATACCAAGTTTCAAGGCCATCCGTCAACTGGTTCTGGAGAAGAAGATTTTTAAAGGTTTTTACCATATATGGGCGTGGTGGCCATGTTGGTCATGTGACCTGGACCGTATGAATAAATTTTTGTTCCCTCAACCCCTGAAGGCTTTATATGAAATTTGGTTTCAATTGGCCCATTGGCTTTTGAGGAGATTGTTCGAACTTATCAAAATATGAGAGTTCAGGGTCAAAGGTCAAAGAATGACCTTGACCTCTCGTACTCGTAAATCTTCATGTACTCATTAAGATGACTGTATATACTAAATTTCAGCCCAAAATCTTCAACAGTTTCCAAGATATCTTATGTTCTAACATTTTGCCATATAAAAGCACCAGGAAGCAAATTTGACCTTACCGTAAAACAGGTCAAGGTCAACCCAAGGTCATAATTTGAACAATCTCGGTAGTACTTGCGTACCCGATGCTACATACCAAGTTTCCAGGCAATCGGCTTATTGGTTCTGGAGAAGATGATTTTTCTAGGTTTTTACCATATATGGGTATGGTGGCCATGTTGGTCATGTGACCAGGACCGTTTGAACAACTTTTCGTTCCTAAGTCCCCTAGAGGATACATATGAAATTTGGTTACAATTGGCCCAGCGGTTTCAGAGGAGAAGTCGTTTGAAATTGTGGATGGACAGACAGAGGGACGGACGGACGGACGACATACGACGGACGCCGGAGCCTTACCATCCTATAAGCTCCCCCGGAGCCGCTGGCTCAGGTGAGCTAAAAGCAATATTTACGTAGTGGCTAATGTCATGAACATGTATGCAAAGAATCAGCTTCATCCCCCTATATGGTTTTTGAGGAAAAGATTTTTGAATATTTTTTCGAAAATATTTCCTTAATATTGCCATGGCAACAAATCAAATTCGGCGATTTGGACAAAATTAATACGAATCATAGAGGACTACTCAAGCAACATTTCTGTAGATAAAAAATCCAGAATAACTACAGGGAGATAGCAAAAATTGCAGCTTTCCATTTATCCCATTATATTTCAATGGAAACTATAAGTTGCCATACCAACCTAACTGCTGAAGCATTTAGCAATTGCCACAAAAAAACAGTAATTCTTTATAGAGGCTTCAGTTACTGGCGAAAGTACGTGCACTTAGTACTGGTTAACCGCTTAGGAGGTCTAAGCCTGCCCAGGAATAGTGTGGTTAGGTTAACTGACCGTCCCGACATGACCTTAGTTGTTTACCGTGGACGTTAAGCATCAAATCAACCAACCAACCAATTGTACAAAGATCCGTTCTATTAAGTTTGAGCTTTATCGGCCAATTAGTTTCTGCAAAAATGATATTTCAATATTTTTTTCTATTTTTAACCTTTCTGTTGCAATGGAAATCAGCCAAATAGTGCAATTTGCATAAATTGGGGACTACTCAAGGAATATTTCTATAAAAGTTTTGTCCCAATATCTGCAGTCACGTAGCAAATAAATGCAAATTTTCCATTTTCCCATTATAAGTCAATGGCAACTTTAAGTTGCCATAGCAACCAAACTACTGGAGCAATTGCCAAGAAAAACAGGAAGTTTACAGAGGGTAGTACCAAGATCATTTCTGTGAAGTTTGAGCTTTATTGGTTGATTAGTTTCTGAGGAGATGATTTTTGAATATCTTTTCTATCTTAAACTATTTGGTTGCCATGGCAACCAGCCAAATTGTGCAATTTACATAAATTTCATGTGGTTGATAGAGGACTACTCAAGGAACATTTCTGTAAAAGTTTTGTCAAAATTTCTGCAGTGACATAGCAATAAATGCAAATTCTCAATTGTTCCCATACAAGTCAATGGAAACTTTAAGTTGCCATAGCAACCAAAGTTCAGAAGCGATATGGATAAAAAACAGTATTATTAGTTCCCCCTGCCTATAGATGCTATATATGAAATTTGGAAACAATGGGCCTTGTAGTTTCAGAGGAGATGTCATTTGAAAATGTTGACGGACGACTGCCTATACTATAAGCTCACCTGTGAGCCTTCGGCTCAGGTGAACTAATAAAATGCAATGCCCAAGGGTGAGTTTAAGATCATCACATAAATATTGCTTACAGCATGCAGGGACCATGACAAGTCAGCTCAGCTTGTGCATGAGATTTTGCACAATATGCAGTTTTTCCAGTTGACATTAAAAACTATGAACTCTGAGTCATCTGGAAACTCTAATCAGTCTGTCCAGAAGAAACAAAAATGGTCTGAGTGACTTGCTGAGGCATCTTTCTGACACAGCTCAATCAAAATCTGAATGATGACCAAAATGGCCAAATGGGGGCAAGACTGTTTTTTAAGTGTGATAATTAATTCATTGAAAAGCAGGGGTGCTGCATTTGATTAGTGTATGCAAGAGTGAGTTTATGTCAATTCTGGTTTTTTTTTCTTTCGAGCGTTTTTCTTTTTGTTCATTGACAGTCATGTCAGTCTGTTCAGTCTGTGAGATAATTTGCAACATACAAACATCACAGGTTACAAGTAGATGGGGAGTGTAAGGTGGGTACATCTGAGATGATGGAATGGGAGTAAAATGTGTGTGTGAAAAAGGGAGGGGGGTTAGATGATACCAGCACTAAATCTAATAGTTTAAAAGAAATGTTAAAGCTCAGCATCTCCTCTGACACAGACATTGTGATATATTGTTAAGAAATTATCAAGTCATTATCTGTCTGTCTGTTGGCGCAGCCATACCAGTATGTGACAGGAATACAATATTTTCAATGTGTTGTTGTAGCCATCTTTTATATTAGGGCTCTATGTCCTCACAAACATTGTACACCCAGATAAGACTGCTCCATGGAGCAGTCTGATCTTGATCTAAATTGTTTTGTCAATGTTGATATAAGATTCCTGGAAAGTTTGTTTGCCCATAGGAAAGGAATGAAGTATCCTTACTAGTTGCAGAGACTAAATATTTAGGGTAAAATGTCCTTAAAAATAGCTTTAATATTGAATCAGTTCTAAAACCGTTGCACAGTGGCTATATTCTAGACGTATACATATTTAAAATAACACTAAGGTTTCATTCAGGTTATCGAAAGCTTTATTGAAATCTTCCTGCCATAATTATATAGTGCACTTCAAATGCATGTACTTACACCATGCAGGGTTACAAAAAAGATCCCATTCAAGATTCAAAATGAAATTCAGCTAGCTGGGCTCCACGTAGGGGCTCAGAGGTGACATAAGTTCTATGTCATGATATGTATAGTGTGACCCCTAATTTAAGTCATGTGTTTTTATAGAGTTTAAGGTACAGAAAAATAATTATCACCCACTCCCAACTCCTCTTCCCCTAATCAGAATGGTGTGGATAATCATGGTATGTTTTGACTAATATCTGGGCTGTTCTATGTCTATATTTCAACTTTGTTACATTACATAACCTTCTAATGTGTTTCCAGTAGCATTTAAATGGAGCTTTTATGGATAAAATGTACTTTACATCATCATAAATCATTTTCGGGGCAACTTGATATAACAGATCTGATTTCACTATGTGTGAAAGGTTACAAAAATTTATCTAAAAATCTGCTAATTTCAATTTTCCTATTCTATATTATAGGGTAGGATAAGTCTAGTATATGATACAATTTGGGGAACTATTAAGAGAGCCGAAAAATGATTTTAAATGTTTGTTTGACTGTGTTTTTCCTTTTTTTTTCTTCTCTTGTTGTTTTTTCACCCAGCTTCTCTGTTATTGAATGAGTGAACTCGAGTTTAACGTCCCACCATGCAACAACTAGGTACGGAGACAGGACCTTGGTTTACAGTCTCATCTGGAAGACCGGAGAAGCTGGGATCTGAATCTTGCGACCCCTGGATTGGCAGTCCAGCCCGTTATCTACTACACTACTGCTGCTCCTGTACTGAATGAAGCGAGAGCTTATCATGTGATGTGCTACTTCGGATCATGAAGGGACAAAAGTTGCTCTTAAGGTAATTTAGAAGTTTGCATTCTGAGAGCAAATCATTTTCTTTAAGAGTAGCCCCTACTGGATTAGGGATTAAAGATATGTTGTTTTCTGTTGTATTTGTCTCTCTTGTAACAAAAATTCTGCTGACAGCTGTGTCTCGCCTGTTTGCACTTGATAATAAAGGTTAAGGCATGCGACCTTTATACATAGAAAATTTGAAGTCAAAATGACAGTGGGGATTCTATTTTGACTAGAAAAGATTATTTACTCTCTTACGCACTTAATTCATACATGTTAACCTTTTATAAAAACTGCATTTACTCATTTGAATAACAAGAACACCTTTACCATCAAAAAATCTAAATACTAGGACACAGAGGTCTGAGCAAACAGTGCAGACCCAGATCAGACTGCTCCTTCAGGAGCAGTTTGGTCAGGGTTTACACTGTTTGCAATTGATTCCATGTGCATATTTTAGACAGGTATACTGCAAAAAAAAACAAATCGTTCAATTTTTGATACAGTGACGGTAATTATTTTAGATGTTCCAATTTTTCAAAAATTTTACTGTAAATATAATTATAATGCAGGAATGCAGACAGACTAACATTTTTACGCCCAGATGATTTTCTGTCGTAAACGTTAAACCTTGAATTTTATCGCATAAATCTTATATCTACGCAATATCATCTCAATCGGATATGATATTGCACCACAAAAATATGACATATCAAAATTGCACCTTAAGTAAGCATATATTATAACCATATAATTAAGACTCAAGAAAAAGGCTTTCTTGACTATATTTACACACCTCTTGTCATTATTGTATGCTATGGGTAAATGGGCTACTGGTATTCTGCAGCATGAAACAGAATGGAACAGCTACTTAACCCATCTGTAGAGAGTATATGGGCCATGGCTAATGTCCATTGAATCCATGGACATTGTCCAGACTGGCTGGTCTCACTGGACATTGTCCATGAACTCACTGGACTTTGTCCAGAGTGTCCATGGACATTGTCCAGATTGTCCACTGAGTCCATGGTAAATGTCCACTGAGTTCATGAACAATGTCCAGGGAGTCCATTCAGTCAATGGACTTTCTACAGATAGGTAGCCACCTGTTGTTGTTTCAATTCTCATAACGAAGTTCCCCAGGTCCCCATGTACCCTGCTGGTTTCAGTTTCTTAAATTAGTAATTATTGATTATTAAAATAAATTTGGTTGCTAAATTTGCATATTATTTTACTGCACTGATTACATCCCTTGTCAAAATTATGCATAAACAATGCAATCTATTCCTCAGAATGTCGCTGTTCCATTTGGTTCTGCAAAATACCAAAAGCCAGTAAAATGGATGCTTCAATTCTGTACTTTTGAAAAGATGATTTGTCCATTTTTCAGTTAAGGTGAATGTTTTTCTGCCATTTCTACAAAGTGAACAATTTCTATAATGTTCTGTTTTCCCTGGGCAACAAAACCCATCTGAAATAGGTCAACTCTTAAAGGAAAGAATTTGCTCCCGAAGGAGCAAATTCTTTCCTTTAAGAGTTGACCCGAAGGAGCGAATTCTTTCCTTTAAGAGTTGACCCCATTTAGAAGGGAGGTAAAAAAGAAGCTGACAGAGCTTCTTTCCCTTAAAGTGTGCCCCATCCACCTTAAAGCAGATATACAAACTCCCTTAAAGTGTGCCCCATCCACCTTAAAGCAGATATACAAACTCCCTTAAAGTGTGCCCCATCCACCTTAAAGCAGATATACAAACTCCCTTAAAGTGTGCCCCATCCACCTTAAAGCAGATATACAAACTCCCTTAAAGTGTGCCCCATCCACCTTAAAGCAGATATACAAACTCCCTTAAAGTGTGCCCCATCCACCTTAAAGCAGATATACAAACTCCCTTAAAGTGTGCCCCATCCACCTTAAAGCAGATATACAAACTCCCTTAAAGTGTGCCCCATCCACCTTAAAGCAGATTATACAAACTTCCTTAAAGTGTGCCCCATCCACCTTAAAGCAGATATACAAACTTCCTTAAAGTGTGCCCCATCCACCTTAAAGCAGATATACAAATTCCATTCAAGAGTCAAGCATATATCATGTGACCATGGCACAGTATACAGGAGAGCTGAAAAGTTCTGGGTTTGATCCCTGTCCTGATCAAAGTTCAACAACTAGGTCAGATCTTTCATTTTCGAATACAACTTCCTGAGCCTAGAGAAATAGTCTCCCTAAGCTGATTGACTTCTCCCCAGTTTGAGCTATGGGAGAAGTCAATTAATGTGAAGAAACCTATAGTAAATCCAAAATTTGGGATAAATTTTCTCCCTGAAATTCAGAAAATGTCGAAAAACTTCTCCCTGTCTGGAGGTTCTACGGCTGACCCTGACTACATAGACTGACTGCATGGGCTAAAAAGTTTAATTCCTTTTTTCTCTCTTTTTGGGACTGAGTCACACATCTTCACAAAGGGAATCTTGTTCTATCAAGTTACCCCATCAGATAAAGCTGTCATTTTAAATTTGGGAGGAAAATATTTATTCCGCCTTTCAACACTTTTCAACACTTTTATTGATATTTGAAGACTAAATTACTGTTTTTGTAAGAACCTAAGAAGGCACATTTACCAGTATATATAAAATAAGCTGAGATCTTGAAAATAGGAATATCTAAATGCATAAAATAATTGCATCCTTAATAAATTTGGTTTAACATAGCTAAAACAGACTCAGGATAGCGAAAACAGACTCAGGATCAAATTCCATGCTATAATATGCAGCTTTACTAAAAATCATGACATTTTTTGGAAGGCTTGTTTTCCCATGGGCCTTTTTAAAAATTTCTCACTGCAGTACTGCAAAATAAGGATCAGAAAGTAACATCCGACCTGAAGAAAATTCCAGCAAAAATAAAGTCCCATTTTGCAGTGTCTTAAACAATTTGCCTTTGCAAAAATGCAAAATAATAATTTAAGCCTTCATATGACAAAAATTTCCTGCAAATATAAGCCTTTGCAATAATTTCCAGCAAATTATTCCAATACTTCCCAATCTCTGTGTGGTCCACCAAAGGAGTCATTCAGTCGATAAAATGGGAAGATTAAACGAGACTTACCTTCGTAGAGGGGAAGTTGAAGTTTGATCTAGATTTTATCAACTGTAGACTCCTTTGGGGACCACCCTTCCCTTCCCGTTGTTCATGGGTATGTTTTGATTTTTCGCTGGATCAGCAGATCATGATTGATGTTTTGGCAACAATCACGATCTGCTAGTGCTCTAAAGACTGATTTGGATGCTGGTAATGTCACGTGATCTCTCTCTCTGTGATCCCCAAAGGAGTCTACAGTCGATAAAATCTAGATCAAACTTCAACTTCCCCTCTATGAAGGTAAGTCTCGTTTAATCTTCCCATTATAGGCCTTCCCTAAAAGTTGCAAAGAAGTATGTAATAATTTCAGAAGCGAATAGGCAAAACTGAGAGTAGAATCTTTCTCAAATACTTGACATTTGGTATAATTGCTATAATGATAGTTACTTTTTTTTTACTGAAATGAATTCAAGAATCTCTGCCAAATAATTCCCCTTCAATTAATGTGCAGTAACTGCTGAAGACTCTAACATCTGCTACTGCGTAATTTTGCAGGACTAATTGCATAAACCAAACCAGAATTCCTTAATTAAAAGGCTAATGTCTTGCCTGCCAGGACATTTAACCTTTAACCCATTCCATTCGGAATACCCCTTTAGGGATATCTGGGCAAACAGTTTGGATCCTGATCAGGCCCCACAAACGAGGGGCCTGATCTGAGAGGCAAACTGTTTGCTGCGTAGACATCATTTCTACAAGAGTTAGATCAATATTGTCAAAATATTCTACATTTTTTATGCAGACTACAATTTCAGCAGACAACAAAAATTACCCAGAATGCAATGGGTAAAGAGCCAAAAAGCAGACGACAAAATTTACCTCTGCAAAAATTTTCAATTTGTTCCATCCAAGTTATATTATACTTGAGAATTCAAAGACTAGAGGGCAAATAGTGTAGATCTAGATGAGGCGGCTCATCATGCCTCATCAGTACGCCGTTTGCAAATTCAGCCACTTTCGTCACCAGCAACTATGTGCTATTTTTCTCAGGCAAACCTGTCCCAATAATTAGAGTCATTATATTGTTGCTCAACTCAAATCACAGTCACCTCTCAATATCTAAAAGTCAAAGTTCATCTCAAACTACTGATATCTCAAAGTAAATTTTTCTTTTCCCCAAAAAAATTACTTTGAAAATACCAGTAGTTTGAGATATCTGGAGTTGAAATGCAAAGAAAAATAGGATGTGTATCCGAACTATATACTTTGATATAAGACAGTACTTTGAGACATCAGTGTTTGAGATAACCAGAGTCAACTTATCTCTTAACTGAGTCATGGAGCTAGCACTCACTGTGGCACTGCAAGCAGTAAGTTTATATCAACAAATCAAAGCCGTTTAACAAGAGCTCCGCACCCCCGTTTCTGAATGTTTTTTTTTGCACTGTTTCATCCTTGTCTACATTGCTATCAAGTTTATCAAGACATTCCAAACATTAAGGTTCTCAAAAGAAACGCCTTAAAAAGTAATCAAAGGGATGTAACTAAAAAAAAATAAGGAAGGGGAAGCAATTATTCTTTTATTAAACATACTGTCTCAACCTAATACACATTGCTATAAAGTTTCGTCAAGATATTCCATACGGTTACCTAGTAATAACTTGCCCAAGGATAGCAGTAGAAATTAATCAAAGGGATGTAACTCCATAAATAAGGAAGGGGGAGCGATTAAACTTATATAAGACACACAACCTCAACCTAATACACATTGCTATAAATTTTCATCAAGATATTCCATATGGTTGCCTACTTATCGTTTGCATAAGAATGGCCTTAGAAAATATTTAAAGGGAGGTTATTCCAGAAATAAGTAAGGGGAGGCAATCGTTCTTATATATGACATATTGTGTCAACCTAATATACATCACTATCAAGTTTCATCACGACAGTCCAAAGGGTTAGTTGGATATGAGGTGTACAAATATAGTCTGACAAAATAATCAAAGGGAGGTAACTCAAAATCTAAGTCAAGGGGAGTAACCATTCTTGTATGAGACACGTTGTCTTAACCTCATAAACATTGGTATACAGTTTCATCATGATATTCCAAAGAGTAACCAAGTTATTGAATGCTAAAGAACTGCCATACAAACTGCCATAGACAAGTTTTTTCAAAGGGCTGTAACTCCCCTAAAAATCATCATCGGAGGAAAATTTCCGTAAAATATGCGCCGCTCCACATCGTAGTCTTACTATTTACAAAGTTTCAGCTTAATTGGATGAAAACTGTAGGAGGAGTTATCGGGAAATGAACATCCCAAAAATTCTAAGTAAAGGGCTGTAACTCCGTTAAAAATCATTGGAGCGCAACCTCGAAACGATATGCCCTGGTCCACCTCAATAGTCTTACTATATACCAAGTTTCAGCTTGATCGGATGTAAACTGTAGGAGGATTTATCAGGAAATGAAAAGTTTACGGTGGACGGACGGACGCCAGCGCCATAACAATATACGTCCCGTTTTTCAAACGGGCGTATAAAAACTGTCAAAATCAATGTTGCATTTACTTGAAAGTTCATTATAGTCTACATTAAACTATTACTCAAGGTATAATATCTAGGACAACTAAACAACTTCTTGTTTTAAGACACAATTGAAGACCCAACTTTTGCAGATGTAAATTTTGTTGTGTTGTCTGCCTTTTCAACACTCAATAGGATTGATCATCCTTTTTCTGATTATTCACCAAACTGAGAGAGATTGACAGAGAAAATTTCTGGATGAACACAGTCCGAACACCCAATCTTCAACCTAACGATAAACTGCACTTGATGGCTTAGCTAAACAAACAGACAGACCGCATTCCAAAGAAAGACCGAAAAGATAATATTTACACCTATCAGGCCACTTTGAATTGGCACAGTTTAAAACATGGAATGGAAAGGAATAGAGTGGAGTGGAATAGAATGGAATGGAATGGAATGCACTGGCAGGTGTAATCTCCTTAACATCATTTCACTGAATTGGAATGGCACTCTTACAGGAAAGAATTTGTCTTACCTCTAAGAGTACCATCCCAGGCTCTAGAAGCAAACTGCAGCCAAAGGAAAGTAAATTATCTCATCCATTCCATTCCACTACCTTCCATTCTACATTTTAAACTATCCCCCTTCAAATCAGATTTTGGGAGTGCAGATCACACGATCATGCTCTAAAATAACACCACTGATCAATACAATCAGGGTAATTTGTACAAAGAAGCATTAGCAAAGCCAGTACACTGAATGAAGCCAGTAAACTGAACGAAGAGCTAATTCCATTAATTGACCAAATGATTTACAAACACATAGTATCAAGAAAACAGACAGCTGATTACCTGAATTATGCTTAGGATTAGGACAGTCCTTAACACAATAATATTGCTGTAATTCTCCTAGAGAGATCAAGTACCCAGCAGGCAATTTACGGACTCTGTAATGACATCCCACTGATGTCAGTGCATTCTTAGACATCAGTACAACATCATTTCGATGTCATGTGCCCGCTGGGTAAATGTAGAATTAAATGCCATTTGACTGCTGGTGGATTTGGCAAACAGTGTAGACCCTGATAGAAAAGATGCAGTCTTTCAGAAGGTGTACAGTCAGGCCCAAGCTTACATCTTCCATCAATTTTGAAAGTCAAGAGTCTTCTGGGTGAGTGATTAAACACAGTAAGTTTGAGTGATCAAAATGCTCTGTGTAGCTGATCAAAACAAGAGGACCATGAGGCCCTAAATTGCTCACCTGAGTAAGATCAAGGTCAAACTTGAGTACCCAATGCCATATACCAAGTTACAAGGCCATCGGTCAATTGGTTCTGCAGAAGAAGATTTCTAAAGGTTTTCACCATATATGGCTTTTTACCATATATATATATGGGCATGCATGGCAGCCATGTTGGTCATGTGAACTGAACCATTTTATTGTTCATTCTTCATTCCCTCAGCCCCTGGAGGCTCAATATGAAATCTGGGCACAATTGGCTCATTGTCTTTTGGGGAGATGTTTGAAATTGTCAAAATATAAGACAGAATATGAGAGAAAATGTATAATGCGCGGGTCAAAGAATGACCTTGACCTTTTGTACTCACAATCTTCTTCTCATTAAGATGACTGTATATACCAATTTTTTAGGCCAATATTTTTAAACTTATGTGTTAGCATTTTTCCATATTTGACCTTGCCCTAAAAAAATATATGAGAGGATGAATAATGCTAATGTCAGTTTGGCTCAGAGTGATCAGAATACTGTACTCTGTATACACAGTTTGTGTGAGTAATCAAAAACAGTTTGACAGACTGACTAACCAGTTCAGATAAACCCTGATTCTAAATTCGCACAATCACGCAATACCCCACACATATGCAAACACAAGTCAACTTAAAGGTGCAACATCCACTTATCAAATTACCGGAAAATTGCCAACAAATACAACTTCAAACTATTTGTTCTGCAGATATAAGTGCATAAATCATTTTTTTACCTGCAATATGTTAAGTACCGAAACTGTCCTAAAGACTGGAACATAATTAATGCACTTACTGCTATTAAAATTAAAACTATTTGAACACTTTTATTTTACAATCTGGAAATGCATCAAAAGATGTGGGGAAGTGGCAAACAGTGAAGAACCTGATCAGACTGCTCCTAGGAGCAGTCTGATCTGGGTCTTCACTGTTTGCCCAAACAGACCCGTCACAATATTTACAATCATTTCAGAAAAAGTGCAGCAGTTTTGCATTTGTTCCAGCCTCAAGATGTTATTTCAACTTTTATCTGCCTGACACCCTCTTTTCAATGTTCTGAAATGTTATATCTGTACTGAAATAGATCTGCAGAGCTGCAATGCAGCAATTGTAATGGTTGTTTAGTCTATAACCTATTTAAGGTGTTTACTGATATCCAATTTAAGGTATTTACTGATATCCAAGGAAATTAAAACTACTGGTACTAAAAATTTAAACAGTGCAATTCAGCAACTGTATGCTTAACTGTATGATTCAGAGCTATGGGATAAACTTTGGGATAAAGTTTGAAGAGTTTTCTTTCTTGCACACAAATAAATGAATAAATAAGTAAATAAAATTAATTAAATAAAAGACAAATCAGGCAATCTCTTAAGAACTAATCCTGGTGAGACAATTCTATGAGTAGTCATAGGAAGTGTCGTCACAATATAATTGCCACAGGGTATAGGTTAGGTATAAGATACACACTTGTACTGCCTTGTAACAAGCCGGCTTTTATAGCGACGTGGTAGAGTGCTAGACTTTAGATCAAAAGGTCCCGGGTTCGATCCTCGGCCCGGGAGTGAGATTTTTTAAGAGTCTGTGACAAATGGCGCCCAACATAAATGACCCACATGTGCATTAGAACTCCTTAAGTCTCATTTCCAGTGATTCTTGTAACTCCTGAGAATTCGAGGACGAATTCAATATGGAGGGGGAGAATGTCATAGGGTATAGGTTAGGTATAAGATACACACTTGTACTGCCTTGCGGTACAAGCCGGCTTTTATAGCGACATGGTAGAGTGCTAGACTTTAGATCGAAAGGTCCCCGGTTCGATCCTTGGCCGGGGTGTGAGATTTTTTAAGAGTCCTTGACATAATCATAGCTGATGACCATATTGTCAAGCAGACTAAGCACATCAATGGATGGGATCTGCTATCTAAGGGCATCTGATCTGCTAGAAATATAACTTCCAACTAATAAATGTTTGCAGCTAGAAATGAGCATGGTTGATTATACCCACCATGCCAACTTCAAGCTGCAAACAAGCAAACATGCCTGTCCAAAAGATGCAAATACAAGAGGCCCAAATGGGCCTGATATCGCTCACCTGGCTATTATGCAACGGGACCATTCTGATACAAAATTGGTCCAATTCCACTGAGATTTTCTTATTTTCACATTTTGCTACTTTTAGTAACAGAGGCCAGCTTGCCTGGTCTTTATTTATTTACTTTTGAAACACCTCAATGCAAGAATCATTTTGCCACAAATTTCATCAAAATCCATCCAGGGGCTACTGAGATATTGCCAGTTTCATGTTTTGTGCTATTTTTAGTAACGGCAGATGGCGGCCATCTTGGATTGCCAAAATGCAAAAAATGGAAAAGCCTTCATGCAAGGACCACTTTGACACAAATTTGGTCCATTTCCATAGTAATTTTCTAATTTTCCCATTTTGCTATTTTTAGTAACACAGGCCAACTTGACGTATCTATATTTGTTAATTTTTGAAACACCTCAAAGCAAGAATCATTTTGCCACAAATTTCATCTAAATCCATTCAGCGGTTACTGAGATATATTCATTTTCATGTTTTGTGCTATTTTTAGTAACGGCAGATGGCGGCCATCTTGGAATGCCAAAATGGAAAAAATCGAAAAAGCTTAATGAAAGGAACATTCTGACACAAAATTGGTCCAATTCCATTGACATTTTCTAATTTTCACATTTTTCTATTTTTAGTAACAGAGGCCAATATGACTGGTCTACAGTTAGATATTTTTGAAACATCTCAATGCAAGAATCATTTTGACACAAATTTCATCAAAATCCATTCAGCGGTTACTGAGATATTGTCATTTTCATGTTTTGTGCTATTTTTAGTAACAGCAGATGGTGGCCATCTTGGAATGCCAAATTGCAATTAATCGAAACGACTTCATGCAAGGAACATTCTGACACATAATTGGTCCAATTCCATTCAAGGGTTCTTGAGTAACTGTCATTTTTATGTTTATGCTATTTTTAGTAACACCAGATGGCAGCCATCTTGGAATGCCAAATTACAATTACTCGAAATGGCTTAATGCAAGGAACATTCTGACACAAAATTGGTCCAATTCCATTCAAGGGTTCTTGAGTAATTGTCATTTTTATGTTTGTGCTATTTTTAGTAACACCAGATGGCGGCCATCTTGGAATGCCGAATTGCAATTAATCGAAACGGCTTCATGCAAGGAACATTCTGACACAAAATTGGTCCAATTCCATTCAAGGGTTCTTGAGTAATTGTCATTTTTATCTTTGTGCTATTTTTAGTAACGGCCCCCATGGTGGCCATCTTGGATAGTCAACTGGCACAAAATTGAAATAATTCCATTCAAGAACCATTTTTGACCAAATCTGGTCAGAATTGGTTGCATTTTCTTGAGATATTGACATTTGAGCAAAATCGGTCTTGTAAACGCTAAGTAGGTCACTGTGACCTAATTCCGCTATAGATTTTTTTTATTTTTACAATTTTTAATACCAAGGCCCCATTTATGTTCCACGCAAACTTTCAACCAAATATACCAAACGGTTCTGGAGAAGAAGTTGATTTTGTTGTTTTTGCTATTTTTAGTAACGGCGGCCATCTTGGATTCTTGACCTGACCCAATTTTACAATTTTGAAACCCTGCAGTCTGGTCATGCTCCATGTGAAATTTGAGATCCATGGGTTCAGTGGTTTTAGAGAAGAAGTTGTTTGAAGTTGTTTAAATAGGTCCTTTTTTGACATTGGCATTTGAGCAAAATTACACTCATAAACAGAAAGTAGGTCACTGTGACAAAACTCCGCTACAGATTTTTTTCATTTTTACAATTTTGAATACCAAGGTTTTACTGATGTTCCATGCCAAAATTCAGACAAATATACCCAGTGGTTCTGGAGAAGAAGTTTATTTTGTTGTTTTTGCTATTTTTAGTAACGGCGGCCATCTTGGATTTTCAACCTGACCCAATTTTACAATTCTGAGACCCTGGAGTCAGGTCATGCTCCATGTGAAATTTGAGAACCATGGGACCAGTAGTTTTACAGAAGAAGATGTTTGAATATTTGTTTTTAGGTGTTGACGGACACATTGTGTGACGACGCACGACGCACGACGCACGCCGGACGCATTGGTATGACAATAGCTCACTATGGCCCTTCGGGCCAGGTGAGCTAAAAACTAGAAATCTTTTTCAGAGAAAAACTGATGCCCCCCACCACCCCATTTCCTATCCCCCCTTATGAATAAAAAACCTGCGCAATTAAAATACTAGGCAAGTTTGGAGAAAATCCATCCACTGGTTCTAAAGATATCCTACATAGATGACTATGTCCTTGCAAATGAGTTCAAGGTCACCAAAATCTAATCAGCTCTTAAAGTTGACCCAATGATGTATCCATACAAGTTTGGTGAAATTCCATCCAATGGTTCAGGAGATATAGTGAGTACAAAAAATTGTCATCTAAGTCCTTCAGTGACCTTGAAAATGAGGTCAAGTCAGCAAAATTAATCAGCTCTTAAACTTGTCCCAATAATGTATCCATGCAAGTTTGGTGAAATTCCATCCATTAGTTCAAGAGATATAGTGGGTACAAGAAATTGTCATCTAAGCCCTCCAGTGACCTTGCAAATAAGGTCAAGGTCACCAAAATCTAATAGGCTCTTAAACCTGTCCCAATGATGTATCCATGCAAGTTTGGTGAAATTCTATCCATTGGTTCAAGAGATATCATGGGTACAAGAAACTGTCATCTAAGTCCTCCAGTGACCTTGAAAATGAGGTCAAGGTCATCAAAATCTAATCAACTCTTAAGCTTGTCCCAATAATGTATCTATGCAAGTTTGGTGAAATTCCATCCATTGGTTCAGGAGATATAGTGGTTACAAGAAATTGTCATTTAAGTCCTTCAGTGACCTTGAAAATGAGATCAAGGTCACCAAAATCTTCTCAGCTCTTAAACCTGTCCCAATGATGTATCCATGCAAATTTGGTGGAATTCCATCCATTGGTTCAAGCGATATCGTGGGTACAAGAAATTGTCAGCGAAGTCTTGCAGTGACCCTGTAAATGAGGTCAAGGTCACCAAAATATAATCAGCTCTTAAACTTGTCCCAATGATATATCCATGCAAGTTTGGTGAAATTCCAACCATTGGTTCAGGAGATATTGTGCATACCAGAAATTTTCACGCTATTAAGTCCTTCTGTGACCTTGAAAATGAGGCCAAGGTCACCAAAATCTAATCAGCTCTTAAGCTTGTCCCAATGATGTATCCATGAAAGTTTGGTGCAATTCCATCTATTGGTTCAGGAGATATTGTGCATACAAGAAATTTTCACGCCATATAAGTTCTCCTGTGACCTTGAAAATGAGGTCAAGGTCACCAAAATCTAATCAGCTCTTAACCTTGTCCCAATGATATATCCATGCAAGTTTGGTGAAATTCCATCAATTGGTTCAAGAGATATGGCGCATACAAGAGTGGGACGCCGACGCTGACGCCGAAGCACCGGGAACCGCACTGAAAACAATATGTCCTCCCTCACCTTTGATGGGGGGACATAATAAGGTCTACTTTACAGCCTTTTGAGTTCTTTGCTGAAAGAAACTAATGTAAGCCACATAAGGCAGCAAGTAAAATAGGCAATCATTCATCTGTGTACAATGCAAATTTAACACTTGGCTTTTGCTGCAGCAGCACCTAAAACCTAGTTTTCTAGAAGATGAAGATATAATTCAGTTTACCTGGTTCTATTCAAAGAATCTGGATTTTGAAAAGCCATTTGGATAACAACGGATTTATAACAGCAAGTGAAGCTTTAAAATTTGATACTGGCTGCTGCTGCTGCAACAGAGACTAAGCATTTAATTCTGGAAGAACCCTGTGGGATATCTGTTAGAACTCACTCAGCTGCTGCCAACTTTCACACCTGTCTGACCAACTTTTATATTTACTCAAGGGGACCATCTTAAAATTATATTATCAGCGCTACAGGAAGGACTCTACTTCTCCAGGGAGCTTCTACTGCAGGCCAATAACCTTTAATGGAGCAGATGCTTATCCTGGTGTTCTTGTACTTTCGTATGGCAGAATTTTGATTTGATTCAGAGTCTCTGCAGCAATTACATCTTTAAGTCTGTCTATTGCTGGTTTACACCTATGTTACAGTTTATCTATGTCAATCAGCAGGGAATGTGGTTAGGGTGTATTGTTACAACTGTTTACAGAGGGCAAGTCAGTTCACCCTGCTACTGTTTTCAAATTTGCAGTACAGTCGAACTTCGATGGCTCGAACTCGCCGGGACCACTGAAAAAAGTTCGACCGATCGGTAGTTCGAGCCATTGAAGACCAGCTCAACAGGATCCAACTTTATGTACCTTGTTTTTCTATCATAACTGCTACAACTTCATGTATTTTGATCGGTCACTCTTTCAACCTTTGCACGTTCAGGTAGATAAAACAAAACAACACAGAATTTTAATTACAATATAAAAAGATCAAGATTAGCATGGACGTAGCAAACCTGATGACCAATACTTGTAATCGGTAGGATCTACATTTAGTCCAGTCATTAAACTTGGAAATGTTTTACAAGGAAATAGGTGCGAGCCATCGGTGTTTGTTTACATAGAAAGTGGTTTCTAGGGACCAGACATGGAGTTCGAGCGTTCGAGCCATCGTTGTTCGAGCCAAGTGTGGCATGTTTAGTTAAAATGAATAGGGATTTTGCCGGGACTGGAAAGTCGGTTCGACCGAAACATGGTGTTCGAGCCTTCCGAGTTCGAGCCAGTGAAGTTCGACTGTATTTTACAGACAACTCACTGGTAAATCAACACATTCAAATGTAAATCATACCAGTTCCTTTTCAGAAAAATCTTCATGCCAGTCTAATGTTCAGACTGCCATGGAGCACATAAAATTATTCCAAAAATAAACTGACAGTACTTCTTATATTTTGCACAGTTACTGTAACCGCCTGCACCCAGTTTAGACAATGATTAATAGCAAGTGGTGCTTTAAAATTTGATACTGGCTGCAATGTCACTGCAATACATAGAGCAATTATTTCATGCTTGCCATTTTTTAACACCTGTCTGTCTTCTACCTTTGAATATGGACACCGGTGATGACTATGATGTTGTTTTACGACCTTTTCAACAGTCTTTCAGACATATCAAGGCAATGGAAAGGTGATGATGAAGGGCTCTATGCATGACTTCTTTAGACCCTGACAGAATCTGCCTTAAGCAGGACTATGTTGTTATCCAAAGGGTGGGGACTAACCACTCCGACACACAGACACTTTTGAATATGTCCATGTCTAGTTTATCCCATCAGCTAGGACAAGATAACACGGTTTCTGACAATTTGGCTCTAACAATGGTAGTCTACAACAGAGTCCTGGCTGAAACTAATGAAGATGGTTATTTTTTCAGCAAGTATCCTTCACTGGGGATCATGTCTGTTTTGACAATCTCAGACAAACAAACATGAATGAATCTCTGTGATTGTTTTGATGTACCTGTTTCCCCTGTCCATTCCCTTGTTAATTCTCTGTAGGTACAATGGTACAATACTTTACCCCAAAAATCGGACAACTAATTCTTATTGGCGTTTTGGTTTTTACACTTGGACAAGATGATTTAAATTATCCTTCTGGTTTTATAAGTAAAAATCATGGCTGAATAGCTAACAGTGTGGACCCTGATCAGACTGCTCTAAGGAGAAGTCTGATCTGAGTCTGATCTGGGTCTCCACAGTTTGGGAAAGCCATTTTGTCTTAATATTTAGGGTAAAATACGGAACCACATCCTGGTCAGATTACCAGCCAAAACAAACATCTCAGCACCAGAGACAGCCAATCAACAAGAACAAAAACACCGGTCAGGTCAACACCTGTCATTCTGGTCAATCCATTAGAGCCATGATTTGATACAACAATGTAGGAATTATCAGAACAGATGTTTGTTACTCAGATATTAGTAAGAATGTTGACTCCTGAAAACAGAAATAAAGCCAGGATA
Source organism: Ctena decussata (assembly GCA_963989385.1). Lineage (NCBI taxonomy): Eukaryota > Metazoa > Mollusca > Bivalvia > Lucinida > Lucinidae > Ctena > Ctena decussata. The sequence goes on along the minus strand of OZ022514.1, from coordinate 59,668,809 downwards.
CAAAATTTTTCATTTTTAGTCACTGCTGCTCGCAACATTGGCAAATTCATTGAATTTATATTTCCAGTCAAATTGGCTCTAATTTGTTTAAAGTTTATTGTAAGTTTCATGAAATTTTGTCCACTGATTACTTAGTTGCGACTCAACATGTGGATTTTAAATCAATTCAAGGGCAATAGCTGACCATGCATTATTGACACCATTCTTACCTAAATATTCACTAAAATGAGTTTGTCAGGGGAGGTGCCTGATAACATATCCCTTTGCAAAATAATGACAGACACTATATATAGTCAAGGGAGGTAATTAATTAAAAGTAATAGAGTATTCAGTAAACAAGGCACTGCGGGTATCTACTGTATTGATTTGCCTGCAGGACAGACATGGGTTTTCTCCCACCAAAACAACCCCAAAAATCTAAATCTGTCTTACAAGATGGATCTAGATTTATAGGATTATTTTTCTAATCCTAGCAGATTTACTAATACATGACTGATTCAGATATTTTTTGTGGTCACTGGAGACAGAAAATTCCCGTCCTACAGCTAAATTATTACATCCAGGAACAGGTATTATCAATTATGACGTCGCATCTGAGAGTGTAATAAAGTCATGCATTAAAAACGATAATCCACTAGTGGATTAAATATGCAAATTACGTCGTAACATTATACGCTGACGTCCATAAAAATGTCGCCTTTTCTAATGGCAAAATCGTGACGTTTCAGTGCAAATTTTGCTAATAAAATGCGATTTTAGTGTCATATGATAAAGAATCTTGCATTCGTGCTCCTGTATTATTGAATTTATTAAACTCATTGGGGAAAACCAATAAGATGCTCGGCAAAGCCTTGCACCTTATCTTTTTCCCCCAACTCATTTAATAAATTCAATAATACATGAGCACTCATGTAAGATCCTCTATTTAAACTATATTTTCTCTCTAATATTTTCCTGAAACTCCACTTGGCTTCTTTCTCATAAACACTATAAAACAATTTGGCACACCATCATAGTATAATAGCATTCAGTTATTATCTTATCTCTAACATGATACACAAATCCCTTAATTTCATTTTATGTGATGCCAAGATTTCAGATATGTTGCATGCTAATTACTGCAGTGATATTTGGTGCAAAGAACTTTATATGCTGTCAACATTAAGGTGTGTTGGTATATTTTCAGGGGAAGCAACTCTGTTATTTTTACTTTCCCCTCCCCTTCTCAATGGATAAAGGCATACAATTACTGGCCCAGAGAGTATAAAACTTTAGTACATTCTCAAACTCAAAATAAAGCACACTGATTGGCTGCTTCCGAGCATGTGCTTGGAAGCAGCCAATCAGTGTGCTTTATTTTGAGTTTGAGATTATTCTCAAGTTTTATAACCTCGAACCCTGGTCTTATCTGAGTCTACTCTTTCTGCTCTGTTTGATCTACCAAGGCTTTTGAAGAATTGTTTATTTAGAAATTAGCTTTGACTTTGGTCTGCTATATTTCATTTTTCATTTTTAGGTAAAACTTTCTTCAGTCTTTGGAAAAAATTTAAATTTTTCAAATCTCACTATCTTTTAAATATCAAGCTCATCTATAAATAGAATTGATCTGAGAAAAAACAAATGCCCTCCACCCCTCCCCTACACACATTTCCCAAAAGTGTTATGAGGACTTGCTGTGCTGGCATCCTGATCTTGAAAATAAGGTCAAGGCTACCAAAATAGAAACAGGCCTTTCAATGACATAGAGGCCTTGAAAATGGGGTCAAGGTCACTCAAACCTAATCAGTTCTTAGGCTTGTCCCAATGATATAAATATCTGTGCAATTTTGTACCCATTCAAGATATATTGTGTACATGCTAATTGTTGTTGTTTTGTGCTTTACGTCCACAGCAAACAACTATGGTCATGTCAAGGCAGTCAGTTCACCTTACCACACTGATCCTGGGCAGGCTTATACCTCCAAAGCAGTTAACCAGTGCTAAGTGCATATACTTCGCCAGAAAGTGACAACTGACATTCTTGAGTCCTCCTTGAAAATGAGGTCAAGGTCACCAAAGCCTAGAAGCCCTAAGCTTCTCCCAATGGTATATCCATGCAAGTTTGGTTACAATCCATCTGTTCATTCTAAAGATATAGTGCATACAAACTGTCATGCTGATACCATCGCTGAAAACAATATTTTTCCCCTCACCTTTGGTGGGGAAGGGACATATTGCTGTACGAGTGTTTGGTACTAATGCAGTGTGCCATAGGATAGGACTTAGGGGATAACTGTATTCAAAATTGTCATTTGGGGAGGTAAATCGTTGGTTTTATGGTTGGAAATTTCGTTTTACAGCGACGTGCCAGCGGAGCCGTAAAACTGAATTTGCTACCATAAAACCGAAGATTTACTCCCCAAATGACAATTTTCAATATAGTTATCCCCATTCTAATGCACTTTTTCACATTTTCACCTTTCAAATTGTACTTCTTTGCACCCACAGCAAACGCTTTCAGCGACGTAAAACCAGACGTCAACCAATGAGAAGCAATGTTACGTAATGTCATGTTTGCGACAGTATATCGCAGATTATACTGTTGCAAACTATTGATGTTATCCAATCAGACGTCGCTTTATTTTTGTAGTGCATTAGAATGCAGTTTAATGCACAGTACAAGTCTTGCATGAACAGCTGTTTAATTTCATGGATTATCAGATGATAGCAACATATCATTTCTGTCAAGTGCATCCGATAAACCACTTACCCGTAAAATCTCTAAATATTGGGACAGATATGTCTAATCAAACAGTGCAGACCAGGATCAGACTGCTCCTCAAGGAGCAGTCTGATCAGGGTCTACTCTGTTTGCCATTCAATCTGCATTTTTTAACTGCTTTATACTGCAACGAAAAACCAACCTATTCATTTTTAGTACAGTTATGTTATTTATTTTAGGTGTCCCAACTTTCAGACTTTTTATGGTAATTTTTTTATTTCTGATAAACCACTTAATTTTCTTGCTTGTATTTACCATGTTGCATTTTTTTTTTTTTTGGCAGATGCACTCTGTACAGCAATATTTCTGCATATTTAAACAGGATATGCAACTGCAGCAGACATAAACAAATACCAGACTGAAACTTTGCAGTTTTTGTAAAGATTTGCAAAGAAAAGTCTGGGAATATGATATTGACTGGTTAGTATGTTCTAGAAATTATACAAGCAAGTTTGCAGCTGACACTTATAACAAAAGCACCAGAAATGAAAATGCATACAATTAGCTGAATTTGCAAACATGTCGATCTGACCTCGTTCGCAGGCTCCGAGGTTATAAAACTTTTTTTCGTGCTCAACTCAGCTGAGCATGAAATTTTTTTTGTTGATAGATATGAAAATTTTCCATATTCATATATAGGCAGAGGAAATTTCAGGCTCAGCTAAACTGAGCAATAAAACAACTGTACTTAGCACCAATTTGCTATTTATTAGCAGGTAAACTTTCATACTCAGCTGAGTTGAGCACAAAAAAAGTTTTATAACCTGGGGCCCTGATCTACACTGTTTGTTTTCAACTCTTTGAATTCTCTATATGACACAGCTTGGACAAAACATTTTTTTTTTCCTATGTAAATATTTTGGTGCTAATTAACCAATCCAATGTGACCTGATAAAATCACGGTGGTCTACTCAGTTACAACGGTCATGGAATCTGGACGATTATTGTTACGGAAACTTACCGATTCCATGTGTTTTTGAAGACACTAGACTGAATCCCACTTTCATTATTGACCTAAGTAGTTTCTTTGTGAAAGATATTGCATCGTTTAAAATTTATAGAGTAAAGCATTTTATAAGTCGCTGTCGCGAAAACATCCTGAGAGCATTTTTTTATGCTGTGAAGAAGCAGTCACATACTTTTGTGGGATTCATTTAGCAATCGCATACAATTTAATTTACGCCAGTTTTGTCAATTAAAATAAAGTATTATGGAAGTACAGCCTAGAAAGTTGCAAAACAATGTCTTGAACCTTCGTTTTTGTATGATAAAAGGATTTTAGAGGCTTTAAGTGGTTCTTGTCTGCATATACGTTAAGCTACGAACTCTTGACGATTATGAATCTTATGTTACGGTTTCTTCCAGATATTGTTACGGAATCTTGACAAATATTGGGCATCTCATTTAAGGATGACACATCCTTTCTGATAGAGGAAACCAATATTTTTAACAAAAGACCCTTCTGCCCAGTTTCTTTGATTCTATTTCTAGTTAAAGATTTCTGCTCTTCTTTCAGAGTTCTCATACCAGGGCAAACAAACGATGAATCAGGCTGCAGATCACATCTCTGCTCATCTTTTTCACTCTTCAGTTCACATCAACCTTACATTGGGCCATAAAACAAAGAAATTAGGCATGTAATATTGCAAGTCCCACAGGTCGAACTATAATAATATCCAAAAATAGCAGACTATGTCCTAGTAGGGAATTGTAAGAGACATGTGGCTTAAACTTCCATGTTGACAGGTTGTCAACACTATAACTCTCCTCTGAAACTAGAGAGACTGGCATCCCAGTCATATAACCTACCATGTTCCGTCAAGTGTTCACAGAAAACTGGCAGAAGACTTTGTAACTTTCTTAGTTTTCTGCAGGTTCTCGTTGGCCCTGTGTCACAGGAATCCGATGCTCGTCTTCTGCCCTGATATCTCTATCTGATCTGTTAAGAAAATCAGATTAAGCAAGGAGACGTTTGTGTACATGCTTTGTTGGGGTGTTAATTCGAGAAACTTTCGTGAGAGGACGTTTTGTTTCTGTAATGACCGGCACATGCAACTTTTGTGTAGTTAAATCAAAATATAGTTGGACAATGTCACACTGGATACACACACCACGTAAATTAAATTTACAAGGTCAAACTTTGTTATTATGTTTGGTATCTGAGAGACTCAAGATAAACGCTTTTTTTTAAAGATGTTCTCTCATCATGAGTCAGTTATTCTCGTAATTGTTTCGTGAGAGAGTTCGCATCCTATGGCTTGATCATGCAACAGAAAGTTAAGAAAAAAATCAACAAGATTCCGTAACCAGAAATGAGCAATCATCAATACTCTGTAGCCGTATCGTGATGATTCCGTAACACAACCATGATCGAAAATCATCCTATATTTTCATGAAAGTTTTGTGGAAAATATTCAGAATGGATTCTTTTGTGACCACATTATCATTGTCAACAAGCTAGGGATTGAGAAACCCAATCTATTCGTGAAAAGGAGAAAAACGGAGAAAACTGTTACTACTTGATCGTTTGGCCATTAAAATGAATAAAAACATTCAAAGCACATCAAACAAGTTTTAAATATGTGTCTATTGACTGTTTTGGCCTCTTTAAAAGAATAAAACATGATACCGTGATGATAGTGTCAGTAGTTTCCCCTTGTTTTGATCATGTGTGTCAATCCTGTATAAATCGTAAAGATGCCGTATCAAAAATCGTGTTTCCGTAACAAAAATCGTCCAGATTCCATGACCATTGTAACCGAGTAGACTAACCGTGAAAATGTGACCTGATAAAACACATCATTTTTCAATCAATCTGAAGTTAGAGGAGCTATGCAATCAAGGACCAGCTTTGACTTTTACCAAACTAAAATCTTTTTGTTTCTATTAACAAATGTTGTTTGTTATTTCATTATATATGAAAGAAATGGATTTTGAAGGGACAGAGATAATGCTTTTAGGTATTACAGATATAACTTTTAACAAATTTATCTCCCTCCTCTGAGGTAAATGTTTAAATTTTGCGACATCTAAAAATAATTTTAATTTTCTTTTTGGGACAAATATTGGGTCACCTAAAAATAATTAACTTTCCATTTGAGATAAACATTGGGACATTCCTAAAATCATCAATTTTTCATCTGGGACAAGTTTTCAGGACACCTAAAAATATATATGAGCCAGTCTTTGTGAAAACCGGGCTTAATGACATAAGAACAAAAAATCAATTAACTGCACCACTGAAAAGTATGACCTTTTCTAAACATTTCCTGAAAATTTGAGATGGTTACCATTATTTATTACTGAGATATAGACTTTAGAAGCTAACAGGTAGTGCAGTTTCTTTATGTGACGTTATTAACGTGATGCACGTATGTTTTGACGTTAACGTCACTACGTTTGTTTGAACGCGCTTTCTATGCTTGTTACACAAAATAACTAGGACAAAAAGTGTGTTTGCTCATTTTCAATATGTATATCATAGTACACAAATGACAATTTGCATGACTTAACAGTCGTTCTCAAAAGATAGGCCTTTATGATGGTATACCATCTGTTTTCAAGGCTTTGGGGTTACCGTGGAATAAGCGTTGTCATGGCAACATATGTCATATTTATGACTGGATTTGTATGAACTCATGGGCTTTCTGTTATATCTCAACAACTAAGGTATTTTCATGGATATAAATAGAGGTCCGAAAAATCATTAATTTTGATGTTTTTCAACCGTTCACAACGTAATTATTTAAGAATTAAAATTTGATTTTTCAGCCTTCATCGTGTGATGAAGCCGGTGGGCGGAGCTAAAATTCCATGAAGCGCGAAGCGCTTCTTGTAGAATTTTAGCGACGACCACTGGCTTCTTCACACGATGAACGCTGAAAAATCAAATTTTTATTCTTATATTTACACTTTATTTGTGAACCTCTCTCTGCCGTTTTCGTGGTAATTTGGTGTAGAACAGGCAAAATATGGGTCGAAGATAAGTTAGTAACGGTGGTTCGGCCATGACGTTGAACAGCCGTCGCCCTGACGTGGCGCCAATCGAACGTTATAAGAACCAATCAAGACGTTTGTTTACATACGACGTCGCTTGACGACAACGTCACATGGTCAATTGTCCTTCATCGGTGTATGAAGCTAGTTGCTCTAATGGGTTCACCTATGGGAAGTCAGTGGCAAGTGTAGATATTACGTAATGTCATTAAGCCCGGTTTTCACAGAGAACGGCTCATATATATTTTTTTTTTTTTCATTTGAGACAAATATCTAGACACAGAAAATAATTAATTTTCCATTTGGGACAAGTTTAATAGGAAACCTAAAAATAATTAATTTTTCCTTTGAGACAAATATTGGGACACCTAAAAATAATTAAGTTTCTGTTTGGGATGAATGGAAATTTCATTCTTTTCAGATGTACAAATATCTATGCATGTAGAATTAATGTAAATAGTGACAGCAGCTATGGAGGTAATATCTATAGCAAAACGGTTATAAATTCCATTTCAAAACTGATCTTTCAATGCATTTTTACTAAATTTAAAGTCAAATATATTACCCAGTAAGCCATTAACATTCAACTGATTGATAGGTTGACATGTAGTAAACAAGAAAAGTGTCATAATGAATAAGTTTCAAGTGTTTTAATATTCTCATAAACCTAATTTTAAATTGATAAGATACTTTCTCAATCTGAATATTTGCTGCTTATGAGCTTGAAAGTGCATTTCTGAGTTGTCTCATGGCTATATAATACAGTCAGAGATCTAGGTGAATGTTAAAATATGGCTGCTTGCTTACATCAAAACAGGTATGTTTCTATATATATTTCCTTTGAAAATGCCCTTTAAATACAGGCGATTTTTCAAGAGACGTGGCCTTGACTGCAGAGAACAGATGTACGTGTCCCTAAAATGTAAATCTGATTGATAAATTGACTTATCACGAGTGGATAGGATAACATTATGTCATAAAAATCATATGACCACACATGTAATAACACTTTGGCACATTATGTAACGTCATTAGCAACATCCATGTCAACAATGTGGTTTCTAGTTGAAACAACGTTCATTTTGAAGGCGATAAAATCCAATTTTAATGGGTCATATGATAAACAGAATCTAACACTCATGGTCCCTTCATATGAAATTTATGAAGCTCGCCAAAGGCTCATTTCATAACTCTCATATGAAATGACAACTCGTGTAAGATCCTCGCTATATATAAGAAATGGTGATTACATCTGATGAGTATATTTGGAGTCAAAAAGAACAGCAAAAACCAGCTACTGTAAACAAAGATTTTTGTTTGTTCTGACAAGGTAAACAGTTATTTGGACAGTGTGGTCATAAACTTAACATTAAATTCACCAAATATTTCTGTTAACAAGATAATTGCTGTCTAGACCCTTTCAAGTTTTCCATTATTTCAACAATTTTCAGTTTAGTGGATGAGAGAAGTTAAACCTGAAATGGACCAAGCATAAGACTTACTGTGGCTCAATGTAATTAAATGGCAAACACAAAATTTGAGTATCAGTTTCATCTGAGTATAAGACACAAAATCTGGATGAAGACCAGTGCCAGAAAGTGTCTGCTGAGAGTAATACATAGCTACTGCTTGCTAAGTGTAACATGACATCTGAATTCTGAGTGTAACAAACTGTATTGTGCTTGCTGTGTTACACATACCTAGTGGTGGTAAGTAACACAATGTAAGGTGATTGCAAAGTTCCACATGCCAAGTGAAGGTAGAGTAACACAATGTCAAGTGATCCCAGAGTTACACATGCCAAGTGATGGGGGAGTAACACAATGTCAAGTGACTGCTGAGTTACATATGCCAATTAAGTGGTGGTAGAGTAACACAGTGTCAAGTGACTGGAGATAACACATGCCAAGTGGTGGTAGTGTAACACAATGTCAAGTGACTGGAGATTACACATGCCAAGTGGTGGTAGAGTAACACAGTGTCAAGTGACTGGAGATTACAAATGCAAAGTGGTGGGAGTGTAACACAATGTCAAGTGACTGGAGATTACACATGCCAAGTGGTGGTAGAGTAACACAGTGTCAAGTGACTGGAGATTACACATGCAAAGTGGTGGTGGAGTAACACAATGTCAAGTGACTGCTGAGTTACACAATGCCAAGTGGTGGAAGAGTAACACAATGTCAAGTGACTGCTGAGTTACACATGCCAAGTGTGGTTCAGTCAAGTGACTGGAGGGTTGTAAAACATGCCAAGTGGTGAAAGGAACACAATGTCAAGGTGACTGCTGAATTACACATGACAAGTGATAATATAGAGTAACACAACAGCAAGACTTGATGGAGAGTTACACATGCTAAGTCGGTGTAGACAAACACAAAGTTCAAGTGACTGAAGAGCTACTCATGCCAAGTAGTGGTAGAGCAACACAACGGCAAGTGAACACAATGTCAAGGGACTGCTGAGTTACACATGCCAAGTGTTGATTGAGTAACACAATGTTTAAGTTGGTGCTGAACTACACAATTTCAAATACTGCAAAGATACATAAGGGAATCAAAGCCTGCAGTATGACAGGGGGCAAGTGACTGCTAATAAGCAGTGAGAAATGGCTGGTGGGTAAAACGGTGTGCAGCTACTGAATGGCCGGTGAAAGGCAGCTGAGTGAATGACATACTGCAAGTAGAACTGAGTCACATCGTTGCAATTGGCTGCTGAGAATTAAGCTGCTGAATAACACATCAGATGACACTTAATTGCCTTTGATGATACACATATGAGCCACAACACGAGAAAACCAACATAAAGGTTATGCGCCCAGTGCAGACTCAGATCAGCCTGGGCATCCACCCAATCTGATCAGACTCTTCGCTAAGTGCTTAAAAGGTAGCTAAGGGTATATTATCCTACCTTCAGTCAGACAGCAAACTCTGATCAGACTGGGCAGATGCCCAGGCTAATCTGAGTCTGCGCTGGGCACACAACCACTTGGTTTTCTCGTGTCACGGCTCATATATCTTGTCATATTGCTGTTGAGTTAAAGCCCCTCTCTCACTCAAAATGACCTGTCCATTCCTAATTTTACAAAAAGCTCTTTTTTTCAAGTAGCACCTAATTCTAGTAATTGGTCTATTCTCTGCTTCACAAGACCTGCTACTTGATTTTATTGTTAAACTAATAAACCCAACAGAAGCCCAATTTTCTCCTTTCCATCCATACAACTTTTACTGTGGTTTCTATAAAAATCTGACCGATATATTTGTCCAGAGGTCAATGTATTGTATGAAGAAGACTTTCACACATGAATATTGATACCATATACCTCAATACCTTGTTTCTCCATTAAGATATGAGCCGGGACACAACAAAACCAACAATGTGGTTGTGCGCCCAGCGCAGACTCAGATCAGCCAGTCTGATCAGTCTTCGCTGTCCGCATGGGGGTAGCCTAGACTCTAAGCCACCCTTTGAGCTCTTAACTAAGAGTCGCAGTAAACTGGGCGGATCCCCAGGCTGATCTGAGTCTGCGCTGGGCGAACAACCACATTGTTGCTTTTCTCGTGTCGTGGCTCATTTTAGGGATAAAAGCTTTTTTGCATTAACCATGTTATCACACATACCGTACATGCAAGTCATGCTGCCTACCCATAAAATTTACCTCCCAGTATTATTTTTCTTTTGCCCAATCCTGCAAAGAAGAAGTTTACCCCACTGAGACTCTGCCAAATGTTGGGCACAAACATTGCTAGCCAAATGGCAAGCCATGCAGACTCACTACTCAATCTTTTTCAAAGCACAAGATCTGGGTCTATAATATTTGCTAAGGCACTTTGGTTCCACTATTTGAGGTATATGGGAACACCTCTCAGTTTGTCTGCCATTTTGCAAAGGTTGCTTCTCTGGACGTAGTCTGGCTACAGACCCTATGTTCAATATATCTCCTGCAAAGGAATCTGACCACCAGAGTATTATACAGATTCGACTGGAGCCAGGCTACTCTGGACGATGTAACCCAGGTTGGGGTCAAATTCCATAAAGAAGGCTGGCAAAAATGAAAATTGCAGAGTTGCTTCCCCTGAAAGTGTACCCATTTAGTTTAAACATATTTTACTGCCTACGGTATGTAACTGCATGACTGAGTGAGTGAGTGAACTCGGGTTTAACGTCCCACCAACAATGAGGTCATATGGAGACGGGACCTCGGTTTAAAGTCTCATCCGAAAGACCAGAGAAGCGGGAGTTCGAACTTGCGATACCTGGATTGGTAGTCCGGAGTGTTATCCACTACACTACAGCCGCTCCTATATGTAACTGCAACTGCAGCCCTGTGAAAATTTATTTGACTGCAACTACAGCTTCAGGCTGTTATTAATTAATATAACTGCCACTGCAGCACACACAAACATTTATATAATTGCAACTGCAGGTCCAGTGTACCTATTTACCTTAATGTCACTAAATTAACTTAGAAAAAAAAAAAACACAATCATACCATTAGACCACAAACACCTAGTATGCAATTAAATATTCATATCATGAAAATAATTTAAAGTTTATCAAGTTTCATCTTCACCTGATTTATGTGGTATAGTTCATTCTTCTATGGAGAACAAATGTTGGTATAACCACAACTGCAGCAAACAGAATGTTGGTCCAATTCATCTATTTTTCAACAGAAACTAGGCATACTCAGCAATTTATATACATGTGACTGACATTGCAGCATGTACTGCAATGTGCCTAAATTTTTGGACACCTAAAATAATTAGTTTTCCATTTATTATTTTAGGATTCCCAATACTTACATACATTATGGTAACTTTGCTTTGTCAGCCTTGCATAATATGTATTACAACTTTATATAACTGCAACTGCAGCACTTTCAAAAATTTACTTGACTGCAACTGCAGCTTCAAACTCTTAATGATTAATATAACTGCAACTGCAGCACACTCAAAAATTTATAAAATTGTAAATGCAGGTCCAGACACTTTATTGCAATTACAGTAGATACTCCCTATTTTATATAATTACAACTGCCGGTCTAGACAAACATGAATTTGTATAACAAAAACTGATGCAAACAACAATCAATTGATAAAACTACAACTGAGCAGACACATATCATTTTAACAACTGCAGCAGATACTGATCAATTTGTATAACTGTAACTGCAGCAGACACTAGTTTTAACAATGAACAACTGCAGCAAACAAGTTCAAAAACAGTGGCAAATAGACACTCATCAATTCATATAACAGAACAAAGTGTAAGTTAACTTAGTTTAGACTTCTCTATTAACATAGACTACAGGGAGCAAATGTGCAATTAAACAACATACTGATTTTTGTTGTTGTTGTTGTTGTTTTTGTTCTAAGAGAAAATATTCAAACTTTCAGTCCCATAATTTCTACTTGAATATTAGGTTCTGTTGTTTTTCATACACAAACTATTCTGGAACAGTCTGCCGTACAATAACAGTTAACAATAATTTTCTCAAGAGATCTAAATGTTTCCAAGTACAAAGCACTTGGAATTTTAATCTCAGAAGGCAAATAATGCTCAGTTAATACAGAAGATGCAGAGCTTTTTTACCATGATAAAATCATTAAACACCTGTACTCACAATAACAACATGAATTACCATATTTTTACTGATAAGTGTGCAAGGCACCATTAGAAGTGGGTATAGGATGCAGCCTTATATTGAAAACAACATATGCAGTTGCAGTTATAGCACTCTAATATTCAGTAACTTGTCACACCACTCACACACACAAATACAAAAACACTTGACATCCACCGCCTAACCAAACCCCACCCCTTCCTTTGGCACTAATGTCATATGTTCTGTGTTTTCTTAAACTCTGAATTATAGAACATTTCATTATGATTCTTTTTTGCAGCTGATAGCAAAATATATGAATATGCAATTGATACTAAAACTCCAACCAAAACCATGTACCCAACTTAGTAACATAAGAACATGTGTAGTCTGTTCATATTGGAGAGAATATGGACAGACTCCAGGCCCAGAGGTTATAAAACATGAGTACATTCTCAAACTCAAAATAAAGCACTTGATTGGTTACTTCCGAGCTCATGCTCAGAAGCAGCCAATCAGTGTGCTTTATTTTGAGTTTGAGATTATTCTCAAGTTTTATAATCTCCAACCCAGGATTAGTTAGCTTGAGCCTCATGGAAACATTATTATAAGAATTGGACAGAAAAATATAAAAATATAATAGTTACCACAAGACAGGATTTTACCTCTCTGACCTAAAATATCTAAATCAGTTGTGTAATTCGGCTATAAAAGTTTTTTTATTTTGATTTTCCATTCCAAAACATCTAAATCTAGATGTAGATTTTTAGAATGCTTCAGATAGGGGAAAAATGCATCTCATAACACGCTAAATATGGTACAGCTCTCAAGTTGCATGTCATCTTAACCAATTTTGTGGCAACTCATTAGTCTCGGTAAGAGAAATGAAAAAATTTGACTCTGCGAAAAAAATGTCACATAAATTGCAACAGTCACACAAACATCTCGGGCCAATTCTTTTACCTGTATCTAGCGCAAAGTATCATGTGACAAACAACCGTTTATTTTCTATTGTGTAAGAAACACCGTATCTGTCAGAAAAGTATGTGAAACTGACATAGATGCATTAATTTCACTTCACAGCATTTCAATTTTAGGCTACTCAGTCGCAAAACTATATAATACAATGTAAAAGTAGTTTTTAACAAGTATATGTGTAACCTATTTTTTGTGTACTGCATTCAAGTCATGGCTGAAAATGCACAGGGTATAAACCAGTCCGCCAATTTTCGCTTCCTGCAGAGACTGACCATCATATTTGGCTTCCACTGAGACTGTCCGCGATCTCTTACTTCCTGCAGGACCACGGTCCTCCGAAAATGGCTTCCTGCTGAGACTGTCTGCGTGACTCTGCTTCCTGCCGAGAGCCTCAGCAGCCTCGGCAGGAAGCAGAGTCACGCGGACAGTCTCGGCAGGAAGCCATTTATCCAGTACAGAAGTCTCAGCAGGAAGCAAGAGACAACTGACAGTCTCGGCAGACGCCAAATATGACTGACAGTCTCGGACTGGTTTATACCCTGTGAAATGGTTCTGTTTACCCATAATTGAAGATCTTTTCTAATACCTTAAAAACAGTTATGACTGACCATATGAGGTTTTAATGGTCTCGGGTCTGCTTTTCATATGGTCCCAAGCAACATTATTCAGTCCAGTGTTTGGATGGGAAACTTTGATGTTTGTGGGACCTTTTAACACTTAAAGCGTCAAAAAGAAAAAAATAGATGAATTTGCAAACATCATGTATCCTGGTGAGGTGGGTCTTGTGCTTCCAATTGGTCTCTTTGATTGAATAAGCACAATATGACGAACAAACAGTTTTCATGAAGTCTTTCCATGGATTCAGGGTTACACCAACCTTGTACGCACATTGCGTAGACATTGCACAATATGACGAACAAACAGTTTCATGAACTCTTTCCATGGATTCGGGGTTCCACCAACCTTGTATGGACATTGCGTAGACATTGCACAATATGACAAACAAACAGTTTCATGAACTCCGTCCATGGATTCGGGGTTCCACCAACCTTGTATGCACATTGCGTAGACATTGCACAATATGACGAACAAACAGTTTCATGAACTCTTTCCATGGATTCGGGGTTCCACCAACCTTGTATACACATTGCGTAGACATTGCACAATATGACAAACAAACAGTTTCATGAACTCCGTCCATGGATTCGGGGTTCCACCAACCTTGTATACACATTGCGTAGACATTGCACAATATGACGAACAAACAGTTTCATGAACTCTTTCCATGGATTCGGGGTTCCACCAACCTTGTATGGACATTGCGTAGACATTGCACAATATGACGAACAAACAGTTTCATGAACTCTTTCCATGGATTCGGGGTTCCACCAACCTTGTATGGACATTGCGTAGACATTGCACAATATGACGAACAAACAGTTTCATGAACTCTTTCCATGGATTCGGGGTTCCACCAACCTTGTATACACATTGCGTAGACATTGCACAATATGACAAACAAACAGTTTCATGAACTCTTTCCATGGATTCGGGGTTCCACCAACCTTGTACACACATTGCGTAGACATTGCACAATATGACGAACAAACAGTTTCATGAACTCTTTCCATGGATTCGGGGTTCCACCAACCTTGTATGGACATTGCGTAGACATTGCACAATATGACGAACAAACAGTTTCATGAACTCTTTCCATGGATTCGGGGTTCCACCAACCTTGTACACACATTGCGTAGACATTGCACAATATGACGAACAAACAGTTTCATGAACTCTTTCCATGGATTCGGGGTTCCACCAACCTTGTATGGACATTGCGTAGACATTGCACAATATGACGAACAAACAGTTTCATGAACTCTTTCCATGGATTCAGGGTTCCACCAACCTTGTATGGACATTGCGTAGACATTGCACAATATGACGAACAAACAGTTTCATGAACTCTTTCCATGGATTCGGGGTTCCACCAACCTTGTACGCACATTGCGTAGACATTGCACAATATGACGAACAAACAGTTTTCATGAACTCTTTCCATGGATTCGGGGTTCCACCAACCTTGTATGCACATTGCATGGACAATTAAGTTCTATGGATGAATTCCATGGATTCCATGAAAAGATATACATAATGTAACCACTCATAAGAACTCAATCCACTGCAAGGCAATGCAGTTCTAATACTTTAAGGCCAGCTAGGTCACAGCATCATGCTTATGGACAAATAAGAAAAAGTATGTCAGAATTGAGCTCTGATTGTTTGTACATTGACAGAAGATACCGTTTAAAAAGAATGAAACAATTATGATCTCACATTTCAATTATGCTAATATATTTGATGAAATTGTATAATGAAAAACTTTTATGAATGGGCTATATACTGAAAGCTGTCATAGTTTATGTATATATTGGAAAAACATGGACCAGGCCTTAATTTAGGTGAATTGGTACACTTTCAGAAGAAGCAAAAATGCCATTTTCATTTTTACCTGCCTTGAACATTATTCATCTGGTCCATTATTCATGTGGTAAGCAACCTCACTGTGGCAAGCTCTTTGTTATGAAGGCCTGGTCTATCACAAACAATACGTTTTGAAGTTGATGCCAGCTATTACCAAAAAACTTTCCTATTTGGAGCTCTGGTCGCCTGATGATATATTATTCATGGAATTCAGAAAGTGACATCCTTTTATCTAAAGGTCTCTCTATCTTTATGATTTACTGTTATAAAAAAAAAAAATAGGTTGAAAATGGTTCTTGTCTCAGGAAAAGCCACCACTGACCACTGGCTGACTACATTGTGTGATTATATAGACACAGAGATGGCCATATTCAGATAATCCATCTTATTTTAAATACAAGCTCACTGTTTGCTGTCACAATGGCTTGAATCACTTCAATAGATGACTGATGTAACAAGCCAAGGCTCTGATCAGACTGCACTTATGTGCAGTCTGAACACTTTGCTCGTCACCAATGCCACATTGTTGGATGATGGATGGATGACTTGCGATTTTACGTCCTTTTCAACAGTATTTCAGTCGTATAGGATGGTAGAAAGGCTGTGTGAAATGGAACTCCATTTACAGTAGGAAAGATCCTCACCCCAAGCGGGGCTCAAACCCGGGTCTGCTAGATCAGTAGGCCAGCACTTAACCCACGGCGCTGCCAGGGTGCCAGGGATCCCTCACACTGTTGGAAATCACATTATGTGACTCAGATCGTAAATCTAGCTGTAATGGACAGTCATAAGACAAAGTTAGGTCAGTCACTCGTAAAAACCAAGTTAAGATATGTTAACACGGTAACACGTTGCATGACACAAAATAAAATGTTTCATGACAAATATGTTGCATGCAAAATGTCTAATTGGCTGAACATGACCTGCCTGGGACAAAAATGGTGGCCTGACACATGTGTCATGCAACAAGTGTTCCCGTGTAAACCCATCTCTTAAAAGCCAACCTGTAGTCTTTACTGCAAACTGTATACTATAAATCTATTCAACTTTTCCCATGATACATCCCATAACTTAAAACAACCTATAATGGTATCCATGGCATTTGATAACACCATAATAAGTACAAAATTATCTATATTTAGACAATCTAAAGAAGAATTACTCTATGAGGGCCGATCAAAAATTGCAGAGAAGTCCCATTTTCTCAAGAACAAATATCCCAAATTACCCCTCCCACTGTCCCCCCCCCCCCCCCCCCCCCCCCCCCCCCCCACACACACACACACAAACACAGACACACACACACCAGTCCTCCAATCCCTTCTCGCTATCTGGAGCTCTGCTTTATACAATTTCTACTAGAAACATTCAGAGTCATTTTGGCAATACTTCAAGTGAGTTATCAATAGTTTTTGAAACATTTAATTGTCTGCATGCAGAAACAATTAAGTTCTATACTTGGCTTTAATAGGCCTGGCCATCACATGAGAAAACTGCATGTAAGGCAAATTTTAAGAAGCATTTCAGCTAAAATTCCAATTTTAGCATCTTCTTGTTCATGACTTTCTTAATCAGCCCTCATATATCAAAACCATGAATCACTTGCATTTATTACCCACCCAAATTTACAGAGGATCACCTCAATCTCAATTTCCTACTTTAAGGTGGCTGCCACAATTCTGTCTGCATTTGAAATGGATGATTTGGGCAAAACTGATGCATATTGTAAAACTAAACGTGAATTGGTACACTTGCAGGGGAAGCAACTCCATTATTTCCATTTTTACATCCTTTCTAAAATGGGTCAATTCTTAAAGGGAAGAAGCAAATCTTTCCCTTTACAAGTAGACCCATTTGAAAACTGTCCCTTTCTACAGAAGCAAACAGGAAGTCATAAAAGTTATTCCCCTTTGTATAAATGGTGGGAAAACATGGAGGTCTATCAATTCACCTCAAACAGCTTACTCATGGTGGCAATACCATTTTAGCTACCTATGCTGCCGAACAAGATGTGGCTGTTGACCCAGAATCATTAGAATTACAGGGATTTCACTAAGGACTTACCGGTAATGACTGGTGGTCCACAGGACAAATTTATCCACAATTTAAGTGGTCCTCCCGATGTTTCAGCTATTCTTTTTTATCATGTGTTTTCATTTAATTTCAATATCAGTTGGTCTGCAGGACCAGCTACCAAAGACATCAACTGGTTATGCCCAAAAATCACTGGTCCAGGGCTAATGGTTAATAAAAACCCCTGGAATTACCAATAATGGTAAATGTTACCAGCTAGAGCTGATACTGCTGTCGACTGTCTACAAAAGCCACTTTATGTACTTATGGTAACTGACTGGCTCAGTCGACAGCACAGGTAGGGAAACTGGTATTACCACAATGTTACTGGTATTACAATGTAATGATTGAAGCAATTATTCTGTAATAAGGCAGTTTATATTTTACCTTATTGCTAAATAATGAATGTAATCATCATTTGGTAATAAACTATTTAATTGATGTTTACCTAGACACAGCTTCAGCACAGTCCCCTACTCTATATATAACCATACATACTTTCAAGAGCCAGCTTATTACATCAATTGCCCCCCACCACACACACACACACACACACACACACACACACACACACACACACACACACACACAAAAACACTGAAACACCATACTTTCATAATCTGTGGATGCTTGAACATGTACAGCAGTCATGCATAACATGTTAAACAGAAACTGCCCCACCCCACAAGCTCATTTTACATACCAATGTCTGGGCCAAACTGATTGCAGTGGGGCCAGGGTCTCCGCTGTTTCCTGCTCTCAAAAAGATTCATGGGAATTAGATTGAAACAAATGGCCG
This sequence comes from Ctena decussata, assembly GCA_963989385.1. Classification (NCBI taxonomy): domain Eukaryota; kingdom Metazoa; phylum Mollusca; class Bivalvia; order Lucinida; family Lucinidae; genus Ctena; species Ctena decussata. Next base: position 59,650,113 of record OZ022514.1, on the reverse strand, counting down.
AGTTGCCGTGACACCACAAAACCAACAAAGTGGTTGTGCACCCAGCTCAGACTCAGATCAGCCTGGGCATCCGCCCAGTACATCAGAGCCTTCACTGTGAACTTAAAGGGTAGCTAAGGGTCAAAGCTACCTCCATGCGGACAGCGAAAACTCTGATCAGACTGGGCGGATGCCCAGGCTGATCTGAGTCTGCGATGGATGCACAACCATTGTGTTGGTTTTGTCATATATGTGTCGGTGCTCATATGTTAAATATGGTATTTCTTTTCCAAGCATACTGCATATCCAAATTACTGAAGCAATTATTTCTTTTCTTACTTTCTCCTTATTTTTTTGTTATTTTTTGCTTCTTGCCTGTCTGCAAGTTACATCATTTCCAATATAAATCAGATTTTCTGATGTTTTCATTACTTATAACCCACTTGGCTGATTATATAAACTGTTTATCTGAAGGAAGGCTTCTATGATTAACAGAGTTGGGATTTGAAGCCTCAAAGTCATGTTTTTTTCCATTACAAACTATATCTGTAACTGCAAGAATGGAAATCAATTACAAACTATATTTGTAACTGCAAAGGTGGAAAAATTATTAAAATACCCAAAGCATTTATCCCCTCTTAACCATTTAAGTCATTGACGATTACTACAACTCCCATATTTTTATATGGTGTATGTCTGAGATACAGGTAAAGTTTATATACACTGGAAAGTAGGTTACAATGACCAAGGAAATCAACAGTAGTATTCCAAGTCTGATGTGAATTCAGCATACAGTAAATATATAAAATATAGAAGGAAGAATAAGTGGATCACAATTCCTGATAATTAAAGTAACAAGAATTCTCTGGAATGTAGTGACTGGCCAGTGTCTGCCCATGGTCATACAGTGACCACCATACATGCACTAAAGAGCTAAGCCAGAAACCTTGACAGAAAGTTTTGCCAATGCCAAAGCCAACATCAGAAAAACAAAACCTAACAAAAAACCAGGGGATCATGAAAAGGAAGGCTGAAGTGACCTACTTTTAGTATTCTGAGGCCAAATGCAAAGTTGCACTGAACTGTTTAATTCCCTAGTCCATGGAAAGTCATACATTATAAGTAAAAGACATACTGAGTAGACCATGAAAATTAGGTCTATCATGTGATCTTCATGTACCATATTTCCAGTTACATTCAAGTTTGTTTCAATTTTTCAAGTAACCCTGATAATAAAGCACAAAACCACTGGACATACAGACTAGGTCAAAGTGACCTTGAATACTGAATGAAGTCAATTACAATATTATACTGAATCCCAATTTCAAGTTTCATGCAAATCAATCAATGAGTGTCTGAGTTCTATGTCCAATGGATAAAACGTCTTTCCAAATTTGAAATGGTTGGGTTGTTCGAAATTCACAGAAAATATGGCTATGCAACATGCACTTTTCAAGTCCCTGCATCACTTATTTATTTTTTTTTCATTTTGTGTGTCATAATTTACTTTAGTGACCATAAATTAATGAATAAACAGCAAACTGTATGCAATAATTGTCAAAATGATATGATACATAATGAATCATCAGACACAAATGTCAAAACGACATGCACTGTCATAAATTAACTTGCAATTTGCATAATATCGTAATAACAGTAAATACTGGGTCGCAAATACTGGGGAAGGAGAATCAATGCAAACAGTGCTAACCTTGATCAGACTGCTCCTAGGAGCAGGAGCAGTCAAATCAAGGTCGGCACTGTTTGTCATCCTAACATAATCACTTTACGTCATATTACTGGACACTTAGATCAATTTTTTTCAATCATTAAAATATCACAGAAAATTGACTGTGGTGTCCAGCAGTATACAGGGTAATTTCCATACATTCCACATTTAGTAATTGTTACATTTTTTTTTTTTACTTTTCATTGTGGGAAAGTAAAACTTGACAATAATACCCAAAGAAACAGGTGTTCATTACCTTCCTAAAAGAAGAAAAGCAACTCATTTTGCATTTGCAATTAACTCATAATCTAAATTTAGCCTCCATACATATTGCATGTCTCAATTTGACTGCTCAGCCACTTGGTGAACGTCCTTAGGAGAATTGAACTGAACTGAACTGACTGACCTTAAGCTTGTGCAGACTGATTAATGAAAATTTCTGCTCAGTATAGATTATAAGTAATCAGAAGCAGTATAGGAAAGTCGGGTAAATTTGGACAGCGGGTAAATTCGGACAGTGACATTGTTTCCTTTATATGTCAGTTGTTTGGAATTTAAACAAAATTAACTGGGCAAACAGCGAAAATCCTGATGAGACGGCTCATTATCTGGATTTTCACTGTTTGCAATGGTATGTCCGAATTTACCCGCCGTCCGAAATTACCCGACTCCACTCTAATCAATTGACTTAAGAACATTTTGTGTCCCATAAACAAGCAGAAGACAGTCATCAAGTATAACAACAACTGCAGGAGTCACTTCATCAATTTCTATAACTGCAACTGCAGTTCTGAATTATAATTTGAATATAAGACTGGCTTCTTCAATGGTGACAAACTGTGATCCCTATTATCTCTTCTAGGTACATTTACAAGAAATAATCCTATGAATAAACCTGTTAGACAGCTTGTTTAATTGATAATGACTGTCAACTAAGATCATAAGCTTCATAAAGCTGGTGAGTTACACCTTTTTTTTCTCCATATAAGGATGCATGCCAAAATACACAGCAACCAACAACACAAACATGGAGGTCTATAAATGCCATCAAATAAATCTCAAAATTTCAGATATGAATCTGAAAGAGTTCTGTTTAAGGCTGAACTGCTGTCATAAACCACATGTTTGCCCAATAACTGTCACCTTACATTAAAGGTTGTAATAATACAAGCATCTTTCTTATGCAAACTAGCTGAAACTTCAATTTTTTAAAAGTCATAAACCATCAGCAAGACAAACTGACAATACTAGTAGACACAGCCAGAAATTGATAGTCATCCAAACTTAGGTTAACCTATCCCTATAACAAGAGCTATTATCCTGGAATTATTACCTGTCAACTCAAAGATAGATTTAAACCCCATATATGGAATGGACACAATAATCTACATTCCAGTGGCTGAAGTTTGCCCTCTGAGCCTGTGATGGTACTCTAACAAGAAAGAATTTGCTCCCTCAGAGGGAGCAAATTCTTTCCTGTATGAGTGCCATCCTGAAGTCAGTGGAATGTTGTAGGGAAGATTGTCAATGCCAGTCCATTCCACTACATTCCACTCTATTATATATTTTAAACTATATGTCATCAACCACGAGCCCCAGTAGCTCAGTAGGTTAAGCGCTGGCCTGCCGATCTAGCAGTAAAGGGTTCGATCCCCACTTAAGAAAAGAATCTTTTCAGACAAAAACGGGGTTCCATTGCACACAGCCTTTGTTTATCACCCTGTCATCGTTCTGATATAACTGAAATACTGTTGAAAAGGCCATAAAAATCACAAGTCATCCATCATATATTTCATCAACTGGCACATTGTCCCTTCCCACAAGCTACCTTCCTTTGCCCAGACAGCCAGTGGATGTACTATTATCTAATACAGGTAGATAACCACTAAGGCATCAACCACACACATCCTCATAAACCATAATTGATATTGCCAATAAAATAAATCTAACCAGATTTACAGACATTGTACTTCACCTAGTTTTCAATAGACTTTATATTGCACAAAAATAATCCCAGTCTGATCAGTGGGCTTGAAAACTGTATAATTTTGCTTGAGATTAATATTTGCTATACTATTTTTTCAAGAACAGTTCAAGAACTGTAACTGAACTTCTTTCAGGAACTGGCTCTTTGAAACTTAGCATTCTTTAAACAAATATTCAAGAACACTTTGTGGACAACAGTTACTGTTCTTAAATATTCTTAAGGGAACAGTTCAGAACTATTCCCAAAAGAAATTCAGTTACAGTTTTTGAACAGTAACCTTGACCATAAAATGGGCCAGTGAACATTCAGGAATTGTATCAGAACTGTCATAGAACAAATCTTGAGTTGATTGTTGAACATTTCTTTAAAAACAACAATGCAAGAACTATTCATGAACTGTTCCTGATAATTTTGCAAGGGAACTGATCAAACTGTGAATCAAACCAAAGCTCTGATAACCTCAGTTGTTTTACTAAACACTACAACTATTACATCTGAACTGATGCAAACTTAACTCTTTTAAAGCACCAGTAACGAAAATAGCAGAATTTGCAAACAGTGTAGATCTTGATGAGGCGGCTCATTTTGAGCCACCTCATCTAGATCTACACTGTTTGCCCTCTAGTCTTTGAATTTTCAATATGAAATGTCTTGGACAAGGTATTTTTTTTAATATTTGCAGACGTAAATTTTGTCGTTTGCTTTTTGGTGCTTAAAGAGTTAACCTTGGATTTCATGTAGCTCAAGAACTTGCAGTACACATCAAAGCAAATTACATCTACAGCAGAAGGTTGCCATAACCTTATGGATTTCATCTAAAACAGAAAAGCTGCAACATGTAACAGCAGCAAGAATCTGGGGAAATGTCATGCCACTGACTTATTCAGGAGCAAACATTTGGCACTGTAAACTGTAACACTTGGAACCCGTTTTAACATCAAAGCCTGTTCACCTTGACTTACATCATCATGACCAGGAGCATTCTAGGACTGGATGAAGTCAGTGAGAACCAGATGGATGGATGGATGGATGGGTGGATGGATGGATGGATTGATTGCAATTTTACATCCTTTTCAACAGTATTTCAGTCATATCAGGATGATGGGTGATAGTGAAAGGCTGTGTGTAATGAAACCTCAGTTATGTCTGAAAAGATTTCCACAAATCCGGACTGCTATCAGCAGACCAGCATTTAATCTGCTGAGCTATTGCATGGGGCCACACGTAATTCTGAGATAAAAATTGCATATGGGTACCACAGAGGAGTGGACAATTTCAGACTCTAAATTGAAATGCAATGCAGACAATACAATGGCAAGCAAATCATTGTTTCACAATTTAGTCATACCACAGACTACTCATTCAAATTATATGATTCAACATTTTCATGATGCAATAGCACAGGTGGGCTTTGTAAGCTCACATTGTTTCCAGGGCAACTACTAACATTGTTTGTCCATGCCAGGGCACAGAGGAGTGTCACTGTGTGGTGCCAAGTGGCTAGAGATGCTTGGTAATGGTGCAGAAGGCCGAGGCTTCAAACTGATGTTTTGCCAGCCTGTGACAGGAAAACTCTCACTGTCAATTAACCCAGCAGTAAATGGGTACATTTTAGGAATCAGGGGAGGAAGCAGAGGAGGAATGGGCTCAGCCTTTTATATGCTGTGCCCAACATACGGTTGGCCTCTAACCCCCACACTGCCCCTATGGCAATACAGTAATCTAAAAGAAACCTTTTTCTTTTATGCCAGGGTGTTAAGACAGCAATGGTATGGCACTATGAACTTAGCCGCATTCATGGGGCACAGTTGCTGGAACATAATCAGCCTACATTCATATTTTGCATTAATTACAATTGATTTGGAGATAACATGATTTTTTCCCAACACTTGTACAAGCAGGTGTCGATATAGACAATCTTCAGACAGAATAAACTTAATTTCATGATCTGCTCCACCTTATTCTGAGTCTAGACACTCAAACCACATCAAAAGATCATAATTTGTGCACCATATGAATTATCATGGAGAGAATAAAGCTACTATAAACTTAGCTGCATTCAGAAAAGCTATAATAACAAGTACTGCCATACCATTGCTGTCTACACCCTGGTACCTGTTTAGCCTACAGCAAAGACTCTGATCAGGCTGGGTGAATGCCAAGGCTGATATGAGTCTTCCCTGGGCACACATGCCACTTTGCTGGTTTTGTTGTGCTGTGGCTTAAATGTCTGTGAGTTTCAAGAGAGTAATACCAGTAATTTAACAACAAACAACTCAATGAAACTACAACTATCTCAAGTCAATAGTCCCATCAAGTGTGAGCATGCATTTTTATGACTGAATCCTCAGTCGATTTAACAGATTCTAATGCACACTTTAACAGCTTTTAGCATAGTCCATTGAATTAAACAGACCACCTGAGCAGATATTGTTGGTGTTTTTAACCAAAGTTCAATATCACTTTGGCTTTTGTTGATAACTGGCTGGAGACTGATACTGAGACAGCATTCATCATGCCTAGACAGAAGCTATAATGCTAGCCTTGTTCAACCTAGCCAGCACAGGATCAGAAAATACGTAGAAATTAGCATGTGTAAGCCAGACAACCCCCAATATGAATGAAGCAAGTGTACCAACTCCATTGCTGATATGCCAAGCCTTTTCCTTACATAACAGGGCTTACAGCTTATCAGGTGGCCTAGCAAAGTCTTGCGCATGCAGCTAAACTCAAAGTCTTTAACCTGAGTGGAACTGTCAATCGATTAATTATTGCATAAGCAGCATGGATGTCACAGAGCTCTAGATAAGAGAGAGTATTTGGTGCTAATTAGAGATAATTTTTGTAAATTTTCCATAAAAACGTATGTTGTGACCCCTCATCTGAACCATCTTGCTGAGACGGTTCAGATGAGGCGTCACAACATACGTATCTGAACCGTCTCGCTGAGACGGTTCAGATGAGGAGTCACAACATACGTTTTCAATGAAAAATAAGAAAAATTATCCGTAATTATCATCAAAAACTCCCTCTTATCTACAGCTCTGCTAATTTAGATATAGGCATCTTTTGTATCTGCTCAACCTGTTAATGAGTGAAAGAGATGGAATTAGTAATTGCTGGGACATTCTTCTCAGTGTATTGAAGTGACATGCAGACAGAATTACATTTTCAATAACAATGTTAATTTTTTTAGATTTTTGCTTTACCCTTTGATTTTTTCTTTTATAAACCCTTTTTAATACCAACAAGTCGAGCTCTTTGGGGTTTTAAATTGTGAGAAACAACATAAAGAAGGCCTCTGCAAGTTTTTGGGAAGACCTGTAGTATTTTCTGCATTTTATACAGACTTTAATATTCACCAGAAATCAATGATTATCACCACCTTTAGTCTACATGATCTTCAGAAGTGCATATCGATGTGGGTCGAACCTGCACAAAGCTAATAGATGATTTTATTTCATTCATTAGATTTAATGAATAGAGATACCATGACTCACTTTTAAAAGCTCTTGAAAATCAAAGTATATTTATTCTGCATTTAGAACTTTACTTATATCCTTAAATAATCGTTTTCTTTCATAGCGGTGCGACAGACACACTACTTTTTCGACATCACAGGTGTATGTGTTTCATATTTGCCTTTAACCAAGAGCTCTTCAGAGCTCCAGATAAGAGGGGTGATTGAGGATAATTCAAAGATAATTTTTCTTAATACTCAACGAAAACATGTTGTGACCCCTCATTAGAACCGTCTCGCCGGTCTCGTTTTTATGGAAAATTATCTCTAAGTTATCCTTGTTACCCTTTCTTATCTGAAACACTGCCTGCTCTTTACAAAAGAGATGGTGAATGTAGGGAAAGATGTAGGGTAGAGCAGACTGGAAAAAGCAGTCTGATCAAGGTCTGCACAAGCAGTTTCTTGACAGGTCACTGTCACTCAGAAGATCAAAGACCTAGCTGTGCACAGCTAGGTCTTAGTTTTACCGAGTGACAGTGGCGAGATATCCATGGCTCTAGCAACAAGTGACAGTGACCTGATATCCTTGGCTATAGCGATGAGTGACAGTGACGAGATATCCTTGGCTCTAGTGACATCACCACAGCAAATGAATTATCTCACCTGTTGACATGTTTTAGGTTTGGACATATAATCTTTGACACCCAAAGGGCCGAAAATGAGAAAGCTGAATTCCCAAACAGAACAGATCCAGATGAGGTGGCTAATACACTGTTTGCTATTTAGTCTTTGTTTTCTCAATATGAAAGAGCTTCGATGAGAGAGAAACATTTGTTGAAACTTTGCAGACGTAAATTTTGTCAGCTGCAGTTCTGGTGCTGGGCTAACTAAGTATAAGATCCAACTGTAGGGTAGACGCTGACTTGAATAGATGCCGATGGGGTGACTACAGTACCCTTTCATGTACATGTTCTTCCATAACACATTGCATTCTGGGTATTTTTTGTCGTCTGCTCATCAAAAATCAAGAATATTTTGACAATATTGGTCAAACTATAACTCTTGTAGAAATGATGTCTAGGCAGCAAACAGTTTGGATCTCAGACCAGGCCCCACGTTTGGGGCCTGATCTCGATCCAAACTGTTTGCCCAGATACGCCAAAGGGGTATCCCAAATGGGATGGGATAAAGCCATTCTAAAAATCAACTTTTTCAAATCTCAATAGGTTATGGTTTATCCCAATACTTCCGATGATTTACGGTGTAGAGTTGTATAAAATTCATCTATTAAATGTAGATCCTCGTCAAGATAGAGCTGTCAACTGTTGTCATTTTTTTATTTCGATTCTTATGCTCTGTTTACACCTAGATTTGTCTGACTTATAATATTTAATAACCGATCTTCCATAACGATGATCACATGATTATCCAATTTCGTACTTTCTACTTTTAGGACCAGAAAATTGCCCGTAAACGAGAAATTGAAAAAGACTGTAAATATCAATAAAATATCAACCTGAACAGTCAATATATTTTTTACACTCATTGAAGGATATGAAGCCCAGGGCTCTCTGAAGAAATGATTAAAAATTTCACAGTATTGAAATATTATTCAATGTCTACCCTGCTTGGAAAAAAAATTTAACCCTTAATGCGCCAAAAAGCAGACGACAGAATTTACGTCTGCAGAATTTCAATAAATGTTTCGTCAAAGTGATATCATATTGAGAATTTGAACACTAGAGGGCAAACAGCGTAGATTCTGATGAGGTGGCTCATTATAAGCCACCTCATCTGGATCTACACTGTTTGCCAATTCAACAATTTTAATTTTTGGCGCTTTAAGGGTTGAAACAAATCCAATGACTGCAGCCTAAATTCAAAGATTCACGATACAATCAAAGTACTGAGAAGACTGAATGGCAGCTGGCAACTGTCTGTGACCTTGAGTGATATAGAGCATGGAGTGGTAAGTTTTTTAAGAGCTGACCAAAATATCCCTACATGGAGTGGTATATAGAGACTACCATGTTAGTGTCTTTTGATATCAAGTTTATCAGGCGAGACCAGAAACAGCGTAGGAATACCAAGGCTTGCCGAGCCAGTCCGACGTGTTTCTGGTCGAGCCTGATAAACTTGATATCAAAAGACACTTATATGGTTTTCTATTTATCATCAACCATCAGAAGATTTTATGGTTTAAAGAGACTCAAACAAATGAAAAGCAAACGCAGTTTTGTTCAAACTTGAAGACCTCACGAATGCGTTATGACGTAAGTCGGTGACGTCATTCAACCAATCGAAAGTTGTTATCACGGCAAACGTCAGTGTACAGCCAATCGTCTTCAGATTATTCTTAAGGCATGTCATGATAACATTCGTGCAAGCGCAGTTATACAGTGACATGATATCACATTATGTTATCATACCCCTGATATCAGGTTGAATTTTGCAGCAGATGCATGATAAATAAGTCTTATTGGTTACTTAATTGGTTTAAGAGCTGACCAAAATATCACTAAAGTCATGGGTAAAGATAAGAATGTACAGAAAGATGAACCAATATGTTTGATGGGACATAACTGTACACTGCCGTTTCCATAATTTTTGCTAAGGGAGACGACTTATAGGATTTCTTGTTTGCCTCCCTGGACAACAAAGCCTTTCTAAAATGGGGACTACTCTTCAAGGAAAAATTTTGCTCATCTAGGAGCAAATTCTTTCCTTAAAGAGTAGACCCCTGCTGAGAAAGGAGGCAAAAATGAAAATGGCAGAATTGCTGCCCCTGAAAGTGTATACATTCACCTTAATGGTGTTCAAATATTTAGGACACAAACAGAATACCGTATTTATGCTAGTAAATGCCCACCTGGTGTTGAATTTTACGGAAGGGGGCATTATTTAGAGGCTAAATTGTATTAAATCAGCAACAGCCAAAATACCTTATTTAGAGGCTAAATTGTATTAAATCAGCAACAGCCAAAATACCTTATTTAGAGGCTAAATTGTATTAAATCAGCAACAGCCAAAATACCTTATTTAGAGGCTAAATTGTATTAAATCAGCAACAGCCAAAATACCTCTAATACAAACAGTATTTAGGTGGATGGGTATACTTTCAGAGGAAGTAACTACTTTTTTGCTCCTTTCTCAATAGGGGTGGGGTCAACTCTTAAATGAAAGAATTTGCTCCTCCAGAAGCAAAATTCTTTCCTTTCGGATTAGACCCCATTTCAGTTAACATGCAGGGGGCATTTATTGAAGCAGGGGTGCTTAATATGATTAATATGGTATTTGCAACACTGATGCAAAATGCAGCATCAATCTTGAAAAAGCCATAAAATGGGTGATTATGTTTAACATTACTGAGATAATATTGTTCAAAATATCTCAGTATGTGATAAATTTCCGAGTATATCAAAATACCAGACACTTTTATTAATGTGCAAATTCTTCCTGCAAATGAACTGTGCAATAAACTTTCTAAATATTCTGTTTTACGACTGAAATTTAAAATAAAATTTCAAGCAGAATCCTGCATACACACCCATTGATATTACGATAAAAAACACCAAACACCAAAGAATTGGTTCTAATGATGGGTCACAAAATATGTTTTTTTATGGAGAAATATGGATTTTATCCCTAAATTATCCCTTCTTATCTGTTGGAGCATTCTGTTCCAGGAGTGAGTTCCCAGTCAAACTAACAGACTGTCTTAAACTAGAACTGAAAGAGAACAGGATCTGATCTAGTAGTCACCACTGACATACAGTAAGGTCTGTGAAACAACAAAATAGCATTAATTTCTCTCTCAGCTTGTTTTCCCAACATTTGATACCAATTTAAACATACTTCACATACCAAATCTCAAATTGCTTAAAAAAACGAAAAAGAAAGTTGTAAGGACTTATAAAAATTCATCCTTGTGTGAATAATACTCCCATATGCATCAGCATTATTTCAAGTATCACACACATGAAATTCTATCACAACAATTTTTTTGCGACATTTTCAGGACTTGAGAACTTTTTACCCAAATTTTGGATTTTCCTATTAATTCTATACATTTTTACTCCTCCCTCAGCTCAAAATAGGGAGAAGTCAGCCAACTTAGGAAGACTATTTCTCCCTAATTGCTCTCTTGGCTGACCCCTGATGCTATGTTTTGATTTTTTTTCTGATATTTGCCCTTCATATACTGCCCTTTTAATGTGGGGTTCTTTTATGGTCATATGTTAATGGATCAGTTCTTGAATTCCTGAACATAGGTAAAATTATTTTACCCAGTTCCCATTATAGCCAACTTGTCAATTTCCTTGGAAATGGTCAATTATGGGTCTATTCAACATGTACTAGTCAAATGTGGAATCTCTATTTCATGCCACTTCATTGCGTGGGAAGAATTCCATACCAACTAGTGAACCATCGAAATTTTCCAAGCCAACAATTATGGTTAATCACTAGGACATATTCCGCACGGAATCTCGTCAAATGAGGGGTCTTTTCTATGCCAGTTGGTCAATTCAATATGTGAACTTTTAATGCCTAGAGTGCTTAATTGCTAATATGCAAACATAATAGGCAGCCTCATCAGGATCTACATTGTTCGTGCTCTACTTTTGGATATCCCAATTCGATATAGCACGGATGATACAAGCTTTTGAAATTTTGCAGACATAAATTTTATCATCTGCAGTTTTGCTGCTTTAAGGGTTAAATACCAAATGGTCAATTTTAGAGACTACAGTTGATTCTTGTTATCTCAAACACTAATATCTCAAAGTGCCCTCTTATATCAAAGAATATTCTTTGGACACATTTCCTATTTTTCTTTACTCTCAACTCCTGTTATTTTAAATTACTGATATCTCAAAGTAAATTTCTAGGACCAGAAAATTTACTTCGAGATATCATTAGTTTGAGATGAGCTTTGCCTTCAAGACTGTACATGTATCCTTTGTTCAGTTCAGTTCAGTTCAATTCTCCTAACGACGTTCCCCAAGTGGCTCAGCGGTACGTAGCCATAGTTGCACACTGCCATCTGTTCAACTCTTCATACGGCTCAAATCAGATAATTCAGATGCCGCCAGCATTAGGTGTAGTGGACACACCCACTTAAACACTAATTAGGGGATTGCTGGTCCTTTACCCTGCCCTGCTATTCATCTAAAAAGACTTTTCACTGAAAGTCCATTGATGTCTTCATATGACACTCACTCAGCAAATTTTGATACCACCAGGTGCATTATGAAAAATTTGATATAATCTAGAAGAAACTTCACAAGTTTATGAAATATGAACTTTCAAAAACATTTCGGTATCTTAGTCATGCAAGCTACTAGCAAACAGCAACAATAACTGTGTGGTCAGCACTGATATCATATATTTGTTATGACCGACTTTGGACATATTTATTACATGAACTTCAAACAGATAAACACATCTGAACCGCGACACGACAAAACCAACACTGTGGATGTGCGCCCAGCGCAGACTCAGATCAGCCCAGGCATCCGCCCAGTCTGATCAGAGTCTTCGCTGTCCGCATGGAGGTAGCTTAGACCCTTAGCTACCATTTGAGCACTTAATAAAGTCTGATCAAACTGGGCAGATGCCCAGGCTGATCTGAGTCTGCGCTGTTGGTTTTGTTGTGTCGCAGCTCATTTTTTCTTTGCTTTATTGCATTTCTAGCAACTTTCATTTTCATGTTTTAGCAAAATATTAGTTATGTTTAATGATATATTTGGACAAACCAGTAAATTCCATGCATATTTCAGCAAAAATGTAATTTCCACATTATAGTCCACAGCAAAGTGTAGTGGACTGTTATACAAGCAGATGGAAACAAAGCCATATTTAAATCAAATTGTAATGGCATGTTTTAGCCAAGCAGTTGCATATCTTTTAGCCAAAGAACAATGGTAATGCAAAAGTGTAAAGGCATGTTAAGCCAAGCAGTACCATGTTTTATCTCAGAAATAAAGGGCATGTTAAGCCAAAGTGTAATGGCATGTTAAGCCAAGCAGTACCATGTTTTATCTCAGAAATAAAGGGCATGTTAAGCCAAAGTGTAATGGCATGTTAAGCCAAGCAGTACTGTGTTTTACCTCAGTAATCAAGGGCATGTTAAGCCAAAGTGTAATGGCATGTTTAAGCCAAGCTGCAGCATATTTTATCTCAGGAAAAAAGGCATGTTAAGCCAAAGAGTAATGGCATGTTTTAGCCAAGCAGTGGCATGTTTTATCTCAGGATTAAAGGTATGTAAAGCCTAAGTGTACTGGCATTTTTAGCCAAGCAGTAGCATGTTTTATCTCAGGAATAAAAGGCTTATTAAGCCAGAGTAATGGCATGTTAACCAAGCAGTAGCATGTTTTATCTCAGTAATAAAGGTATGTTAAGCCAAAGTGTAATAATGTGTTTATGCCAAGCAGTACCTTGTTTTATCTCAGGAATAAAGGCATGTTAAAGCAGTACCTTGTTTTAGCATGTTAAGCCAAAGCGTAATGGCATGTTTTAGCCAAGCAGCAGCATGTTTTACCTAAGGAATAAAGGCATGTTAAGCTAAGTGTTATGGCAAGTAAAAGCCAAGCAGTAGCATGTTTTAACTCAGGAATAAAGGCATGTTAAGCCAAAGTATAATGGCATGTTTTTTTTTTTGATTTGATGCTTAACGTCCACGGTAAACAACTAAGGTCATGTCGGGACGGTCAGTTAACCTAACCACACTATTCCTGGGCAGGCTTAGACCTCCTAAGCGGTTGACCAGTACTAAGTGCACATACTTTCGCCAGTAACTGACAACTGCCCTTCTTGAATCAGCGGAAGGAGAAACGAAAGTATGTGGACAGACAGGGATATAATGGCATGTTTAAGCCAAGCAGTAGCAGGTTTTGTCTCAGTAATCAAGGCATGTTAAGCCAAAGTGTAATGGCATGTTTTAGCCAAGCAGTAGCATGTTTTATCTCAGGAATAAAGTATGTGTAGCCAAAGTGTAATGGCATGTTTTAGCCAAGCAGTACCATGTTTTATCTAAAGAATAATGGCATGTTTTAGCCAAACACTATGGCATATTCAAAACAAAAGTGTACTGGCATGTCTTAGCAACAAGATAATACCCTACTTTATACAATGACTACATATTTTATCAAAAGATATGGTACATCTGAATTTAATCAGATGGCAATGCCAAGTGTAATATGGCATGAAGTGTTTTAGCCAAAGTCTATTGGAATGTTTTAGCCAAAGTGTTTAGCAAGAAAATTACTATGTGTTTGTTATCACTGCCAAACCATGTCTCACCCATGTTTTATCTGGGTCAGAATGTGTTCTTTGACAATGTTCTACCCATTAATGACAACCTAAGTGTAATGACATGCTTTAGTCAAAGTGTAACAAACACCATGTAATATGGCATGGCCAAAGTGTAAATGGAATGATTTAGCAAAAGGTTTGTGACCAGTTTCAGCCAAAATAATATGACAAGACCAAACTGCAATGCTTTTGCCAAAGAATAAATGCCATGTTTAGCCAGAGTGTAAATGCATTCATTGGCAACAGTGTTAAGGCAATTATACTGGACAAAGTGTAATGAAGATTTTTGCCAAAGACAACTGCAATGTTTCAGCCAAAATGTAATGGCATGATTCAACCATGGTGGAATGGCATGATTTGGCTTTCACTGAACACTGACTGAGAGCACTCCTTAGATCAATGAACGTAATTATAAACAAATAGTTGCAGCAAAGGAAAATCAAATACAATGTACTCCTTGACATTAACAAAGAAGCAAAACAGATTATCGGTATTATATAAATACTGTAAAAACCCAAATTTTGGAACATTTTAATAAGATTATGCTAATTTGTTATATCAAAATTTTACCAGATTGAGTTTTCTGTCCCATAAATTGTACGAAAACTGATTGTGGAATTACAAACAGTGTGGACCCTGATCAGACTGCTCCTTTAGGAGCAGTCTGATCAGGATTCTCACTGATTGTGTCCACTCTTTCATTTCAATATTTAGAGGAATTACGATATCCTGAAATTTCTGCCAAGAAAAACAAGAGTAATGCATGCTTAACTGACTAAGCACACATGCTTAATATTAAAACAACATTTTGCCATCATTCAGTAACCAGTTTCCAAAAGGTAATGTAATAATCCTGTCTTCAAAGTGTCTGCTTGCAGCAAAAAATTCTTGGAAATTTATAAATTCCTGTTTTCCAGATGGCTTATGCTTTACCAGGCTTATTCAAATTTAAGAGAGATTAATCTAATCTGGAAATATTTGATACTCTTCTTACAAGCAGCTAATCTTAAAGGAAAGAATTTGGTCCCCCAGAAAGCAAACTCCTTCCTTTCAGAGTTATGAGTAGTTCATATTGGAGCCACAGCAGCAATTCTGTTTGGTTAGACTTAATTGTCTCAGTATATTTCTTCGATTAATTTTTATCAGGAAGACAGTAGCCTCACCCACTTGGTAGTTAATTCTCTGCCAGTGGGTACAGAATTTAGGCCTTTGTCTCCCTTTCAAATAGAAGCCAAACCATGGGTCTTTTTTCCTGACACGCAAACATCTCCATAAATTCAAACAAGAGGTCCATGATGGACCTAAATCGCTCACCTGAGTTATGATGAAATAACATGGAAGATCGTCTATTTGATGATGGTTCAATTGGAGCAGTTTTGCACTTTCTAATCTATATTCTGACAAAGTTTCATTTAGATTGGATCAAAACTGTGCCTTCTAGAGTGTACACAATGTTTTTCTAAGATCTGACCAGGCAATCTAGTTTTTGATCAGACATTATTCAGTTTCAAACTTGGCCTATATTTCATGAAGATACACATTCTGACAGTTTCATGAAGATTCAATGCACAATAAACACAGAATTGTGTACACGAAGTTTTTCTATGATTTGACCTAGTGACCCACCGGTAGTTTTTGACCCGGTAGTTTTTGACCCGACAATACCCAGTTCCAATCTTGGCCTAGATTTCATTAAGATAATCATTCTTACAAAGTTTCAAGAATATTGAACCAAAACTGTGCCCTCTAGAGTATACACAATGTTTTTCTAAGGTTTGACCTACTGACCTAGTTTTTGATCCAACATGACCCAGTTGCACCCTTGGTCTAAATTTGTTGGAGATAAACATTTTGACAAAGTTTCATGAAGATTGGAACAAAATTGTGCCCTCTAGAGCATTCACATGGTTTTTCTAAGATCTGACCTAGTGACCTAGTTTTTGACCTGACATGGTCCAGTCTCAAATTTGGTCTAGATTACATAAAGATAAGCATTCTGACAAAGTTTCAAGAATATTGAATCATAACTGTGCCCTCCAGAGTGTACACATGGCTTTTCTAAGATTTGACCTAGTGACCTAGTTTTTTACCCTACTTGACCCAGTTTCAAACCTGGTCTAGAGTTCATTCAGATAAACATTCTGACAAAGTTTTATGCAGATTGGATCATAACTGTGCCCTTTAGAGTGTACAGAAGGTTTTTCTAAGATTTGACCTAGTGACCTAGTTTTAGACCCCACATGACCCAGTTTCAAACTCATTCTAGATTTCATTCAGATAAACATTCTGACAAAGTTTCATGATGATTGGGTTAAAACTGTGCCTTCTAGAGTGTACACAATGTTTTTCTAAGATCTGACCAGGCAATCTAGTTTTTGATCAGACATTATTCAGTTTCAAACTTGGCCTATATTTCATGAAGA
The DNA here is from genome assembly GCA_963989385.1 of Ctena decussata. NCBI lineage: Eukaryota > Metazoa > Mollusca > Bivalvia > Lucinida > Lucinidae > Ctena > Ctena decussata. The sequence goes on along the minus strand of OZ022514.1, from coordinate 59,633,221 downwards.
TACACATTCTGACAGTTTCATGAAGATTCAATGCACAATAAACACAGAATTGTGTACACAAAGTTTTTTTATGATTTGACCTAGTGACCCACCGGTAGTTTTTGACCCGGTAGTTTTTGACCCGACAATACCCAGTTCCAATCTTGGCCTAGATTTCATTAAGATAATCATTCTTACAAAGTTTCAAGAATATTGAACCAAAACTGTGCCCTCTAGAGTATACACAATGTTTTTCTAAGGTTTGACCTACTGACCTAGTTTTTGATCCAACATGACCCAGTTGCACCCTTGGTCTAAATTTGTTGGAGATAAACATTTTGACAAAGTTTCATGAAGATTGGAACAAAATTGTGCCCTCTAGAGCATTCACATGGTTTTTCTAAGATCTGACCTAGTGACCTAGTTTTTGACCTGACATGGTCCAGTCTCAAATTTGGTCTAGATTACATAAAGATAAGCATTCTGACAAAGTTTCAAGAATATTGAATCATAACTGTGCCCTCCAGAGTGTACACATGGCTTTTCTAAGATTTGACCTAGTGACCTAGTTTTTGACCCTACTTGACCCAGTTTCAAACCTGGTCTAGAGTTCATTCAGATAAACATTCTGACAAAGTTTCATGAAGATTGGATCATAACTGTGCCCTCTAGAGTGTACAGAAGGTTTTTCTAAGATTTGACCTAGTGACCTAGTTTTAGACCCCACATGACCCAGTTTCAAACTCATTCTAGATTTCATTCAGATAAACATTCTGACAAAGTTTCATGATGATTGGGTTAAAACTGTGCCTTCTAGAGTGTACACAATGTTTTTCTAAGATCTGACCAGGCAATCTAGTTTTTGATCAGACATTATTCAGTTTCAAACTTGGCCTATATTTCATGAAGATACACATTCTGACAGTTTCATGAAGATTCAATGCACAATAAACACAGAATTGTGTACACAAAGTTTTTTTATGATTTGACCTAGTGACCCACCGGTAGTTTTTGACCCGGTAGTTTTTGACCCGACAATACCCAGTTCCAATCTTGGCCTAGATTTCATTAAGATAATCATTCTTACAAAGTTTCAAGAATATTGAACCAAAACTGTGCCCTCTAGAGTATACACAATGTTTTTCTAAAGTTTGACCTACTGACCTAGTTTTTGATCCAACATGACCCAGTTGCACCCTTGGTCTAAATTTGTTGGAGATAAACATTTTGACAAAGTTTCATGAAGATTGGAACAAAATTGTGCCCTCTAGAGCATTCACATGGTTTTTCTAAGATCTGACCTAGTGACCTAGTTTTTGACCTGACATGGTCCAGTCTCAAATTTGGTCTAGATTACATAAAGATAAGCATTCTGACAAAGTTTCAAGAATATTGAATCATAACTGTGCCCTCCAGAGTGTACACATGGCTTTTCTAAGATTTGACCTAGTGACCTAGTTTTTGACCCTACTTGACCCAGTTTCAAACCTGGTCTAGAGTTCATTCAGATAAACATTCTGACAAAGTTTCATGAAGATTGGATCATAACTGTGCCCTCTAGAGTGTACAGAAGGTTTTTCTAAGATTTGACCTAGTGACCTAGTTTTAGACCCCACATGACCCAGTTTCAATCTCATTCTAGATTTCATTCAGATAAACATTCTGACAAAGTTTCATGATGATTGGGTTAAAACTGTGCCTTCTAGAGTGTACACAATGTTTTTCTAAGATCTGACCTAGTGACCTAGTTTTTGACCCCACATGACCTCGTTTCAAACTTGGTCTAGATTTCATTCAGATAAACATTCTGACAAAGTTTCATGATAATTGGGTCAAAACTGTGCCTTCTAGAGTGTACACAAGGTTTTTCTAAGATTTGGCCTAGTGACCTAGTTTTTGACCCCACATGACCCAGTTTCAAACTTGGTCTAGATTTCATTAAGATAAACATTCTGACAAAGTTTCATGAAGATTGGGTCAAAACTGTGCCCTCTGTGTCATTCTAAGATTTATTTCTATTTTTAGCTCTGGCGGCCATTTTGTTCAACCGAGCGAAACCGTTTTAGCAATTTCGGTTAAGAGCCATGAGTCAAACATTTCTGTGAAATTATTTTGAAATCGAGCCATTGTCTTCAGAGAAGATGTCGTTTAAAGGTTTTTCTATTTTTAGATTTCTATTTTTAGCTCTGGTGGCCATTTTGTTCAGCGGAGTGGAACCGTTTTAGCAATTTTGGTTCAGGGCCATGAGTCAAACATTTCTGTGAAATTTTTTTGAAATCGAGCCACTGGCTTCAGAGGAGATGTCGATTAAAGGTTTTTCTATTTTTAGCTCTGGCGGCCATTTTGTTCAGCGGAGCGGAGCCATTTTAGCAATTTCGGTTCAGGGCTATAACAGAAACATTTGTTTGAAATTATTTGAAATTGGCCTACTGGTCTAGGAGGAGATGTCGTTTGAAGAAATTGTTGACGGACGGACGGACGGACGACGGACAAATATTGATCACAAAAGCTCACCTTGAGCACTTCGTGCTCAGGTGAGCTAAAAACTGATCTGATTGGCTGTAGAGTAATATACCTGGAAAATGATTGACAACTGACTGGGGTTAATATTTATCAATATTGCAGTTGATTGGGATTAATTTTATCAGGAAGACAGTAGCCCCGCCCACTTGGTAGTTAATTCTCTTCTGGTGGGTACAGAATCTTGGCCTTGAATTGTCTCCCTTTCATATAGCAGCCAAACCAAGGATCTTTTTTCCTTTCCCAGCAGGCACATGACATCAAAATGACGTTGCACTAACGTCAATGATACATGATGACATCCCATTGATGTCATTGGGATGTCATTTTGACGTCATATGCCCGTTCAGTGCTAAATTTCTGAAACTGACTCTGTATCGTCTTTGAATTCAGATAAGTCCAAAAGTAAGTAAGTAAAGACTTTATTTTGTGAGGGTAACAACAATTAGCACATACAATAATACATGTAAGAGCTAAATCTTCCATGAGGCCCTCAGTATATACATTTACAATCACAGAAGTTAAAAGCATACAATTAATTGAACAAACAAGCAAATAAACAAACAAAAAATTGGTCTGATAAGTTGATATCATGTAAGTATACTTTGAGATCTGAAGGTACAAGATATACAATTTTCCCTCGACACAACATTATTCATTTAGCAGATATCTTTACGAAACGAAATGAATAACAAAGTCGAAAAGAAAATCAGCCTTAATAAGAATGGCTCATTTAGAGCTGTCTCAGCTGTTACCGATGTCATCGCTGCAGCATTTTTTGCAAATGCTTTTACCCAGTGGGCACATGACATCGAAATGAAGTCGTACTGACATTGATGCGACGTAATGATGTCGCAACAATGTCAGTATGACGTCATTTTGACGTCATGTGCCTGCTGGGTAATATCATGTATGGTCATATTGGCAAAGGGGATATTGTCTGAGCTCCAAATTCCATTGGCCATCATGGGGTTCAGCCTGATCCAAGACTCTGTATAGCTCATGGAAAATGAGGTTAACACATGACAATGAAACACATAATCTAGGTCAATACATCACAGGAAATTTTCTACCTGCCTATGCATGCTTGGTCAGTCAGCATACAATTATTTTTGTAAAAACAGGGTGGGGTGTCAGCATAAAATTTAACTTTTATATAAGGGGGAGGGGGTGTTTATTAGATTTAATATGATGATATTGGGTGTAACAATTCCGAAGTACTCAGCTGAGCTGCACTAAGAAGTAACATGACTGAGATGCATATAAAAGACATTGCGATGCAACTTGTTAGATGTTGGTATGGAAACCAGATCGGCAGACAGAAATTAAGAATTCTTTTCTAATGATCATCGTCTGAGAGGAATTTACCATGATGCACAATATGCGCTCAGAACTGCATCGGAATTGCAGTATGAATCACCGCATCACTATCAATTACCATGAAACCCTAAATATTGCCATAAAGTATCGGCACTAACAATGCAGACTGTGATCATACTGCTCCTACAGGAGCACTCTGATAAGAGTCTGCACTGTCTGCATTTCTGCCACCAATACATGACTTCTCATCGGATGATACCAATGAAAGTATAGCTTTTATAAATTTTAGGTAATATGCAAAAATTGCATGGTTTAGGTCAGGCGTCCCAATACATACAATAATTATGGTATCAACTGAGCCCTGACATGACAAAACCAACTTTAAAGTGGCATATGCACCACACAAAGACTCAGATCAGCCTGGGCATATGCTCAGTCTGTTCAGAGTCTCCCCTGTACACTTAAAGGGTAGGTGGAGGTCTAAGCTACCTCCATGCAGACAGCAAATACTCTGATAAGACTGGGCAAATGCCCAGGCTGATCAGAATCTTCGCTGGATGCACATGCCACTTTGCTGGTTTTGTTGTGTCCCAAGGCTCAATTATTAATGGAAAACTGCATTTCCTGGGTGATAATTTTGATGGAATTTCGGTCTTTAAATTGATTTCATAAATCTCTGCAGAATCAGCAAATTTTGAAGATGCTATCTAAACCAGCTTAACAGAAGTTCTTGCACCAGAGCTTCTTTCACAAAGAAATATACCATTTAACATCCAAGAACTGTTCTTGAATTGTTAAAGATTACCAGTCTTCAGCAGACTTTTTGAACAGTTCAAGAACATCGCAAGAATAATTTTTGAAGTGTTCCTGAAATTCTGGAAAGAGTACATACACAAGTCCATGGCCCACGATATGTTATTTAATCCATCAAGGGCTCAGCTGTGTGAGTATAATGATTGAGGATAAATACAATCCAGGGCCCAGGGACAGTATAATGTAAGTAACAGCTTAAACCGAAGCTAAGGGGTCCATTTAGCCTTGAGGACAGAGGATAATATGCATGATACAGGGCCTTTAGGGCCATCTGATATTTTAAATCACAATTTAATCCAGGGCCTATAGTCATGGATATTCTAACAGAGTCCAGGCCCTGCCTATACAGTATTGAAGCAATAACCATGGCCTTAACTAGAGGATATTAAAGCAACATGATCTCTGCTACTGCACCCTAAGTGTACTATTATACATGTATGTCTGATGTGCAAACAATCTAAAATATGCAAGTAGTAGCCAGAGTGCAGTGAGGGCTGAATTTAGATTTTCTATTGTAAAGTGATAAGTCACAACCATGAAGACTTTACAGTCTATAAATCTTCACCTATTTACTATAATCGATTTTGCTCATAAAAAGCCTCATTAAACTCTCTGAAGGTGACCAAGTGGATTTTCACTGAAAATATGATTAAATAAATAAAATCTCAGAGGATATAAAAACTATTCTAATATTTCACAATATTAAATACAAATATTTTGCTTGGAATGTCAACATACTTTTACTTTATTATCAGTCACACTCTTTGAGGGGCATTCAATAAGCAATGCAACTACTTCAAATGCATGAAAATATAGTCAGTATGATACATTGTATACTCAGATTTATATGAGAGACCTCATATATGACTTTACCAATAAACAGAATTATGAGAACTAATACCGCATTCTACTAGGCCACAAAAGATCATGCAGTGGTAACACTTACATAAATTAAGAGACAAATCACAACAGAAATTCAAAGAATAACAATTTGCATTCTTTTTTTTCTTTTTTTCCTGAAAAAAAAAATGAGAGTGACATGTGGCAAGATGGCAACATAATTATAGAAACTATGCCATGACTACTTGATAATCTATTATACATTGCAGGAGTTATAATATCACTATGATACTAAAAATATAAATACCGTAATCGACCCATTTACCGCACCGTGCGCTTAACTTTTTCAAAATTGCAACAAAAAGATGTGGTTAAAATGTATTTAATAACCACACACTCAGAACAATGAAATGCAGGGTGACTGGAAAGAGGCAACATGGGTAGGACTGGAAATACTTTGTGTTTATACTTTTCATGAGTTCCCTGTTAATTATTGGGTTTTGTGAGAGTTTCAAAGAAAAAGCAGTGTGCGCTTGTGCAGTTTGTCCGGAAATGGCCTTGGTGTGCGGTTATAGGGGCATGTGCGGTAAATGGGTCGATTACGGTATGCCAATATTGACTTCCAACAATGTGGTGCATCATAGTTCTTTTTTGACTTCTTATTTTCGTTTATCTATTTTGTTGTTGCCTTTGTTGTGGGTATGGCCCGGGACCAGCTATACAAATCAGCCATGATAAGCAATTCAGGACTTTATGATCCACAGAGTTGTTGATCAACCCTCTTTTAATAAATCTGAATGGGTTAAACCAATTAGTCTGACCAACATTGCAAAGGTTAACAACATAGTAAGAGATAATACTATCAAAACATCTCAGTATTCAGTATTGTCCTCAACTTCAATGGCAAGTTCACATACTGAAGAATGACAACAAAAAAGTACCAACAAAATTTTTCTCACGATTCAATGCAGTCAAATAATTCAGTTAATAATACATACCCAGTATATATCATTAACGGGACAGACCTGTTTTGCTCACTTGCATTTTTTCTCAAAATACTGGAATGACCTCAGACAGAAATTAAGTACATGTCTAAAGACTAATCTTTGCTTAAAAAGTTCTCTCATGTCAGTGACCAGTGACCAGAATATACCCAGCCCTGTGAAATATCAGTACTTGGGCTGCAGCTGGTGCAGCATGTGAGACATCAGAATCAGGAAAATCCTATATAAGTGTATAAAATTGGTGTCACAAATTATCTACTGATGTGAGTGTAGACAGAATACTCATTAACTTGCAGTTGTAGACATACTCTCCATACAATGATAAAACATCCAGTTTTCATTAAGTCAAAGTACTCATTAGAATACTCATTTATAACTTGCAGTTGTAGACATACTCTCCATACAATGATAAAACATCCAGTTTTCATTAAGTTAAAGTTGTAGCTGTGCTCTGTAGACAGGATACTCATTAACTTGCAGTTGTAGACATACTGACCATACAATGATAAAACATCCAGTTTTCATTACGTTAAAGTTGTAGCTGTGCTCTGTAGACAGGATACTCATTAAGTTGCAGTTGCAGACATGATAAAACATCCAGGTCTCATTAAGTTTAAGTTGAAGCTGTGCTCTCCTCACGGTTAATTCATATAATGAACATTGTGGCAGTTGAAGCTATACTTCAAAACAGCTTTCATGAAGTTGCAGTTGAAGCTATACTTCAAAACAGCTTTCATGAAGTTGCAGTTGAAGCTATACTTTTCTTTAGTTGCAGATGCAGCTGTACACTCCCAACAGGAAACTCACTGAGTTCATTGACATGTCAGCACTTCAATTGCAGCTTTTTCGTGGACAGTGAGAAAATGCAATTCAGGTAACTAAGCAGCTACATGTAATTTAATTGTTTTCTTGCCACTTTTTCCAAATGTGTATACGTACCCTAAACAAAGAAGTTAACATGAGCTTGCACAGTTGTGTCTATACTCTCTAGGTTGCCAAGCTTTCCTAACATACAAATCAGAATACTTAATAATGACCATGCAGACCGTCTGGCCCAGCTGACTGCTCTGATACCAAGCTTTAAGGTGTATAGGTACACTTTCAGGGGAAGCAACACTGCCACTTTCATTTTTGCCTCTCTCCTAATGGGGTCAACTCTTAAAGAAAAGAATTTTGTTCTGTAGAAGCCATGGGTTAATCTCTTTTTTGAAGGCTCCCTTTGAAAAAATGTCAGAAAGAGGTCTAACCATCCATCTTAAGGACCCCCACACACCTTAATTCAACCAATGCCTACCAGTACATACCGTATACAAGATCATTTTCGTGGTGTTCCATTTTTTAGTGGTATTCGCGGTCAATTAGAAACCGCGAATATTAAAATCGCGAAGTAATTTCCCATTTCTTACAAAGTATCTTATGTAGACACAGTGTTCATATATTTTGTTTCTGATTGCTTCGGTAATTGCAGGTACTTTTCACTTGAGCCAGTTCTTTCATTAACCTGTGGCAGCCCTGCCGCAGGTAAATGAACGGACTGGCACAAGTGAAAAAGTAGTAGTTTTGCTTTTTGCGCATGATGCTAACCGCGAAACTAAAAAAAATCGCGAAAATTAATGTTTACGTTTTTTGCCCTTAACCGCGAAATTTGAATCTGCGAAAATTACCACGTGTATGGTATTTTCTCTTGCCACAGCTCAAAGGCGCAGACTGCTAGACAGATCCAGCTTTGTAAAAGGGCATGTTGACCAGTGTTTTATACCTGTGCTGGATATGAGCCAGCTTCTTTTCACTGTTAAGCTCAGGAAAAATAACTTAATAATCCTCAACACACCAGGACAAACAGGCCTGAGAAAACAAAATAGACCCGGATAAGGGTCCTCTCTGTTTGTCATTCTGCTCACAATTTATTGATAGTAACATAAACAGGACAATAACAAATTTATTAACTTATCATTAGCCCTGTATTTATTATGCCTTTAAATCAGTGCCCCACAAAGGAATATTTGTGTGCAGTCTACTAGACCCCGACTTAAGAAACCAGAGAATGAGAGTCCGATCTGGGCGCACACTGCTTGAACTGAATATCCCTTATATTGGGAATGGACTTATCCAAACTTTAGACATGGATTAAGGTGTCCTGTATCTACCTAAAGAATATCAAGATCCAGCTGTTTCAGTATCTTAACCCAAATTGCATTCTGGGTATTTTTTGTCGTCTGCTGAAATTGTCTGCATCAAAAATCAAGAATATTTTGACAATATTGGTCTAACAAACTCTTGTATAAATGATGTCTAGGCAGCAAACAGTTTGGATCTCAGATCAGTCTTGTGGGGCCTAATCTGGATCCAAACTGAACTTTGCCTATATACCCCTAAAAAGGTATCCCGAATGGAATGGGTTAATGCAGTTTATGTAAGCTTCTATTCTATGTTTCAGCAAAGACCATTACCAGACAACAATATATGTTAGTCCCAACACAACAAAACCAACAAAGTGGCATGTGGGTCCAGCGAAGACTCAGGTCAGCATAGGCATGCGCCCAGTCAGATCAGACTCTTCGCTAAGTACTTACAGGGTAGCTAAAGGTCTAAGCTACCTCCATAGGGACAGCCAAGACTCTGATCAGACTGAGCAGATGCCCAGGCTGGTTCGAGTCTGCATTGGGTGCACAGTCACTTTGTTGGTTTTGTCGGGTCGCAGCTCATATATTCGCAGCAGACTGTAGCTGATCAGGGATTTTTTTTTAGAGAGGTATCTTAGGCCAAGCCAAACAGTAGTAGGTGGAGTTAAGACATAATCAAAGTCTTTAGCGAAGCTTTCAGCTTAATTGAATCTGCCAACAATAGTTTTCTCTCTCATTATTGCATTTCCTCCAGAAACAAGGTGTCTTTCTTCAGAAAAAAGATGTATAGTTTCTTGTAATCTGTCATAACTGACCCAGATCAACCTGAAAATATAACTGTGCCCAGCATTTTTTTATCAGGCCAATTTGGTTAGTACTTAGCGGCCACTATTTTTACAGAAAAAAATTAGAGGGCTTTTATTACAGAGGGACATTATAATGATCATTGGAAGAAATAATAGTATGGTAGTTTTCTTTGCTTTTCTGTTGTTATTATTACATTTTGGTAATGTATTATTGCTGGCCTGATGAGCCAACTTTGTGTTGTCTTCTACTTAAACATTGATGGATGAGTCATGTTTTGGGAAACCCACCTTAAACAATATAATATACAAACTCTGGGCTCTAACCAGCCTATGCATGTGTACAGCCTGGTCAGGCTAGCTGAATCTTGTTGTTTCAATTACACAATGGTCTCCAAGAGACTCAGCGGAACATATCCTTGGCTGCACCTCCTGGCACTGAGTTTGTCCATGCTGACTGGATAACTGAATGACATGAACAATGTCCACTGAGTTCATGGACTTTCTGCAGACGGGGCCATGCAACATCTAGTCAGTGAGCCTCCTATAGAAAACTTCAGTATAAGAATGGAAACAACAATGGAAGGGTGTCCCCTGGAGCTTTAATAGTTAGGATGTTGTTTCTTGTGCTGGGCTATATATTAAAGGTACTTCATTTGACAGACTTTTGTTTTGTCTTAGTAAGATGTCATTTAAAAAAAAAAACTGTGCAAATAAAGAACACATTCTTTGACGATGTTACATTTTTTGCTTTGCAAATTTTACTGCCTTGGTTACATCTGATTTTGACAAATAAATAATAACATGCTCTCCAAATTTTAGCAGTTTAATGCAAAATGTTATTTATCACAATAAAAACAAAGGTTATGCACTGACTGAGGACTTGAGTTCTGAAGAGTGGTTTGTCTCTTTATAGAGATTTACTGTGACAGATATGTGTAGGTGTTTCCTGTTGCCAGTAAGGGCCAGAAGAACAAAACAATGGAAGGTTATAATGACATCTCAAGCATCCAATTCATTCAGTGCACTGAGAGATACAGTCCTATCAAAGATGTATTGGCATAGTTTAAAACCTGGAATGGAATGGAGTGGAAACGAAATGGACAGACCCATCTTGCAAGGGCGTGTGCAACTATAGATACGTTCCACTGATCCTCCTGGAGAGCATTATGTTTTAAGAGTTGAAACAAAATCAACAGGACGCACAGAGCTCTAGATAAGAGGGGTATTTGATGATAATTGAGGGATAATTTTCTTTATTTCTCATTGAAACCTTATGTTGTGACCCCTCATCTGAACCGTCTTGTCGAGACTGTTCAAATGAGGGGTCACAAGATATTATGTTTTAATCTAGAATTAACAAAAATTATCCCTAATTATCACCAAATACTCCCTCTTGTCTAGGGTTCTGACAGTTGGACTGAATGGAGGAGGTCATCTACATTCAACTGACTACAATTTGCTCGCAAAGACTAGGATGACAATCTTACAGGAAATAATGGTCTTCCGTGTATTTAGAGTGCCATCCCAAACAAAGGCATGGAAAAAAGTGAGGGAGATTATCCCTGCCAGTCTAGTCAAACTCTTCATCTGAATAATGAGGTTACTGTAAAACACTTATATTTGGCGGTCACTTTATTTTGGCGATATTGGCGGAAAAGAAGAAAATCGCCATATTAAAATGCCGCCAATTAAACTGCTGATCAATGGGAAATTCTACCATTGAGAGATGTATTCCTTCCATTTTGATATCAAAGCACATATAAAGCATATGCAGCAGTGGAAACGAAGTCCAAGTGAAACACCCAGGCGAAACGGAGTGTAGCGATGTTTATGTCATGCTACTTAGTACCTAAGCTAATTTAATTAAATCAGAAGCAACACAATAGCCTGTATAATGTAAATAGTTTTGTTTATAATGATATAATTGAAATGTAATCACTGCAATCAGTCGCATAATTATAGAATGCCAATTAGAACAAGGACTAAAATGGGCTATAATATCATGGCACTTCCCTCCGTTTGTTTTCCTTTAGCATTCCTTTTTATTTTATCTTTTTTGGAAAATCGCAAAACCGCCAAAATAAAAATCCGCCAAAAGGTCCATTTATAAAAACCGCCAAATTTTGCTGCCGCCAAATATAAGTGTTTTACAGTAATCTTTCAAAGGCCAATAACTCTGGTAAAGTGTCCCGGTCCATCTAGATTGATTGATTGTTTTGGGTTTAACAGCCCTTTGGACATGCAGTATTTCAGTCTGTATCAGCAGGTCTTAAAATACCCAGATTTATTAGAATGTGTAAATCAATGTAAGATGTAAGGTTCACAATGCTGGGAATTCGGTCTTTCGACATTCTGGGGACCCAGAGAGAGGGAGAAAGAAATGATAGATGGGAGAAAAAATGTCCAAACAACCCCCACCCCCCACCTACTGTAGGCCCTTGCCCTACAATGTTCCAAATCAGGACGCCCCGGCACTGGAAGTTGTACACAGCACCATTGCACCACTCGACCACCCCCATGGTCCGCTTCGAACTGGTATAATATACATGAAATCATTTTTAAGTTAAAGTGCTATACGTATTGGTGCAGCAGGAGTTATTGCCCTTTCAATATAATAACTGTGATCAATCCATCATCAATCATGGGCAACAGTGAAACTGATAATAAATTATAAACTCAAACACACAAAAACACACACACACATGGATGAATATATCAAGAAACCCTCACAGCTCAGTAAACTTTTATTGGGGCTAAATTGAATCTGTATACTGTACTGTCATTTTATCATAAATGAGCCGTGACACGACAAAACCAACAATGTGGCTGTGCGCCCAGCGCAGACTCAGATCAGCCTGGGCATCCACCCAATCAGATCAGACCCTTCGCTAAGCGCTTCAGGAGTAGTTAAGGGTCTAGGATACCTCCATGCGGACAGTGACAACTCTGATCAGGCTAGGTGGATGCCCAGGCTGATCTGAGTCTGCACTGGGCGCACAACCACATTGTTGGTTTTGTCGTGTCACAGCTCAAATCATAACCATTTAGCTCACACATTATTGTGAATCTGAATATAAATTTGGACATAGGTCATTACACTTTAGCATTTGTGTCAAATGGGGTCCATACAGATTTTATGCCTCATGAATCCCCCTCTTCTGGACTGAGCTTGCCTTAAGTCAGCAACTACTCTCATAGCATACCCTAAGTTAGAGCCTATGCAACACAACCTGGCCCAGAGGTTATAAAACTTGAGTACATTCTCAAACTCAAAATAAAGCTAACTGATTGGCTGCTTCCGAGCACATGCTCGGAAGCAGCCAATCAGTGTGCTTTATTTTGAGTTTGAGATTATTCTCAAGTTTTATAACCTTGAACCCATGGGCCCCTTTCCGTCTGCATGCCTGGGTCTGTTAATGATTGTCATGTCATGTCTTCCATCCCATGGCTGCCAACAAATGCAGCATTGACTGGGTCATTCATAAAGTCAAGCAACCAGTCTCATCCATCTACATACAAACCGAGTTCTCCATTGCTTAAGTTTGTAAAAGAGCCAACCATGCTGCATTGTGCCATCAGCATAACAGCTGGCTTATGCCCCTATTCCACACAGACCAAGAATCCCACGAATCGCCACGAACTGGTAAATTTTAGGAATCATAGTTGAATCGTAATCAGTTCGTGAAGTTCTCAACTGATTCGTATATATTCTTAGTCAATTCTTGCAATTCTTGAGCAATCAGGAATTCATGGCAAAAGTTTTGAGCTGTTCAAAATTTTGGCCACGAATTCCCCGATTCCAAAAATCATAGTTAATTCGTAACAAATTCATAGTGCATTCTTAGGCATCGTAACTGAATCTTAATCGATTCTGAGCCATTCTGAGGCATTGGTAGGTATTCTTAACTCATTCGGCGATTTGTGAATATGTGCCTTGACGTATTTGCCCACAGTAAAGACTCCAACCAGTCTCTGGACGCATATAGATTATCTCTGTAGCTGGCATATGACGTCAAAATGACGCCATATTGACGTCGATGAGACACCACTCAGTTTTCCTGAGTCAGGTATTTTCACAATACCTGGGGGATGCAGTCAAGCAATGGGATTATTTGAATTTTTTCTCTCGCTCCCATATCACCTCTCTTCTTTCTCCCTCTCTCTGGCAGATGGCTCAATACGGAGTGAAATATTGTCCCAACAAGCTGTTAAACCCAAATCAACCAACCAACCAGTTTACCTTCAAATAAATGAACTCCTATCATACCTGAGTAGAGGACAGAGATTTATTGAACCAAAAACAAAAACACAAAGTTTGCCGCAAGGTGACAGCGGTCAATTAGAATTAGTTATAGTGTCTAAGGCGTAAGAATTGTTGTTATGGCTAATGATACCTTAGCTGGAGTGGAGATTGTGTCAGTGGCTGTCTGACACAAACATATTTCTGTGTTTGTATTCTGTGTTTACAGATGGTTAAATTTTTACCTGACCTGTAGTCTGTCTTGCTGACATTGTGGACTGACACTGATCTGAGAAAACCACCGTCAGAAAAGCAGTTGATATTACCTGTCATATATAATTCTTTAAGCGCCAGTGACAAAATTGGCAGAATTTGCAAACAGCATAGATCCTGATGAGGTAGCTCATAATGAGCCATCTCATCTGGATCTATACTGTTAATTTTCCCTCTAGTTTTTTTGAATTTTCAATATGATACAGCTTGGATGAAACATATTTTGAAATTTTTGCAGACGTAAATTTTGTCGTCTGCTTTTTGGCGCTTGAAGGGCTAATAAAGTCAACAAGAGACTCAGATGATCACAGAGGAGTTAAGGTGGTGATTTATGGTAAATGTAAAAATCTGCATAAAACCAGAAAAAAGTAACGTATCTCCCTGAAAGTTAGCAGACTTCTTATTTTCGTTGTTCTTTACCATTTAGAATACAAAATAGACGTATATGCTGCTTAAAAAAGTGTTTTCATAAGGACAGATCAAAGGGTAATTTTCTGCGAATAAATCTGAAAAAATAATATCGTTATTGAAAATTTACGTAGTGCTGAAGGTGTATTATTGCATAATGAAGAGCGTCCTAGCAATTATCTATTCCAACTCTTTCTCAAATTGTAATGTAGACCAGATGAAAACGGTAGCTTTTTATCAATGTTCAACCATGTACAAAGTAAATGTACACTGGACGCATTTATTAAATATAGGGTAGGCAAGCATATCTATGTAACACCTACAATATAAAATACATTACTGACATGATCAGTGGTGTGTAGATGAAATTGTTCAACCTTGTTAAAATAGTATCACCTGTCTCACCTGTGTGTTTTGACAAAATAATTTGGACACAGACTGCATCTTTTTTCATCTGCTCAGCCTGATAATGTGTGAAAGAGTTTGAAAAAATAATTGCTAGGACGCTCGCCATTATGCAACAAGGTACTCTAAGCACTAAGTATATTTTCAATAATGATATTATTTTTTCAGATTTATTCGCAGAAAATTACCCTTTGATCTTCTCTTATAAAAACACTTTTTAACATTAACAAATGCTGCATTTTGGGATTCTAAATTATATGAGAAACAACATAAAGAAGGCATCTGCTAAGTTTTGGAAAGATCAGTGTTATTTTGAGTATTTTATGCAGATTTTTGTCTTTGTCCCAAATCAGTGATTATCACCACCTTAAAGAGCTTGCAGGTGAAGCATTTATAAAGAAGGGAAATCTGCACGAGGTGACAACATATACCAGCAAAGCACAGTCCAAGATCAAGTTGCAGCATCCTGTTGCAAAGCATCCAAGCTTACTCAACCTACAAGTGCAAAACATTAATTGCTGAGGATCAAGTCACAAAGCTAATTTCAGAGCTGGACAATGCACCACAGAACAGGTATTCAGCTTTAGAATTTCCTTAAGAAATTATCACACCTTCATCCAGCAAGACCTCTACTGTGTGTTCTTTGACTTCAAGGATATGGCATATTGCAGCTGTATTTTGCATCATAAAAATAATATGTGACACTTTGGTTCATTTGCAATCAAATCAGAAAAATATGCCATGTAAAGCAAGGAGACCCTGTAAGTCCCTTATTATTTCTTGTTTCTCTATATATGACTATAAAATAACAGTTTAGTCAGCTTTAAGAGATTTGTTTTCTGAAAATATGTGCATGAGCGAAATAGAAAAAATTCTCAGTATAGAAGCTGCAGTATAACCAGTTGTTCTTTTCTGTTCTGTTCAATTCTCCTAACGATGTTCCCCAAGTGGCTCAGTGGTACGTAACCAGTATAACCGGGCACATGCACAGTGGTTTTATATGACAACAGTCAGTTAACATTGATCGAGTTATGAATAAACTCCTCAATGGAAGCTTAAACAATTTATTCATTCATTAAGCCATTTCAAATAATAGCCATTTGGACAGGTTTGTTTCCCACAAATTTAATTACAATATACACACTCTATTGTTTTTGCTAATGCTGCATGTCACCAGAAATATTTAGACAGCTCAAAAATATCTAATATATGGACAGTGAGTCCGCCGTCTTCTAATAGATCTTGGTATTCAACAACTTTACTTGGTATACCATGGATATTAATAGTTATATTAGATTCTTAGCAAATAGTGCAGATCCTGATCAGACTGCTCCTTAGAAGCAGTCTGATCTGGGTCTACACTATTTTGCTCAGACAGGCTGGCCGAATATTTAGAATAGGTGAACATTGTATGTAATTTGTCAATTAGGGAAGAAAATCATTGTTCATAAGTGTCATCAATGGGGGTAAAACAATTGTGATTTATATGCCAGGGTCACTGCAGGTCAGTCTGTTGATCTTACCCCCTGAATGAGGACCAAAGTTGAACAGGTACAGTAGGTGGAGTGATATATTAATATTAATATTGTAAATTTAGTAAAAGTTAAAATTTTTAAAACCTAAATATTAAAATCCATTCATGCCTAATAGACTATTCTGTCCTTACAGACTGGATGAGTCCATTTGTCAATTAACCCATTGCATTCTGGGTATATTTTGTCGTCTGCTGAAATTGTCATCTGCATCAAAAATCAAGAATATTTTGACAATATTGGTCTAACTAACTCTTGTAGAAGTGATGTCTAGGCCGCAAACAGTTTGGATCTCAGGTCAGGCCCCACAAACGTGGGGCCTGATCTGGATCCAAATTGTTTGCCCAGATACCCCCTAAAGGGGTATCCCGAATGGGATGGGTTAAGGTGTGTGTCTGGTTTTTCATTTTATGGAGTAAATACCAATTTGTCTCATGCAAGTAGTACTGATCCTGATCAGACCCCGCATTCTGGGGTCGTCATCATTTGCCAATGTTCCTTTTATGGGGCACTTTTTGAGGCATGACTGGGATAAAGGTAAATGAAAAGGAAATGAAATCACTCAATATCTCTGCAGGAAACTGCTTATCTGCTCACAAGAGGCTTAACTCTTAATGCCAAGAAAAAAAATATTCATGTTTCCTAGGACCCAACCGACCCTTATGTTTTCCTGCCGACCCAAAAACTTTTTTCCTGTTGTATACAGTCAAACACACATAATCAGTTGTGCTTTATTATGACCGATTCCGTCTTTTTCGCTTTTCAAAATGGCAGCGCCCGCAACTTGAAGCAAAATTAAGAAACTCTACTGGATTATATTGATTTTTCTTGCATTTCCCAGACAGAAATTAGACTGAGCGCACTATTTATTAGTTGTAGCACCTAGAGGATCGCTGACTAAGTCTTTATGAGTATTATTATTGCGATTTTTAAGTACAAGAGATGGTGGTTGGGACAGGGTGGGGTAAAATGAAAAAAAAAAAAAAAATAATAATAAAAAAAAAGTTTTGCCGACCTAATGACCCTAATTATTTGGGCATGTCATCAGAAACATGACTATGTTTTTTTCTTGGCCTAATGGAAAGAGCTTAGATGCTCATAGAGGGCAGCAAATTCTGTCATTTAATTGTCTCCTTTTGTGAAGGAAGTTGACTAATTAGAGCTCAGTCTTTGTAGATAGTTAGTTCTTCAAATGGTTATGCTTTTTGAGAATTTGAAGAAGCTAAACAGCTCTTTCCACCTTCAAACTGCACAGAATTAGCTTTCCTTTGCATAATCAAAGTACTGAAAGAACTGATCAATAATGGGGTGGGTTACAATCAAAGAGTTTGAAGTGTCTGCAAGATTAGTGTTTTTCACTTGCTAAGTCCACTTTTACAGGATTTTAACAAGCTCTGCTATTGTTGAAAGAAATCTTTCTACACCATTATGATATAGCTTTAGGAGGTTAAGATAGGATAAATTACAGCATGATAGGCCAAAGTGACCAGGATAAGTATAAAATAATGAGGTTATACTGGTTTTGCATACAAACCAGATTATTATCTATCCATAAATTAACCTGGGCAGAAACTATTCACCTCTAAATCTATTTTATACATAATTTTTATCATGACATGAAGCTAATATTACCTAGATAATGTGTTGTACTTTTCAGAAAATTCCTGTTCATCTTTGATTTCATACAGAATTTTTTCATAATTTTGTACATGTATATAGCTCTGGGGCAGGGGCAGGTAGCCTACGTTGACTTAATACTACTTGTAACAGAAAGCTTATGTTACTTCAATCATTTCTATGAAATTTCATCAAGGTAGACCGAAAATCTGATTTTATATACATTTTTTATATGTATACAGCTTGTGTCAGGGGCAGATAACCACTTGGGGACAAAATTTTGATCATGACAAAGAGCTTATATTAATATGATAATTTGTTACAAGTTTCAGAACCAGAGGACCATTGGTCCTGTAGCTCACCTGAGTCCATTCATCCTTAGCACTCAAGAGTAAGAAACACTGAAGTAAGTTGTACAATTCTGCCTAATTTCAACTTTGACTGAGTTGTTATACTTGTCCTAGTAAATATTAGCAAGTTTGATGAAGTTACAATAAAAAAAAAACATATTTGTAAAACTTTTTGCCTAAATATTGCAGTAACACAGAAATAAATGCCAATTTGCACTTTTCCCAATACAAGTCTATGGAAACTTTAAAATGCCATAGTAATGAAACCATGTGGGCAACAATAATAAAAAACAATATTTACGTAGCGGCTAATGTCATGAACATGTATGCAAAGAATCAGCTTCATCCCCCTACATGGTTTTTGAGGAAAAGATTTTTAAATATTTTTTTCAAAAATATTTCCTTAATATTGCCATGGCAACAAATCAAATTCTGCAATTTGGACAAAATTAATAGGAATCATTGAGGACTACTCAAGCAACATTTCTGTAGATAAAAAATCCAAAAATAAATGCAGGGAGATAGCAAAAACTGCAGCTTTCCATTTTTCCCATTATATTTCAATGGAAACTATAAGTTGCTATACCAACCTAACCGCTGAAGCAATTGCCATAAAAAAAAACTGTAATTATATAGAAGCTTGTACAAAGATCTGTTCTGTAAAGTTTGAGCTTTATCGGCCACATAGTTTCTGCAAAAATGATTTAATATTTTTTTCTATTTTTAACCATTCGGTTGCAATGGCAATCAGCCTAATTGTGCAATTTACATAAATTTCATGTGGTTGATAGAGGACTACTCAAGGAACATTTCTGTAAAAGTTTTGTCAAAATATCTGCAGTCACATAGCAATAAATGCAAATTTTCAATTTTCCAATTATAAGTCAATGGCAACTTTAAGTTGCCATAGCAACCAAACTGCTGGAGCAATTGCCAAGAAAAACAGTATTTTTATAGACGGAAGTACCTAGATCCTTTCTGTGAAGTTTGAGCTTTATTGGTTGTATAGTTTCTGAGGAGATGATTTTTGAATATCTTTCCTATTTTTAACCATTCGGTTGCCATGGCAACCAGCCTGATTGTGTAATTTACATAAATTTCATGTGGTTGATAGAGGACTACTCAAGGAACATTTCTGTAAAAGTTTTGTCAAAATATCTGCAGTCACATAGCAATAAATGCAAATTTTCAATTTTCCAATTATAAGTCAAGGGCAACTTTAAGTTGCCATAGCAACCAAACTGCTGGAGCAATTGCCAAGAAAAACAGTATTTTTATAGACGGTAGTACCTAGATCCTTTCTGTGAAGTTTGAGCTTTATTGGTTGTATAGTTTCTGAGGAGATGATTTTTGAATATCTTTCCTATTTTAAACCATTCGGTTGCCATGGCAACCAGCCTAATTGTGCATTTTACATAAATTTCATGTGGTTGATAGAGGACTACTCAAGGAACATTTCTGTAAAAATTTTGTCAAAATATCTGCAGTCACATAGCAATAAATGCAAATTTTCAATTTTCCCATTATAAGTCAATGGCAAATTTAAGTTGCCATAGCAACCAAACTGCTGGAGCAATTGCCAAGAAAAACAGTATTTTTATAGATGGTAGTACCTAGATCCTTTCTGTGAAGTTTGAGCTTTATTGGTTGTATAGTTTCTGAGGAGATGATTTTTGAATATCTTTTCTATTTTTAATCTTTCGGTTGCCATGGCAACCAGCCTAATTGTGCAATTTACATAAATTTCATGTGGTTGATAGAGGACTACTCAAGAAACATTTCTATTAAAGTTTTGTCAAAATATCTGCAGTCACATAGCAATAAATGCAAATTTCCAATTTTTCCCATACAAGTCAATGGCAACTTTAAGTTGCCATAGCAACCAAACTGCTGAAGCGATTTGGATAAAAAACAGTATTATTAGTTCCCCCTGCCTATAGATGCTGTATATGAAATTTGGTAACAATGGGCCTTGTAGTTTCAGAGGAGATGTCGTTTGAAAACATTGACAGACGGACGACGGACGACGGACGGCGGATGCCTGCCTATACTATAAGCTCACCTGTGAGCCTTCTGCTCAGGTGAGCTAAAAATCCCTCTCTACTCTGATTTTATACACTTTTTTTCATTCTTTCATACATGTATATAGCCCCAGGGCAGCGGCAGATAACCCAGATGGACAAAATTCTGCTTATAACAGAAAGCTTATGTTACTTCGATCATTTTTGTGAAATTTCATCAAGATATTTCAAAGTGTAAAGGAACTACAGACAAAAAACTATTTTTAAGATCATGCCAAGGGCAATAACTCCATTGGAAGACATCGAAATTTGCCCATTTTCAGTCCCAACCGAGATCTTCCCAGAACCAATGCACATGCCAAGTTTGAAGAAAATCGCTTAATAAATACTCAAGTTATGGAAAGGAAACGAAGTGCTCACGGACGGACAGACAGACGTACATACGACGGACACACAGGCAGCCAACAGGAAAACATACTACCCCGCCACTAACGTAGGGCGGGGTATAAAAATGAAACAAGTTGAACTAGAAATGTTTTTCAGAGAAAAACTGATGTCCCCCCACCAGTGAGCCCATTTCCCATCCCCTCTAAGAAATAACCAGAGGGCCAATGGCCCTATATCGCTCACCTGAGCACTGAGGTTAGGCCCTATGTTGCAAAAACTTTAAGTTGCCACAGCAACAAAACAACATGCACAACAGCAGTAAAACGCACCATTTATGTAGAGGATAATATCACAAACATTTATGCAAAAAATAAGCTTTATTCCCCATAACGGCTTTTGAGAAGAAGATCTTTGGCAAAATAAAAAAAAATAAAAAAAATTGAAAATTTGGCCTTTTAGCTGCAATGGCAACCAATCAAAATGAGGTATTTGGGAAAAATTCATATGGCTGGTAGAGGACTACTCCAGGAACATTTCTGTAAAGCTTTTGTTAAAATATCTGCAGTAACACAGAAATAAATACCAAATGTCCACTTTCCCCATTATAAGTCTATTGAAACTTTAAGTTGCCATAGCAACGAATTCACATGGGCAATGATAATATAAAACATAAATTAGGTAGAGGCTAATGTTATTAACATGTATGCAAAGTATCAGATTCATCCCCCTCATGGCTTCACTTTTCCCATTATAAGTCAATAGAAACTATAAGTTGCCATAGCAACCAAAGTTCTGATGGGATTGGAAGACACAAGGTTCCATAGACTTACCATGCACTTTGTCAAAAAAGGGGTATAACTCTAGAAATACATGACCAGCGGAAAAAAGAAAACAAAGATTTTTGAATATTTTTTTCGAAAAGTTTTCCTTATGTTGCCATGGCAACAAATAGAAGTTGGTGATTTGGACAAAATTAATATGAATCATAAAGGACTACTTGAGAAACATTTCTGTAGAAAAAAAATCCAAATAACTGCAGAGAGATAGATAAAATTGCGGATTTCCATTTTTCCCATTATAAGTCAATGGAAACTATAAGTTGCCATAGCAACCAAACTGCTAAAGCAATTACCATGAAAAACATCTATTCTGTAGAAGCTAGTGCTCAAATCCTTTCTGTAAAGTTTCAGCTTTATCAACCATAAAGTTTCTGTGTAGATGGTTTTTTAATATTTTTCTATTTTTAACCATTCGGTTGCAATGGCAACCAGCCAAATTGTGCAATTTGCATAAATCTAATAAGACTGGTTGAGGACTACTCAAGGAACATTTCTATAAAAGTTTTGTCAAAATATCTTCAATGACATAGCAATAAATGCAAATATTCTATTTTGCCATTATAAGTCAATGGCAACTGTAAGCTGCCATAGCAACCAAACTGCTAGAGCAACTGCCAAGAAAAACAGTATTTTTATAGAGGCTAGTACTAAGATTCTTTCTGTGAAGCCTAAGCTTTATTGGAAGCACAGTTTCTGAGAAGAAGATTTTTTAATTTTTTAACCATTCGGTTGCAATGGCAACCAGCCAAATTGTGCAATTTGCATAAATCTAATAAGACTGGTTGAGGACTACTCAAGGAACATTTCTATAAAAGTTTTGTCAAAATATCTTCAATGACATAGCAATAAATGCAAATATTCTATTTTGCCATTATAAGTCAATGGCAACTGTAAGTTGCCATAGCAACCAAACTGCTAGAGCAACTGCCAAGAAAAACAGTATTTTTATAGAGGCTAGTACTAAGATTCTTTCTGTGAAGCCTAAGCTTTATTGGATGCACAGTTTCTGAGGAGAAGATTTTTTAATTTTTTAACCATTT
The DNA here is from genome assembly GCA_963989385.1 of Ctena decussata. Lineage (NCBI taxonomy): Eukaryota > Metazoa > Mollusca > Bivalvia > Lucinida > Lucinidae > Ctena > Ctena decussata. The sequence goes on along the minus strand of OZ022514.1, from coordinate 59,610,704 downwards.
GGTTGCCATGGCAACCAGCCAAATTGTGTAATTTATAGAAATTTCATGTGGTTGATAGAGGACTACTCAAGGAACATTTCTGTAAAAGATTTGTCGAAATATCTACAGTGACATAGCAATAAATGCAAATTTTCAATTTTTCCCATACAAGTCAATGGAAACTTTACGTTGCCATAGCAACCAAAGTTCCAAAGGGATTTGGATAAAAAACAGTATTATTGGTTCCCCCTGCCTATAGATGCTGTATATGAAATTTGGTAACAATGGGCCTTGTAGTTTCAGAGGAGATGTCGTTTGAAAACATTGACAGACGGACGACGGACGACGGACGGCGGATGCCTGCCTATACTATAAGCTCACCTGTGAGCCTTCGGCTCAGGTGAGCTAAAAAGCTTGTACAAATAAAATATTTATGCAAGTTTGGAGAAAATCCTACATGGAAAACTATGTCCTTGACAAATGGGTGAAGGTCACCAACTACTAAACATGTTCTAAACCTGTCACAATGATATATTCATGCAATTCTGATGAATATCCATCAACGGGTTTACGATATAACTCATTTTTAAGAGAAAAAAAGGATCTGTAGTTAGCTTTCGACCTTGAAAATAGGGTCAAAGTCATCAAAACAAAGTAAACTCTTGATATTGTCCCAAAGGTATATCTATAAAAGCAAAGCGGACACCAAACCAAAGGCAAGTGAGATATCAAGTTTAGTGAAATTTTCACTTATCTAAGTCCTCTTGTGACCGTGAAAATAAGGTCAAAGTCACCAAACTCTGATCAGCTCTTAAGCTAGTTCAACAGATGTATCAATGCAAGTTTGGTGAAATTCCATCTGCTGGTTCAGGAGATATTGTAGGAACAAGAAATTGTAATCTAAGTCCTCCAGTGACCTTGAAAATAAGATCAAGGTCACCAAACACTGATCAGCTCTTAAGCTTGTCCCAATGATGTATCCATGCAAGTTTGGTGAAATTCTATCCACTGGTTCAGGAGATATAATGCATACAAGAAATTGTCATCTAAGTCCTCCAGTGACCTTGAAAATAAGGTCAAGGTCACCAAAATCTAATCAGCTCTTAAACTTGTCCCAATGATGTATCCATGCAAGTTTGGTGAAATTCCATCCACTGATTCAGGAGACGTCATGCATACAAGAAATTGTCATGTAAGTCCTCCAACGACCTTGAAAAAAAGGTCAAGGTCACCAAAATCTAATCAGCTCTTAAGCTTGTCCCAATGATGTATCCATGCAAGTTTGGTGAAATTCCATCCACTGATTCAGGAGATATCATGCATACAAGAAATTGTCATGTAAGTCCTCCAACGACCTTGAAAATAAGGTCAAGGTCACCAAAATCTAATCAGCTCTTAAACTTGTCCCAATGATGTATCCATGCAAGTTTGATGACATTCCATCCATTGGTTCAGGAGATATCATGCATACAAGAAATTGTTATCTAAGTCCTCCAGTGACCTTGAAAATGAGGTCAAGGTCACCAAAATCTAATCAGCCCTTAAGCTTGTCCCAATGATACATCCATGCAAGTTTGGTGAAATGCCATCCATTGGTTCAAGAGATATCGTGCATACAAGAATCTGTCACGCCGACGCCGACGCACCGGGATCCGCACTGAAACAACATGTCCCCCCTCACCTTTGGTGGGGGGACATAATTTGCAAACAATGTAGGTCCAGATGAGGCAGCTCATGATAAGCTGCCTCATCGGGATCTACACAATGTTTGCCTTATATTTTTAGGAATTTATATATGATAAGCTTAGACAAAACATTTTTTCAAAATTTTGCAGATGTAAATTTTGACATCTGTTTTATGGGCCCTTAAAAGGTAAATGGACTTTCCCATCTATGAATTTGGAAAAGTCCATTTATCTTTGGGGAACTGTTTTACAAAACTGTTTGCAAACAGCATAGACAAAGACCAGACTGAGTCACGACACGACAAAACCAAGAAAGTGGCATGACATGTGCGCCCAGTTAAGACTCAGATCCACATGGGCAGCTCCCAGTCTGATCAAAGTCCTCATTGTTTGCATTGGATTTTAGGATAGTTGAGGGTCTAAACTATCTCCATACGAACAGCGAAGACTCTGATCAGACTGGGCAGATGCCCAGCCTGATCTGAGTCTTTGCTGGGTGCACATGACATTTTTAGGGTTTTGTCTTGTCACGCCTCACACTGCTCCTTAAAAACTCACTGTCTGATCAGGGTCTATATTGTTTATGCTGACTCAGGCATTTCTACTGTAAAATTATTAATAAGAAAGGTAATCTATAATATGCAAAGAATTTCTAGGCTCCTGTTGTAGTAATATTCTGCATAAATTAGCATAAAGAAACATAAATTAGGTTAAGTACGAGCAAAGTTTTCAGGTATTTCTTTTGCAACTCAAAAATGATATGAGCCGCGACACGACAAAACCAACAAAGTGGTTGTGCGCCCAGCGTAGACTCAGATCAGCCTGGGCATCCGCCCAGTCTGATCAGAGTCTTCGCAGTCCGCATGAAGGTAGCTTAGACCCTCAGCTACCCTTTAAGCGGTTTGCGAAGAGTCTGGTCAGACTGGGCAGATGCCCAGGCTGATCTGAGTCTGCGTTGGGCGCACAACCACATTGTTGGTTTTCTCACGTCGCGGCTCATATACAAAATCACTGAATCCTATTTTTGTTTATATAGTCTTAGATCAAAATTAGAAAAAAATATAATATAGATCTTCATGTATATTTATGATTTTGATATAAAAAAAAAAACAGTTCTATTAAGGGTACATTAACTATTAAAAACATAAAATTCACACTTAAACTATTGCCTCAGAACATCCAAAAATGTTTTATGGTGTATAAAAAAATCATTTCTGTAATATTTCTGTCAACAAATTAATAATGATCGATATCATGAATAACTGTCAAGAAGTTATTGATGTTTGATGAAACAATATTATTGGTGAGCAAAAAAAAAAATATTTGCTTTGGTTAGTATGTAGCTCAGCAGATAGCATTGTGCCTTGTAAGCTGTTACGCCACCTGCATGTGTCCTGAGATATGACTAGTTCTGAGGGTTTAGCCTAGAGGGTGAATTGGGAGAAAAAGTCTAACCCTAAGCTGGCTGACTTCTCCAGGAGAGAAGTGAAAACGTAAAGAATTTATGGGAAAAATCCATTTGGGTCAAAACTTCTCCCTATAAAAGTCCTAAAAATGTGGCAAAACTTCTCCCTGTCTGAAAAGTCTAGGCTGACCCCAGACTGATTTCAGTCGAAGATGTTAGAAATTCTCTTAGCCATATATACATTATGTAACCTTTTTTTCTCTAAAATCTTAAATATATGTTAAACTCCTGACTCTCAACATCTTCGAAGATGTTGAGCCAGGTACAAAAGTATCAGAGAGGGGCAAGTAGAAAAATTCTTTACATCTTCCGCTGACAAAAGTCTTAAGGCTGACCCCTGTAGTTTCAAAACATTTTCATCCTCTATAAGTATGTAAATTGTAAAATCTGGTATGGACTATCCATGGAGTATTCCATGGATAGTCCACACCAGATTTTACAATTTACATACTCATGGCTTCCACACCAGATTTCACTTCTGAAGATAAGTAACTTCTGAATACAGTAGAACTTCATTGGCTCGAACAGGCTTGGGACCATGAAAATTCGTTCCAGCCAAGGGTAGTTCTAGCCATCCAGGGTTAGTTTCCATATAAAGTGACCTTTAGGGACCTGTTCTAGCCAGGCAGGCCATGAAGGAGCCATCAGGGTTCGAGCCATTGAAGTTCTATTGTAGTTAGATCCATTGGAAGCAAGGAATACATCAATGAAATGAAAACAGCAGGCTCAGTTAAACTAGTTAAACTCGTCCAGTATTGAAATGTGCAGCCTTTTCACCTGATGCAGCTCCAATATATATCCCGATTATTCAGTGTAGCCTACCTGTTATAGTGTTATCTTGTCCCGATCATCTTCTTTCAAAACCAACAATGGACAGACACCCCAGGGCACAATCCAGGTGTCAGTGTCACATAAAACGAACATCAAACTAACCCCACACTAATTAGCTCAATTTGTATCGAGGCCATGGCGGTCTTCATTTTAACTGCTTTAATAATTAGCTGTGACTGATCATGCAACATATCATTCAAAAATGATTGGCAGGTTACCGGTAATTGTTTATAATAGCTAAAATTCAGTCATTTGGTTTAAGTTTAAAGTGTATGGATAGACTATAAGGAAAGTCACCTCCTTTCTTGCGGAGACAAGCTACTCATGAAGGATAGAATTCATATTCCCAGACTAAGCAAATTCTTTTCTTTTAATCATGTCCCCACTGGAGAAGATCTTCACTTTTAAGTGCTCAAGATAAGAGGTAACAGAGAAATTTTAGGGATAATTATCATTATTTCTCCAGAAAAATATATTATGTGACCCATCATTAGAACTGTCTCATCATTACCATGGTCAACTGTGGTTACCACTGACCAGGTTCCACCATGGTTATCTGGAAATTTTATGACAACTGACCATGATTAATGCATGATGAACCATGGTCAACCATAGCCTCTTTTTCTACCATAAACAACCATGGTTAGTTGGAAATTTTATGACAGCTGACCATGGTCAACTATAGTAGTAATTTTGACCCGCTTTTCTACCATAATAGACTATGGTCAATCAATTATTATTACCACGGATATTGAAGTTTCATGGTATTTGACGGTTGACCATGAAGAAACATGGTAGACCTTCAAAAACGATGATGACCATGGTCAGTCTTTTGCCTGGGTCCATTTGGTTGGGAGGCAAAACAGAAAATGACACAGCCACTTCCTCTTCCAACCCCCCCCCCCCCCACACACACACACACGAAAGTGTTCTAAGAACAATATTAGGATCTATACCCAGTCTGTATGCATCTTGAAGTTGTCTTCATAAATGAGCTCTAGAACAATTTTTTGATTCAACTGACCTGAACAATAAATTTCATCAAAAGTATTGAAAATATAAACCCTGGTACCAAACACCTGGTAATATTACTTCTGTTTCAACTATTCAATTAATATTTCATTAACAAATCTTGTAAAAACCTCCCCCTATGTAAGTTAACCACACCATACAAAAAATACCCTAATTAAGCCTTTCTAATCGGCAACAAAATCGACCTTACGCGGTTTCGGGTTTTGACTCCTGTCAGACAAAGCATTCGGAACACTACAATTCATGCTAAATATTCATTGTTCGAAGCGAAACGACATTTGATGCCCAATTACCCGTAAAGAATAAGAACATTCCTAAATTACAAAATCTTATATATTTTTGATAGGCTTAAGTTTAAGAGTTGGGTTAAAAATCATATCCCTGCCTAATTCTATGATTCACTGCTACACAAGCTTAGTTAACCTAAACATAAAAAGGTTTGGGCCGCAATTTTCAAGTCACTTGATCGTTTTTTACTAATTGTCTGCCCTTTGATCCAAGAAATCAATCCTTCATGTGATTGACAGAAATTCACTTAGTGATCAAATGCACCTGACAGAAAGAAAGCTACCTGACCCATATGTCTGCTTTTATTTTGTGACCTTAATCCTTATAGTCCACCTAAAGAGTGAAAAGCCAAATCATATGGTTGGTACAGAATGTGCTGTCTGATCAGCATCTGAACTTTGAAGCAAATTTTGTAACATGTCTTTAGAAAGGTATGTTAGCTTGTTTTAAGGATGACTGATTGGCTAGTAGGTTCATGGAAACAACAGCTCTTTGAGGCAGTATTTCAGTCTATATTGAGCCATCTCCCAAAGGTAGGGAGATAGAACAAAGAGATTATAAATAAGATAAAAGGATGTATATATATTTAAGGATGACTGATTGGCTAGTAGGTTCATGGAAACAACAGCTCTTTGAGGCAGTATTTCAGTCTATATTGAGCCATCTCCCAAAGGTAGGGAGATTGAACAAAGAGATTATGGAAACAACAGCTCTTTGAGGCAGTATTTCAGTCTATATTGAGCCATCTCCCAAAGGTAGGGAGATAGAACAAAGAGATTATAAATAAGATAAAAGGATGTATATATATTTAAGGATGACTGATTGGCTAGTAGGTTCATGGAAACAACAGCTCTTTGAGGCAGTATTTCAGTCTATATTGAGCCATCTCCCAAAGGTAGGGAGATAGAACAAAGAGATTATAAATAAGATAAAAGGATGTATATATATTTAAGGATGACTGATTGGCTAGTAGGTTCATGGAAACAACAGCTCTTTGAGGCAGTATTTCAGTCTATATTGAGCCATCTCCCAAAGGTAGGGAGATAGAACAAAGAGATTATAAATAAGATAAAAGGATGTATATATATTTAAGGATGACTGATTGGCTAGTAGGTTCATGGAAACAACAGCTCTTTGAGGCAGTATTTCAGTCTATATTGAGCCATCTCCCAAAGGTAGGGAGATAGAACAAAGAGATTATAAATAAGATAAAAGGATGTATATATATTTAAGGATGACTGATTGGCTAGTAGGTTCATGGAAACAACAGCTCTTTGAGGCAGTATTTCAGTCTATATTGAGCCATCTCCCAAAGGTAGGGAGATAGAACAAAGAGATTATAAATAAGATAAAAGGATGTATATATATTTAAGGATGGCTGATTGGCTAGTAGGTTCATGGAAACAACAGCTCTTTGAGGCAGTATTTCAGTCTATATTGAGCCATCTCCCAAAGGTAGGGAGATAGAACAAAGAGATTATAAATAAGATAAAAGGATGTATATATATTTAAGGATGACTGATTGGCTAGTAGGTTCATGGAAACAACAGCTCTTTGAGGCAGTATTTCAGTCTATATTGAGCCATCTCCCAAAGGTAGGGAGATAGAACAAAGAGATTATAAATAAGATAAAAGGATGTATATATATTTAAGGATGACTGATTGGCTAGTAGGTTCATGGAAACAACAGCTCTTTGAGGCAGTATTTCAGTCTATATTGAGCCATCTCCCAAAGGTAGGGAGATAGAACAAAGAGATTATAAATAAGATAAAAGGATGTATATATATTTAAGGATGACTGATTGGCTAGTAGGTTCATGGAAACAACAGCTCTTTGAGGCAGTATTTCAGCCTATATTGAGCCGTCTCCCAAAGGTAGGGAGATAGAACAAAGAGATTATAAATAAGATAAAAGGATGTATATATATTTAAGGATGACTGATTGGCTAGTAGGTTCATGGAAACAACAGCTCTTTGAGACAGTATTTCAGTCTATATTGAGCCATCTCCCAAAGGTAGGGAGATAGAACAAAGAGATTATAAGATAAAAGGATGTATATATATTTAAGGATGACTGATTGGCTAGTAGGTTCATGGAAACAACAGCTCTTTGAGACAGTATTTCAGTCTATATTGAGCCATCTCCCAAAGGTAGGGAGATAGAACAAAGAGATTATAAGATAAAAGGATGTATATATATTTAAGGATGACTGATTGGCTAGTAGGTTCATGGAAACAACAACTCTTTGAGACAGTATTTCAGTCTATATTGAGCCATCTCCCAAAGGTAGGGAGATAGAACAAAGAGATTATAAATAAGATAAAAGGATGTATATATATTTAAGGATGACTGATTGGCTAGTAGGTTCATGGAAACAACAGCTCTTTGAGGCAGTATTTCAGTCTATATTGAGCCATCTCCCAAAGGTAGGGAGATAGAACAAAGAGATTATAAATAAGATAAAAGGATGTATATATATTTAAGGATGGCTGATTGGCTAGTAGGTTCATGGAAACAACAGCTCTTTGAGGCAGTATTTCAGTCTATATTGAGCCATCTCCCAAAGGTAGGGAGATAGAACAAAGAGATTATAAATAAGATAAAAGGATGTATATATATTTAAGGATGACTGATTGGCTAGTAGGTTCATGGAAACAACAGCTCTTTGAGGCAGTATTTCAGTCTATATTGAGCCATCTTCCAAAGGTAGGGAGATAGAACAAAGAGATTATAAATAAGATAAAAGGATGTATATATATTTAAGGATGACTGATTGGCTAGTAGGTTCATGGAAACAACAGCTCTTTGAGGCAGTATTTCAGTCTATATTGAGCCATCTCCCAAAGGTAGGGAGATAGAACAAAGAGATTATAAATAAGATAAAAGGATGTATATATATTTAAGGATGACTGATTGGCTAGTAGGTTCATGGAAACAACAGCTCTTTCAGACAGTATTTCAGCCTATATTGAGCCGTCTCCCAAAGGTAGGGAGATAGAACAAAGAGATTATAAATAAGATAAAAGGATGTATATATATTTAAGGATGACTGATTGGCTAGTAGGTTCATGGAAACAACAGCTCTTTGAGACAGTATTTCAGTCTATATTGAGCCATCTCCCAAAGGTAGGGAGATAGAACAAAGAGATTATAAGATAAAAGGATGTATATATATTTAAGGATGACTGATTGGCTAGTAGGTTCATGGAAACAACAGCTCTTTGAGACAGTATTTCAGTCTATATTGAGCCATCTCCCAAAGGTAGGGAGATAGAACAAAGAGATTATAAGATAAAAGGATGTATATATATTTAAGGATGACTGATTGGCTAGTAGGTTCATGGAAACAACAACTCTTTGAGAAAGTATTTCAGTCTATATTGAGCCATCTCCCAAAGGTAGGGAGATAGAACAAAGAGATTATAAGATAAAAGGATGTATATATATTTAAGGATGACTGATTGGCTAGTAGGTTCATGGAAACAACAGCTCTTTGAGGCAGTATTTCAGTCTATATTGAGCCATCTCCCAAAGCTAGGGAGATAGAACAAAGAGATTATAAGATAAAAGGGAGTATATAATCAAACAGCACCCCCCCTTTGTTTTACGGGCAATGGATATATCTCCACAGGAAAGCAAGGTGCCATATCATTTGCCTCTCTTCTCCTTGAAGGGGTCAACTTCAAAGAAAAGCTTTGCTCCCCTAGAAACTCTTCTTTCTGAGAAACCAATATTGGACCCCAAAAAGATGTCTCCCTTTCAAAAAGATGGTGGAAAACATGGAGCAGTATTAACCACCTGAAAATGTTCAGATACTGATGGGCTTATCTGAGTAACTGTATCATGCAATATCCCCACTAATGACACAAGTTTCTTCTCTGTGTTCCCCACCCAGCCGCCCCCCCCCCCCCCTCCCCACCCACCCCTCTTCTTCTCTGTCAGACTAAAACTGAGGATGACAAATTAACTATTTGCATGCATACAGGGAGGGTGTTGACTATAAACCTGGTCAGGGTACAAAATTCAGGTGTGCTGGTATGTTAATGAGTACATCAAGCCACCCTGGTACAGCATCAAATTTCATTCAAACGAAACTGACACCAATTTCTGTGGTGTGATGAATCGAAAAACACCCAAATATAACACCTGGAAGCCACTGAATGACAGAAATACTTGTTTTCAAATTTATTAAATGAAATTTAAACCTACAGATTATCAAGGTGAACCTCCATCACTCACAATCACTCCTACAGTCACAATGCACTGGAATGATCATCTGCAGTTCCTGTATGATTGCAACCAGCATGAACAGATTTTGGTTGACACAGTGGACGACGGTAGGTGCATGTTTATGGCAGAAAGTCCATTTATAGAAACACCAGTAGACTAAATAAAGCTACACAATCTCTCAGAAAAGTAACAAAAGCCTGCATGATCATTCTCAGTAACTCTGTTGCAGACTTTAATATTTAAAATCAACCACATCAGATACAGACGGTGAGTTATGACAAAGTGCACACAAGCCAAAGCTTCAGATCAGGTCCCATCCCCAAACATTCCAATTTGTAAGCAGACTTCATCCTTGGAAGTCTGGAATGATCAATACCAGTCCAGTTTAAGAGCATTCTTTTATGGCGAAGGCTAGTGACAACCGGTTGTCACAGCCTCATATTTGAACAAATTCAAATATAAAAATTCAAATATAAAATTCATAGATCAGATGAGTGCCAGACATATTACAAGTGAATAATTAGTGAGTCCTTTTGCAAAACAGTCTTTTGAGCAAATAAAAGACTTCTGCAAAAGGACTCACATGACTTGTTAAAAGTAAAAAGTATGCAAAGACCAGGAACTGAAACAATCAGAATCCAAATCCAGCCCTCAAACCATAGTTGGAAACAACTAAGATTACAAATAATCAAGATACAGAGAACATATGGCCAACCGAGTGAGCAGCTTGTTCCCAAAAGGTGGCCACTCAGCAACCCAAACCGAACCAAAAATAATAATAACATACATAAGGTAAAACATCACAGAAACTCTGACACCAAAAACAGGCAACAAAGAACCACAACAGAACTACCGCCTTGGAACGGTCAGTAATGAATTACTGGGGGGCTTAAATCGATTTTACAGGCCCAACCTCATCCTCAGTTTCTGAAGTGGTTCAAAACATTTAGTTGGTTGTTCGGTTCGCATGATAACCCTCTAACTCGGCAATGAATCATCACGGTAAACACATCAATCAAATTTCAACACCATGAAGAAGCAAAGACGAGGACTCAACAGATACAACGGGCCGTCTGACAGGTGGAGATCCCTGTCCTGCCAAACAACCCCACTGGAAATCTGAAGCAAAAGAAGGTCACCAGTTGAGCCCCGGTGGACCAAGCAACAGACAAAAAGGCTCCGGTCCCAACCAACTAAAATATATAGCTTTAGGTCGGGGCCATCATAGAGTCTGACGACCGATCCCCCGGTGTGCAATTAAAGAGTGCAGCAAAGCTATCAACCGTGATTGGGTTAATCACTAAGCATGCAGACTGTCGCATAACATTTAAATTATAGCCAATACGTTTGTGACGTATTATTATTTTTCGGAATTGATCAGAAAAATCAGTCCTACCCTTAATCTTTTTGAATTTGTATACTAAGTCACCATAAAATTCTGGTTCCGATAGGCCTTGGTGTAAAAGAAATTTTAATCCGACATCAAATTTTGAAACCAATTCATGGTGTCTGCGATAGAATTTAGAAAAAGCCTTTCTAAGCTTATGATACCGATAGCCCTGTTGAAGAAGTTTAGCAGTTAAACATTTATTACGAGCATTAAAGTCATCGACATGACTACACACTCTAGCAAATCTTATAAGTTGAGAAATATACACTCCATAAGAGGGACGACGTGGAACGTCACCATCCAAAAATGGAAAATTAACTATATCAAAGTCAAAGTCATCACGTTTATCATAAATTTTAGAAGATACAAAACCGTTAGAAATAGATAGATGTAAATCCAAAAAGGGGGCCTCGGTATCTGAAGTATTAGCTTTATTCAATTTAAGTTCAGGTGGGTAAATTTGGTTAACCATGCTTTCAAAATAAGGATTATCAATATTCAGAAGATCGTCTAAATATCTAGAGGTTGAGTTAAATGCCTCAATGATATCAGCTTGATTATCAACAGAAAGAGAAGTCATGAAATCTCTTTCATAACAAAATAAAAACAAATCGGCCACAAGAGGAGCACAATTTGTACCAATCGGAATACCAACAATTTGTCTGTATACCTTATACCAAATCTGATGTAAATATTATCTAAGAGATATGATAAGGCGTCACATACATTCTGACATGACCAAAGACTATATCCTCTATATATTTTACGGTCAGTAGAAGTGAAAAACGCTTTCTTATCGTTACAGGCAATATAAAGGGTATCTTCATTTTTGGAGAACTTTTTGAAGGCCCTCTCAATCAAATCAACAAGTTTTTCCTTTATTAAATTATGGGGTAATGTGGTATAAAGAGTAGAAAAATCATAAGTGGACAAACTAGTCGCACGGAACCCTCTTGACTTCAGTTTACTAAGTACCTCACCAGAATTTTTTATAGACCAAAACATATTTTTCCCTGTTAAAGACTATTCTGCAAAAGGACTCACATAACTTGTTTATTTATAAAGACTGTTCTGCAAAAGAACTCCATGACTTGTTATAATTATGACTGGCACTGATCTCATTTATATTGAATCTTATATTTGGATTTTTACATTTGAATTTTGTACTTGAATTATATTTATGTTTGAATTTTTACATTTGAATTTTATAGATCTGAATTATATTATATTTGAATTTTTGGTGGCTATATGATAAATCTAAACTAATTCTTCTCACAGGACAGCAACTTGGGGTTCTCTGTTCCCATTTTCAAAAACACTGATTACTCATCTTCACAGACATAATCATAGTAAAGATATACCATTCCTTTTAAACTTCTGTCACAAAATATAAAGGTGAGATAACTCTTGAACAGCAATCAGGCCAAACTATGACCCATATTTAACCTGGTTATGATAATGTTTATTTAGACTAATTCACACAGGGACTAAAATCTGATAGACATAGTTGCACAATCCCCATATCATACAGTATCATAATCTTAAAGAAGCAATCTTATCAACTAAAACTTCTTAACTACAAAATCAATCATATGTGAAAACTGGTCTTTAAAGTTGTCAATATTGGCCTAAAAGATCAAAGATTCGTTCAGATCATAAATTAACTGAAATAAGACATGACAACACTGTTCATTCATCAATAATTTGAGATATCTTATCTATTGTAGCATGGGAAAATGGCAAATCAAAAGCTATTTAAGGCTACAGATATATGTACAGTTCACAAACAACAGCAGTTGCAGCTATACCTGACTGAAAACACCTGCTACCAGGTCAAGGCATATTTTAAAGAGCACGCTGATCTGAGAAACCTAATCATATAATGTAACAATGGAAAATTCACACTGTAACTAACTACAGTCAAATCTGTCTTAAGGGGTCATCCAAGGGATACACAAAAATTGGCTGCTCAAGACAGATGACCCCTTAAAATAAGTTCATTTTACACCTGTAATTTGGTTCAAGGGACACTGAAAACATGGCTGCTTAAGACAGGTGATCCCTTAATAGAGGTGACCACATGAGCAGGTTTGACTGTATCATATTATACCTTCAACAGCTTGATTTATCTGCAGTACACACAGAACAGCAGTTGCAGTTATACTGCATTACACTTTCAATTATGTATAACTGCATCTGCTGTTTTCAAAAAGTTACCATATCATAGCTGGCAAAAATGTGTACGCTGAGATTGTGAGCTATAAACTGTATTCCTCTGTCCAAATACTTAGCCATATCCAACACCTACCCATCATATACTTCAAACAGCTCCCACAACAGGAAAGGTATCTCAGGGCCTAATTACATCAAAAGGGCATGTGCGCTGTGCATTTACGCAGACTGAATGCAAAAACTTATGAGCCTTTTCTTTTGGTAAGGCCTTCGACATAATTGTTAAAGGAAATTGACTGCAGACTGTGTTAAAAAAAGTCTGATCCAAGTCTTCGTTGCTCGCCTCAGTATGCCCTAAGGCACCGTGTCTCATGGGGGCGGGCTGAATAAAGAAGTCCTTAGGATAATTTGACATCTCAGCGACTAGGTGTTGACAATTGTAGATAAGATACTTAAGTTTAAATCTATGCATTGAAAGTTACTCAATGTTAGCACAGTTTATTCACCTTAGCTGTGAACACGACTGTATAATGACTGCTTTTAAAATATGTGCACACAATACATTCAAACTTAATGCTTATTGATACTCAATTTTAACTTCATTTTAAACCTGGATGAGTCGAAAGACAGATCCCTGCCTTGAAGTCCCTAAAGTACTGCACCAAACTACTTGAACAGCTCAACTTGTTTGGATGATAATATATGAATAATTTCTTTCCATAAGTTGTGGCCCTTTAAAGACCAAGTTTCATACAGAAATAAGAAAAAAAAATATCACACTGAATAATTACCAAAACCAGTCTTATGTGGAACTCATCTCAATGTGTTAAGAGTATCACAAACATTCCTTTTTTTCAATTCTCTGATAATGATATATAGTCCCCTGGAGGCTCAAAGCAATGTCCAACCCATAACATGTACCTCCTGGTGCTGTCTTAGGGACCGACCATTTGATATTCTGGGGGGGGGGGCCTGGTATATTTATCAAAAAAATTTCCTGTCTTTGGATATGCAAGAAAAAAATAACCTGGCTCATAAGGGGGCTCAAAAAAATAATCTGGCCTCAAAAGTAAGAGAAAAAAATAACCTGTCTCCACCCAAAATTAAAAAAAAAAATATATAGTCTGCAGATAATTCCATTGGAATTGAGTTTTTATATTGTCTCTGGCTTCTGGGGGGCTGTGCCCCCCCCCCCCCCATATTTATAGTAATAGTTTAATATTATCTACAATTGGTTTACACCAGCGGGCCCGCATGTGCATACATTTACAAAAACATCCTATATAACATTCACTTACATGTATTATTGATCTGCCACATTACTAAGTAAATGTTTCCACTAAAACCGAATTGCAAAAGAGTCACTAGCTTATGGGAGACAAAACCATTATGGCAAAATAAACACTCTAAAAGGCAAAAGTCCTAATATACTACCCTTATTTTAATCATCATTCCTAGGTTTTCTCTATTGTTTCCCGTCTTAAAATTGCCATTGAAATTGGGAAATTGCTTTAGCTTCTGGGGGGCGTTGCCCCCCAGACCCCCCTTTGTTAACTTCTTAGCACATAAGTTTCAGCCATTTTATTGATTGCCATTCTTGTATAATGTGACTCTATCATGTAAGTAATGTGACTCTATCATGTAAGTATTTATCAAACTTTCTACAGTACAAATAAAGCATGTTTGGCCATTTATTGGGATAGAAAAAAAAACACTTAAATTCCAAATGTTAGCCCTAAACTTTGCCAAAAATAGCCCTAAATTTTGGCCAAAATATCCCTAATTTAAGGCCTAATTTTTTGCCAAACTCATACAGGGATGTTTGTATCTGTACCTTAGAAGAAAAGAGTAACATGCTCCAGGCACTGGTTTGCAAAAGCAAGCTAAGCCATGCCCTTGGCCTGGTTAAAGACAGCACCATTGTTCTTTTTGTGAGAAAAAAAGGTGTAAAAAATACTAATGTGGGTAAAATAAAAGGATATTAAGGTCAAGTAAAAAAGGATCTGATAGTTCAGCTATAAAATTAAAAAAAAATAACCTGTTTGAGTTAGTTTGTAAAAAAAAATAAATTAGCTCCCACAAGGTGAAAAAAAAAAGAAATTGTTTCCAGAGGCCAGTGAAATAAAATGTTGTGTCTCCATCAAGAATACCAGCCCCCCCCCCAGAATATCAAATGGTCGGTCCCTTAGAGTATCACAAACCTAGTTTTACGGTATATATATAGGTCAAACCTTCCCAGACTTACCAGGTATTATGGCAATACAAAAAGATACCAGTCATTTTCAGACTGGCTTAATGAATTTGTAACATATGTCATAATTAACACAGACATTAGTAGACTGGTTCCTCCTACTGCAAAAATGGCAAGATTGTGGGATAAAAGTCTATACCAATATTTTCTGACAATCAAGCACCAGAGCTGCAGGTAAGTAATATTTACAGGCAGCGCCATGTGGGTCATTGTAACCATATATGAGAAATTTAGGGGATAGCTGTACTAAAAATTTGGGTGGGGGGTGGGGGGGGGGGGAGGTGGGGAAGGTATACAAAGTGTCTTGTTTTATGGATGGAAATTCTGTTCTATGGTGACACACTTTCAGCAACATAAGACCAGATTTCAGCCAATGAGAAGTGATGATCCATTGTGACGTCAGGTTTGCGACAGTACATTGCAGAATATACTATCCAAATTTTTTTACATTATCCAATCAAATGACACGTTACATGCGTAAGTGCATTAATTATAATTGTGGATTACCTTCCTTACACAATAAACAAGTAAAGGCAAGTAAATATTTTTTGTCTCCCTTTGCAAAACATTTACTTCCCTTTAATACATATAATAACTCTTCCAGAAATCAGAGGGCGATATTTCAACTTTTATAGAAGCAAATAACTGCGGGCAAAAATGGTAAATAGAGCAGCCCTTGATCTGACTGGATGGTCTGGGTCTTTACTGTTTGCTCAGGTACTCCTGCCCTAAAATTTTGGGTAATAATACTTGGTTGGTTAGTTGTTTTGGGTTTAACAGCCCTTTGAGACAGTATTTCAGTCTATATCAGGCTGTCTCCCATAGAGAGGGAGAAAGAAAAGAGAAATGATAGATGAAAGAAAAAATATCCAATCAACCTCCTCCACCCACACAGTTGTAACTGCAAGCACAGTTACTAAGGCCCTTACCCTACTTTTATCAAAATAAGTAGGATGCCGTGGCACTGGAAGGTATAACCAGCACCATCCCCGAACCAACACCCCTGTAATAATACTAATAATAAAGACCTTATTTTCAACCTGGGTAACACAGTTCCTACAAGCCACTCCATTTAGGCCCAAATAGAACAATAAATGTACAAATGTGGGTGGCGTCACATGAAAAGAGACCTCAAGCTGTGCTCCAGATAAGAAGGGGTAACAGAGATAATTTAGGGATAATTATCATTATTTCTCCACAAAAACATATTTTGTGACCCATCATTAGAACCGTCTCGTCGAGACAGTTCTAATGAGGGGTCACAACATATGTTTTCGTTGAGAAATAAGAAAAATTATCTTTGAATTATCCTCAATACCCCCTCTTATCTGGAGCTCTGCTCAAGTCTCCTTTCATGCAATGCCACTGCGTGAGGCACCCATGATGTTTCTCACACTTCTCCATAAAAAATGCCTAATTGTGGGATACAGTTAATTTTGAAAGGGCCGATCATTACATCCATTTTTTCATCCCCAAAATTTTGTTTTATACTGAGCTCTGAAGCACCATAAAGTGAGGCATAAAAGTGTTTATGTTCTTATGCCATGGCTTAATCATGGGCTCTTTATGTCTACCACCAACCTTGCTTTGGGGAATAAAAGCAACCTCACCAATGGAGGAGACTAATCCACTAGGAGGGATTTATGTTTGTTCAGTTTTTCTTTCTTTTGGGTGCAGGGTGGGGTGTGCGTTACCTCACCCATGGGAAAAGCAGAGAGATTAAAACTTGAATGTTCACTTTTTTCATTGTCATGATTGTGGGTGCAGGGCAAAGATGCAGATCATGATTTTTCTCTAGGCTCAGCAGAGCTCCAGATAAGAAGGGGTATTGAGGATAATTCAAAGATAATTTTTCTTATTTCTCAACAAAAACATATGTTGTGACCCCTCATTAGAACCGTCTCGACGAGACGGTTCTAATGATGGTCCACAAAATATGTTTTTGTGGAGAAATTATGATAATTATCCCTAAATTATCTCTGTTACCCCTTCTTATCTGGAGCTCTGGCTCAGGAATGATTTCATCCTCATCAATCCTCCATTATTCTATTTGCTCGAAATCACTTAGAAACTTTTGATAATAGCATGCAACCACCATGGCAGTACTGTACATTAATTGCGACAGAATCTACTTCTCCTCAAAGTGCAATGAACGCAGTAAAATTTCACCAAAATCATTATACAACATGCAAATGAATTAAACGCCTCATTTAAGACCAACAAAATCAACTGTAAAAGCCCAAAGTATTGGTACAGGCATGCAGAAGCAAATACTGTAGACCCAGATCAGACTGCTCAGATCAGGGTCAAAAGTGTTTGCATTCAACAAGCCATTACAATATAGCTAGCAATGGGACTATATAAGGGCAAAGACGGAAAAACCCACTAAATAAGAATGTTTGTGTCTGTATACATAAGTTCGCTATGGTACTGCAGAAATATCTATTTTGCAATCAGCGTGGAGGAAAAAAAAAACAACATATTTATAGACATATGTGAAAAGCAAAAGCCCAGGCATGTGCACTGGGATCCTTATGTACCATGCATGTAGTCATTTGCAACCCCTGCTATTGTAGGGCTGAGGAACTGCCTGGGATATCTGGGCTTATACAATGATTCTAGATATGAGCCCCGACATGACAAAGCCAACTAAGTGGCATGTGCTCCCAGCGAAGTCTCAAGTCTGCCTGGGCATCCACCCAGTCAGATTAGAATCTTTCCTGTCAGTATGGAGATAGCTTAGACCCTTAGGTACGCTTTAACTGCACAGGGAAGACTCTGATCAGACTGGGCAGATGCCCAGGCTGATCTCAGTCTTCTCTGGGCATACATGCCACTTTGTTGGTTTTGTCGTGTCACAGCTCATATTGAGTTGATGACAATTCTGCAACTTTTTTTTTCTTTGTACACATTGTGACTTCTAACACAAACCCCTCAATGAGGCAGTTCTAATGAAAGGCTAAAATTTTCCTGTAACACATTTTTTAACCAAAATGTTCCCCTTTACAGTTCTGAAATCTGAAAACCTGAAAATTTATGGGACATAACCAGATAGCAAGCAGTATTAAAGATGTTTACATGCTTGCATGCTTTCATGCACACATGAAAAAGAAACTGAAATTGCATATTTATTGTGCTGATAATAAAGTATGATTCAACTCTGAAAAAATACTGAATGTACCCAAAATGTTCAGACCCAAGTGCCTAAGCATATTAAGAGGCCAGATTCTTCCAAGCAGGTACATGACGTCAAAATGATGTCAGGCTGACGTCGAAGCAACATTACCTCGCATTGACGTAAGCTCGATGTCATGTGCCTGCGGGACTGGGCCTCCTCACACTATATACCATATTTATTTGACTATAGGACAAGGGGAGGGGTTTCATCTTCAAAAATTATCACAACAGTAGATGGGATTTTCTCTTCCAAAACAATCCAATAAATCTAGATCCATCTTGTAATTTGGATGGGATAACCCGCATAATAATTTTAGAACCAAATTATAAGGGCCTCGACTTCTGCTCCTCGCTTGTTCGCTTCACGTTTTTCTGCTTTTTGCAGGATGAATTATACATAGAGTGCTTGGCAGACAGCAAACTAAACATACATATGTATGTTCAGTTTGCTGTCTGCCAAGCACTCTGTACACAAATGATCTGTTTCTAAAACAAACTTTCCGTGATTGGGGAGGCTCTGGATCTACACTCTATACGCTTGTGTCTGAACACTTTATATGTGAAAGCCAGCATGGGACTGAACGTGCTTTCATAACACCAGTTTGTCTCTCTAATAATTCATAATGTCTAAAGTAGCATTCAAAGGCCATAAAACATCTACATTTTCGCCATCTGTGTAAAAAGTGAAACACTTTCGTATCTAAACATCTTGAAAACATCTGATACTTAGCCAAAATGTCAGTCTGGCAAGGTCACTGGTTTAAGATGTATAAATTTACATACATTGTATGTTCAACCTAATAAAGACAGTTTTAGCACACTATACTGAAATTGGGGTCTACCATTTTTGTCTTAAATATTGGGACCCCTAATAAATTAGCAAATGGTACTAATTTTTCTAAAATTTGAATAGGTACCGTACCAGTGCTCCAGATAAGAAGGGGTAACAGGGATAATTTTCCATATTTTTTAAACTTCATAAGTTGTGACCCACCATTAAAACCGTCTCACTGAGGCGGTTCTAATGAGGGGTCACAATATATGTTTTCGTTGAGAAATAAAAAAAATATCTTTGAATTATCCTCAATACACCCTCTTATCTGGAGCTCTAGGTAGAGAGCAAATTCTTTATTATGATCCTAATGACAGAGTTGCTTCCCCTTAAAGCCATTCGCTAGAAAGTTTGCTAAGGTGTTCCTGTGGAAAAATTTTAGAGAAATAGAATTTCTTGAATCTAAGATCGGACAATATTAAGTTATTTATAAACATATTTAATTACCACTTTCCATTACAATGTGAAGAATTATTTATTAAAGCCCCCAAAAAAGTAAATTTTTGGGATGGGGTAAAAAAAATCATATTTTTCTCACTTCTCTATAAAACCCATGTTAAAGATCATATCGAAATTCAGCCACACGCTAAAAATCATTCAAACGAGATCCCAAAACAATAATGCTTAAATTTATACAGAAAAAACAAATCATGAATATCAAAATTTTTTCCCAAAAAAATTGTTTTATATCTGAACGCCCTGATTTATGCAACACATTAAACCAGCAGTCAGACTAAACCATACTTTAGCCGAAGAATTTAGCGCAAGTTCTTGTCCTAATTTAAGGTACTTAAGAAGATCCTCCTCTTGTGTTTTTCATCTTTTTTTTTTTTTTTCTCTCTTTCCCTGTGCATGTACCGTATTTATTCGGTTTTGAGACGGGACTTTACCCTTCTAAAATTTTCCACAAAAACGTAAATCGGTCTTGTGTAATTCAGCTGTAGAATGAGGTTTTCTCTTCCAAAACTATCCCAAAACTCTAGATCCATCTTATAAGCTGGATCTAGATTTTTGGGACTGTTTTGGAGGAGAAAATGTCCCATCTTATAACCGAAGAATTATGGTGATAATTTTGCTAAAAATACTTGTAGTACCTGCAAACATTATAACAAGTATAAGCGAAATGGCACTGTGAGAAAAGGGACCTCACGTACTGGATAGTGTAAACCACAGAGCCCTAGATAAGAGGGAGTATATATTTGGTGATAACTAGGGATAATTTTTGTTAGTTCTGGATAAAAACATATGTTGTGACCCCTCATCTGAACCGTCTCAATGAGACGGTTCAGATGAGGGGTCACATCATATGGTTTCGATGAGAAATAAAAAAATTATCCCTCAATTATCATCAAATACCCTTCTTACCTAGAGCTCTGAAACCAATGCTGTGCAAACCGATAAGAGTCCTCGCTATTCACTATTTAAATTTTAGTAGGATTCATAGATGAAAATGGAAGATCAATCAGACTGCACAGATGAACAGGCTGACCTGAGTCCATCTGTTTGCACACGTCGTACGGCAACTGTCCACATGCTGCCAGTCAAGTATTTTCAATACAGGACATATAAATCAATCTTGTGCGACAAAATTTCTTTTTGGACATTTTTTTTTTTTCAACAGATAATGATGACCAACATAAGCGGTCAATGCACCAACACCAACACCGCATAAATAGCTCAAATATGATTATCTGAGGTTATTATGGGATATGATATTTTTGCTATTTCTCCATCTATGTTGTGCAGTTCAATGAAGATACCCTACAACATACTGAGAAATCAGAAAAATTATATCAGACTGGTTAACGACTGTCCTGATACTAAGATCCCGAGAGTGTCCTACCTGTGTCACCACGGCGACTCTGAGCAGACGTTACCGTAATCAGCAAAATCCATAACAGAAATGTACTGAACAGCGCCCTGAAAGAGAGATGCATCTATACTGAACAAAAAAAAAGAAACATTACATGTACATACTGCAAAAATTAAAGCTTAAAATTCTTGATATCATAAAATGCAAAACTTTGCAGGTAAGTATAGTCAGAGTAATTCAGTCAGCCTCTTGTGTTTCAATTGTATTTTCTTTTTGTATTCTAGTGACAATATGTTTAGGTTTTAGCCTCAGTTAAACTTTGAAATTTGGATGAAGTGTTTCTGGAAAAAAAAATATGATTTGAATCATATATGAACACAGGGTATAATCGATTCCACCAATTTTCGCTTCCTGCAGAGACTGTCCGTCATATTTGGCTTCCGCCGAGACTGTCCGCGATCTCTTGCTTCCTGCAGAGACTACTGTCCTCGAATAATGGCTTCCTGCCAAGACTGTCCACGTGACTCTGCTTCCTGCCGAGAGCCTCAGCAGGAAGCAGAATCACGTGGACAGTCTCTGCAGGAAGCCATTTATCATGTTGTACAGAAGTCTCGGCAGGAAGCAAGAGATCGCGGACAGTCTTGGCGGAAGCCAAATATGATGTACAGTCTCTGCAGGAAGCGAATATTAGCGGAATCGATTATACCCTGTGATGAATGAAACTTAAGTTTTACGAGCATCAATTTATCTTGGTCATATCAAGACTGTGGTAGATTGAGTGCATAATGCCAATGTTAAATCTATGTTAATTGGTCAGTAAGGTCTATGGTGGGTATACCTCCACGTTTACACCATTTTTACAAAGGGAAATAACTTTTGTGACTTCCAGTGTTTGCAACACTTGACAGCATAGAACTTTTTAAAAGACGGTCTACTCCTAAAGGAAAGAATTTGCTCCTATAGGAGCAAATTCTTTTCTTAATGAGTTGACCCCCCATTGAGAGGGGAGGTCAAAATTAAAAAAGGCAGAGTTGCTTCCCTTGTAAGAGTATCCATTCACCTTAAGCTACAAGTATCCCAAAATTGAGTGCAGTTTAAAACGGACCAAGAAAATTTTACAAATAAAACAAATGTCAAAAAGGCATTTGTGCTCCAAAGCAACATATTTAAAGCACCATAGATCTACTGATTAAATTGCAATTTTGTTTTCAATTAAGCTAATAAATCGTATTCAAAAGCCATCACTTTCACTTAGCTTAGATCTACAGATTTACACACCTGTTAACTTTTTTATGAAGTCGCAAAGTTTAAGAGATCAAAAAAGTTTGCAATCTGATTAACTACATAAGATTAATTAAAAATACTAACCCAGGAATCATGATGGAGCAATATTCCTCAAAACACACAAAAAAGAAATATTAAAACCACATGAATTTCTACTTTAATACCGCCACAAGAATATTAAGGACACAACACACGACGTGTGAATTGTACACACAGTGTGTATCGCGGCGACTGTAAAGGTACACCGTCTTTTGGGGGTAGACTATTCCATTAGCCAGACAAGGGGCGCCAGCCTCATGACGTAATTTACCTGTATACCGTTTTACTTGGCGGTGATTTTCAAAGGATTACCGTTATCATCCGCTTAGATATAAGTTAAACGACAAACATAATTATTAAAGCGCACACTCTTAAAATATTGTTTGTGGTGTATTTCATTTTGTAGTTTCCCTGCTGTCCCCTGTGTAAGTGCGTGGGACCCTTCAGTGTCGGATCCAGAGGGGGGAATGCTACCCCCCCCCCCCCCCCCCCCCCCCCCATACACACACACCAGCAGTTATGCCCCTGTCCCGCTGTCCCAAAATTGCTGTATGTATCATAAAGGACTAAAGGGGAAAACGGAGAAAAATATCTTAAAGTGCATGCTGTTGCGAGAGTCCTGAAAATTAAACATTTTCTGAGGGGCGGACCTCCTCGCCCCCACCCCAACTTACTTTGTGTTTCTTTTATTCTGTCCGAAAACTCCTTCCATTCAGCTTGGAAGAGGAAATTGACTTTTTAAGTATCAGATTTTCAGTACTGGAGATTGTGATTCACTGTTTCTAATGAAATAAGTATCAAAAAAGACTAAAAGTCATGGTGAAAGAAAGGCAAAAAAAAAATAAAAAAAGGAGAGAGAGAGAGAACGCCTTAAAGTGATTGTTCACATCTTTTTCTAAACCTTTATAACATAGGTTAAATATATGATGAGAATCATACCTCTAAAATTTTTGTGAAAATCATTTCAATTAGTGTGTAATTTGATGATAATCACTTGTCCCAGGAGTCTGCCATTTATCAGTTGGATGACCTCAAATATTTCCTGTTGGAATCACTTAGCAGCTGCAGCAAGGTAAAATGAGTTACAAAGCAGCTGGAGAAATTAGCCTAGCGTAGTGCCACTATGCAAAGGCAGATCAGTCTGTTCATTGAAATGCATACTGTTAAACGTTAACAGGGCACGCGTGCCTTTGCAACACCTGATTCTAAAAGAGTGTAGACCATGATCAGACTGTTTCTACAGGAGCAGTCTGATCTGGGGTAGCACTGTTCTGTCCCAATATTTAGAATTTATGGTAATTCTGACAATAAAATCTGGCACTAGTAGGTCCGCTAAAAACACATTAAAATAGTACTAGTATGTAATATAAATGATAATAATGAATACATTAAATAATGCATGAAAATGAGAATAATGGTAATAGCTGTTGGTTATACAGACTTTGGAGGAAAAGAAACGCAGGAGCTTATGGTATAAAAATGCGACATAAGATTTGTGTAGAACAAATTGGTCTAAATACAACAAATCAAAGTGTCTGTCATGTTATAGGTGATACAGTATATAAAGGATACACCCCAAAATAATGCTCATATTCTGAGCAGCGCATGCTTTTCCAAAGTCTGTGCACAGGCCTACAAAAAACTGCACTTGCACCATAGAAAATTGACCCTTCCAGTATCAAGCTATCATCTGCATTTGAAAGTCTGTCAAGTCTTCTTCTGTATATTGGGGTTCCAAGTGGTGCCCTTTTAATGTTTCCCTCCTCAAACATATCCGAAGACATTATAAGCTCAGAAATAATTGCAATCTTTCCATATGGAATCACAGTCAACTCCACTGAAAGTGGTTCCCCTGCGTAAAAGTTTAGGTAAACAGACGCTTGCTATCCAGCTGTTTCAAGCTGTCAGACTGACCTGATGGAAAACATGTCTGCTGTCTGATGTTTAAGATAAGAGCAATAAACATGATTTTAATTACCTTAGCAGATGAAGAAATGAGCTGTAGAAATAAAATTAGAACATGCTGCCATATTTATTTTTGATATAGAAAATCAGTTAAGAGATGTGAACAATCACTTTAAGTGCCTAAAATGCTGTTAAGAGAGTCCCGAAAATGATTTTTTTTCAACCCTCCGCTCCCCCCCCCCCAGCCTCCCCCCCCCCCCCCCCCCCCCCCCACACACACACACACAAACGAGAGGGGGGACCTTCGGTGCCCAGCTCATGTTTTCGACATGACCTGCTTAATGGTGCCTTTTGTCATCTAGAATATTAATTCCATTTCATGTTTAGATATCCGAAACAACCACTGAGTCCACAGTTTAACTTTTTTAATCATGGTCGAAGGAGAGTGCGATCAAGCTTCTCCACCGAAAGCCAGAGTCAAACTCATTATACCATGATTCCTCTCTTATTAAGGTATTACGGTATACTTTTGCAAAAATAGAAATAAATGAATGAATAAAAATATCGCATTTAGCCTATCGATTCGAACAAAGAAAACTCACTAAGGCCCAGCGAATAGTGTTTTAAGTCTAAATTCAAAGACGGACAGGGGCTGAAGTATGGGTAGGATTACGATGTTCGAGCATTTTCGATAAAATGAAAAGATTATCTGAAGAAAACAACGTCAAAACAATGTTAAATCGTACTGTATCATGAAATATTCATTTGTGATAAATGCGATCGAATCTGATGACAGATATACAGAGATAGACAAATAGAGATAGATACATGTAGATAGATAGATAGATAGATAGATAGATAGATAGATAGATAGATGGTGGGTGGGTGGGTGGATGGATAGATGGATGGATGCTGAAAAACGTTGAACTTGAAGACTTTTTAACGTTGCGCCATTATCGGGAAGACGTGTTGAATTTGGAATGATTAGAGTATGCAAATCTGTAAGATTGGCAGTGCAAAGAATTTGTTTACCAAAACAAGTGTTGACTTTCCCATGGCGATTGATTACAAGCGCAAACATGTGTTTTTTATTTATTTTGATGTGCATTCTTCGAAAATTCTAGTCGGTATGCACTACTAAGTATTTTAATAACTCTGCACTGAAAAAAATAAATAAATAAACGAGGCGAATTCAAAAATTAACCGCAAAAAAGATTGTGAAAGTTGAAAGAAAAGGAAAATCTGAGTTTAAGTTGCATGGGCAAACCTCCATGTTTTCCGCCCCTTTTTCAGAAAAGGGCTTCCTGTTTGCTTCCCTGGACGAATAAATAAGGGGTCAGTCAGCTCTTGAAGGAATTAAAAACCTCTGTCAGTTTCAATGCAGATTTGCCTACCCCAAAGTGCTTAAGTATTGGGACACCTAAAACCATCAATTTTCCATTTGTCCCAAATGGAAAATTAAAGGTTTTGGATGTCCTAATATTTAAGCACTTTAGGGTATTTTCGACAAAGGACTACAGATTCCATGGGAAGACCATCTTGATGATTTTAACATGTAGACTTATGCATCATAAAGTTGTTTTTATATTGATTTTGAAAAAAGAAATCACGTCTGCGGTCTAACTCTCGCTGACTATCGCAAGAGGGGAAAGTGGAATTTTCAGCCTCTAAAATACATTTGTACATCAAATTTTCGATTTTTCTTATTTACTGAATTTTATTTTGTTACAACTGCATATAACATGCAATAATGTGTAAATAAAAAGTATGCTAGCCTTATTTTAAGTTGCAGAGGGTCTAATGATCCCACCCACTTTTCAGTTTTTCAGCTGTAAATTATCATTCCCTCCCCCCCCCCCCCCCCCACCACCACCACCCTCGTGCATCAGCTTGCCACTCACATATATTGACAGTACACACATACATGCAAATGGGCTAGCTGAGGCACGATGTGTGTGTTGTGGGGGGGGGGGGGGGGGGCGGTGGGGGCGTGGGGGCGGGGCGGTGGGAGTATCTTTATAAAAGATATTTTGAAGTATACCAAATGTTCAAATCTTGATCACCTTTGAGGCAGATTTACATTAAAACTGTCAGGGGTCCTTTGCTCCTATAGGAGCAAATTATTTCCTTTAAGAGTTGACCGCCACTGAGAAGGGATGCGAAAAATGAAAATGACAGAGTTGCTTCCCTTGAAAGTTTACCCATTCACCTTTTTAAGGAATTCCGTATTTACAATAAATAATCGGCCACCTTAATAACTTCTGCCACAAACCTGGATGCATTCTTATTGCACTGTCTTTTCATGGGACTTGATAAGTGCAACCTCTCCGCAAACCTGAGCCACATCACGCAAAATGCGAGTTGCTCAGATTAGTGAAGCACGGGCACGAGTGCATTTTAGCTTGAATATGCACATTTTGTCAAGTAAATATAGGATGTTTTAGATGCCACAATGTGAAAGCAGCACATTTCTTAATCAGACTGCCCATGTGCACAGGCTGATCTGTGCACTGGCAGTTCGCATGTGATTTATTATAGTCTTTGCTCGTTCGCTCGCAATCGACATGATCGCGAACACAGCATTGGGTACACGCACATACTAGAGAGAAGCCCGATTACTAACGCCCTATTTTATTTATCAGGTTTCTCACCAGTATGTAAATTTCGTTCAGAAATTTCGCCGGTACGATAAATATGCAGACAAATCAACCACTGATAAAATGACTTTTGGGATACCAACTTGTCCCATCGGGAGATGGTCCATCAAACTCTTGTTAAACAGCGCATTCCTGATCAGACTGGTCCTTGAAACAGTCTGGTCTACACTGTTTGCTGAGGTTTAATTTAGATAAACTTGCTAATTCATGATTTTTTTAAAGAAATATTTACTTGGCAAGTCTGAAATAGTCCAGACTGACTATAAGCCATTGGCCTAGGGCATAGCATTGCGGTAGACTATATTTTAAAACAAACAATATAACAAATCTAGAAACTGACTGGTCAAACTGTGGACCGCAATCGAAATCGTGTGATTGTTCCAAATGTCATACTGTCGAGCCGTCTTTATTGATAAGTCAAGTGGTCGTACAGTTTTCTAAGTTTATTAAAGTTATCATTTCCGCAACTACTAACTACCCAGGTTCAAAATAAGTCAATTTCATTGTTGCTTCTTTGTAAATTCCTAGTTTCAGACTTAACATAAAACCCATTCAAAAGCCAAAATCCTCCGAGCGCGATGCGCTTCTGTTTTATATAATAAAAGGTCATGCTGAAAATCTAATTGCAAGTGCACTCTGTGACACAAATAAAATCGATTGACGTAACAAGCACGAAGTAGAAAAAATTAACTGGGTATCATAATGTAATCAAAAGACCATATTACACTGATTTTCTCACTGCTCATGATTTTACTAAATTGCATATTCGATTTGAACTTATCATTTTTACTGTATTATGATTATCCTAAACCAAACATTTTTTGAACTTTCATCTAGGATTTAGATATAATATAATAAAATAATATAAAATCAAAAGAAATTTAGTAAAATGTTTTATTTGGATATGGTAAAATGACAAGGGCGTTAAAATAAATCGATTTCAAGATCAAGCAAAAAGATTTAATGATTTACATACTGGTGAGAAACCTAATATATGAAATCAGAATACTGCCTCAGATAGGAAGGGAGAGAGAGAGTATAAGAGTCTTTTTAGACTGTTCCTCCAGACCAAATTTCATAGTTGTAGGAAATCTCCTTTATAGATATTTAACCTTAGCAACAGCATAGCGACGACTTAAGTGGCTTTATGAATACGGCCCCAGATAGCTGAGAGCAAACAGTGCAGACTCAGGTCGATCGTTTTCGTAAAAAAAATCCCATATAAACCGAGGTACAGAAACAAACATATTTACATACTAGTACAAAACCGTATAAAGTAAACAAGTATAAAGTAAACAGAGTTACATATCGGTATGAAACCATATGAACCGAGCTGCAGACAAATAGAGATAGATACATGTAGATAGATAGATAGATAGATAGATAGATAGATAGATAGATAGATAGATAGATAGATGGTGGGTGGGTGGGTGGATGGATAGATGGATGGATGCTGAAAAACGTTGAACTTGGAGACTTTTTAACGTTGCGCCATTATCGGGAAGACGTGTTGAATTTGGAATGATTAGAGTAGCAAATCTGTAAGATTGGCAGTGCAAAGAATTTGTTTACCAAAACAAGTGTTGACTTTCCCATGGCGATTGATTACAAGCGCAAACATGTGTTTTTTATTTATTTTGATGTGCATTCTTCGAAAATTCTAGTCGGTATGCACTACTAAGTATTTTAATAGCTCTGCACTGAAAAAAATAAATAAATAAACGAGGCGAATTCAAAAATTAACCGCAAAAAAGATTGTGAAAGTTGAAAGAAAAGGAAAATCTGAGTTTAAGTTGCATGGGCAAACCTCCATGTTTTCCGCCCCTTTTTCAGAAAAGGGCTTCCTGTTTGCTTCCCTGGACGAATAAATAAGGGGTCAGTCAGCTCTTGAAGGAATTAAAAACCTCTGTCAGTTTCAATGCAGATTTGCCTACCCCAAAGTGCTTAAGTATTGGGACACCTAAAACCATCAATTTTCCATTTGTCCCAAATGGAAAATTAAAGGTTTTGGATGTCCTAATATTTAAGCACTTTAGGGTATTTTCGACAAAGGACTACAGATTCCATGGGAAGACCATCTTGATGATTTTAACATGTAGACTTATGCATGATAAAGTTGTTTTTATATTGATTTTGAAAAAAGAAATCACGTCTGCGGTCTAACTCTCGCTGACTATCGCAAGAGGGGAAAGTGGAATTTTCAGCCTCTAAAATACATTTGTACATCAAATTTTCGATTTTTCTTATTTACTGAATTTTATTTTGTTACAACTGCATATAGCATGCAATAATGTGTAAATAAAAAGTATGCTAGCCTTATTTTAAGTTGCAGAGGGTCTAATGATCCCACCCACTTTTCAGTTTTTCAGCTGTAAATTATCATTCCCTCCCCCCCCCCCCCCCCACCACCACCACCCTCGTGCATCAGCTTGCCACTCACATATATTGACAGTACACACATACATGCAAATGGGCTAGCCGAGGCACGATGTGTGTGTTGTGGGGGGGGGGGGGGGGGCGGTGGGGGCGTGGGGGCGGGGCGGTGGGAGTATCTTTATAAAAGATATTTTGAAGTATACCAAATGTTCAAATCTTGATCACCTTTGAGGCAGATTTACATTAAAACTGTCAGGGGTCCTTTGCTCCTATAGGAGCAAATTATTTCCTTTAAGAGTTGACCGCCACTGAGAAGGGATGCGAAAAATGAAAATGACAGAGTTGCTTCCCTTGAAAGTTTACCCATTCACCTTTTTAAGGAATTCCGTATTTACAATAAATAATCGGCCACCTTAATAACTTCTGCCACAAACCTGGATGCATTCTTATTGCACTGTCTTTTCATGGGACTTGATAAGTGCAACCTCTCCGCAAACCTGAGCCACATCACGCAAAATGCGAGTTGCTCAGATTAGTGAAGCACGGGCACGAGTGCATTTTAGCTTGAATATGCACATTTTGTCAAGTAAATATAGGATGTTTTAGATGCCACAATGTGAAAGCAGCACATTTCTTAATCAGACTGCCCATGTGCACAGGCTGATCTGTGCACTGGCAGTTCGCATGTGATTTATTATAGTCTTTGCTCGTTCGCTCGCAATCGACATGATCGCGAACACAGCATTGGGTACACGCACATACTAGAGAGAAGCCCGATTACTAACGCCCTATTTTATTTATCAGGTTTCTCACCAGTATGTAAATTTCGTTCAGAAATTTCGCCGGTACGATAAATATGCAGACAAATCAACCACTGATAAAATGACTTTTGGGATACCAACTTGTCCCATCGGGAGATGGTCCATCAAACTCTTGTTAAACAGCGCATTCCTGATCAGACTGGTCCTTGAAACAGTCTGGTCTACACTGTTTGCTGAGGTTTAATTTAGATAAACTTGCTAATTCATGATTTTTTTAAAGAAATATTTACTTGGCAAGTCTGAAATAGTCCAGACTGACTATAAGCCATTGGCCTAGGGCATAACATTGCGGTAGACTATATTTTAAAACAAACAATATAACAAATCTAGAAACTGACTGGTCAAACTGTGGACCGCAATCGAAATCGTGTGATTGTTCCAAATGTCATACTGTCGAGCCGTCTTTATTGATAAGTCAAGTGGTCGTACAGTTTTCTAAGTTTATTAAAGTTATCATTTCCGCAACTACTAACTACCCAGGTTCAAAATAAGTCAATTTCATTGTTGCTTCTTTGTAAATTCCTAGTTTCAGACTTAACATAAAACCCATTCAAAAGCCAAAATCCTCCGAGCGCGATGCGCTTCTGTTTTATATAATAAAAGGTCATGCTGAAAATCTAATTGCAAGTGCACTCTGTGACACAAATAAAATCGATTGACGTAACAAGCACGAAGTAGAAAAAATTAACTGGGTATCATAATGTAATCAAAAGACCATATTACACTGATTTTCTCACTGCTCATGATTTTACTAAATTGCATATTCGATTTGAACTTATCATTTTTACTGTATTATGATTATCCTAAACCAAACATTTTTTGAACTTTCATCTAGGATTTAGATATAATATAATAAAATAATATAAAATCAAAAGAAATTTAGTAAAATGTTTTATTTGGATATGGTAAAATGACAAGGGCGTTAAAATAAATCGATTTCAAGATCAAGCAAAAAGATTTAATGATTTACATACTGGTGAGAAACCTAATATATGAAATCAGAATACTGCCTCAGATAGGAAGGGAGAGAGAGAGTATAAGAGTCTTTTTAGACTGTTCCTCCAGACCAAATTTCATAGTTGTAGGAAATCTCCTTTATAGATATTTAACCTTAGCAACAGCATAGCGACGACTTAAGTGGCTTTATGAATACGGCCCCAGATAGCTGAGAGCAAACAGTGCAGACTCAGGTCGATCGTTTTCGTAAAAAAAATCCCATATAAACCGAGGTACAGAAACAAACATATTTACATACTAGTACAAAACCGTATAAAGTAAACAAGTATAAAGTAAACAGAGTTACATATCGGTATGAAACCATATGAACCGAGCTGCAGAAAACAAACAGATTTGCATACTGGTACGAAACCTTGTACACTGAGCTGCAGAAGGCAAACAGATTTACATACTTATATGAAACCTTATAAACTGAGCTGCAGAAAGCAAACAGATTTAAATATTGGTAAGAAACCCCAAAACCTGAGATACGAAAAGCAAACAGATTTACATACTGGTGAGAAACTGTATAAACCGGAGCTACAGAAAAAAAAAACACAGATTTATATATTAGTTTAAAATCGTATAAACCGCACTACAGAAAGCAGACAGCATAGCTATTTTAAAACATAATGGTAAGAATCCTTATAGACCGAGCAGCAGAACGCAAACATTTATATACAGGTATGAAACTATATTAACCGAGCTGCAACAAGCAAAAAGATTAACATTCTGGCATGACGCCGTATGAACCGAGCTACAGAAAGAAAATTGATTTACATAATGATAAGAAACAGTTTGTTTATATTGAACAACAAAAAGCATTCAGATTAACATCCTGGTAAGAAACCGTATTAGTCGCGCTGCAGTCAGTTAAAAGATTAACACGCAGGTATGAAGCCATAAAAACTGAGCTAAAGAATAGAGATTAATATTATGATAAAAAATAGTTTTTACCGAGCTACAAAAAGCAGGCTGATTTACAAACTGGTGCGAAAACCGCGAAAAATGAGCTTCAGTACAAGTATTTAGTACAAAACCGTAAAACCCGAGTTACAGAATAAAAACATATACTGGCAAACTGTAGAAAGCAAACAGATTTGCAAACGGAAAAGAAATCTTATGAATCAAGCTGCAGAAAGCAAACAGATTTATATAATGATATGAAACCGCATAAACCGAGCTGCCAGAAAAAAAAGAAGAAAAAAAAAAAAAGAAGAAAGAAAGATTTACATACTGGTAAAAACAGTATTTACCGAGCTACAGAGTTACACATTGGTATGTAGCTGTATAAAATGAGCTCACGAATGCAAATTGTTTACATACTGGTAAGATACCCTATAAACGGAGCTCCAGAAAAAAAGAACAGATTACCAACCGGTACGAAACCGTATGTATTTAGCCGAAGAAAGCAAATTTACACATTGATAAGAGACCATATAAACTGTGCTGTAGAAAGTAGACATATTTACATTATGTTTTAAATGCTTATAAACTGAGCTGCTGAAAGCAAACAAATTTACATACTGGTATGAAAGCCAATCAACTGAGCTACAGAAAGTACACGTTATATATAAGTAAGAGCCCGTATAAGCCTTTTGTGTTATGGCAACACCATGAGGGCAAGCAACACTTCCATTTTCATTTTTGTCACCCTTCTAGATAAAGGCAAATCTTAAAGAACAGAATATGTTCACCTACGAGCAAATTCTTTCCTTTAAGAGTGGCCCTTTAACAGAGAGAAAGAATATAGTGGACCTGTAATTCATGAAATAGCAAAAAGATTGTCTGGTCACTTCTGCATTCCTGATCAGAGCCTTTGAGGTTCACTGTATGATCTCTGAATGTTCACCAAAAAGGGAATACCGTACAAATTCTACGAACATGGCCAGATAGCCGTGAGCAAACAGTGTAGACTCAGATCAGCCTGCTCCTTTTAGAAAGAAACCGATACACCAAGCTTCAGAAAGCAAACAGATTTACGTACTAGTATGAAACCATATAAACCGAGCAGATTTACATACTGGTAAGAAACCTAATAAATCGATCAGATTTACAGGTATGAAACCTTTGAACCGAGCTTCAAAAAGAAAACAGATTTAGACACTGGCGAGAAGCTGTTGAATCGTACTGCAGAAAGTACAATGATTTACTTGATAGTACGGAGCCATATTTACTTGATAGTATGAAGCCATATGAACCGAACCACAGAAAGAAAAGACATGAACATTATTACAAGAAATAGTATATTATGAGCCTCAGAAAGCAATCAAATTCATAATTGAGCCGCGACACGAGAAAACCAACAATGTGGTTGTGCGCCCAGCACAGACTCAGATCAGCCTGGACATCCGCCTAGTTTCACCAGACTCTTTCTTCAGTGCTCAAAGAGTAGCTAAGAGTCTAAGCTATCTTCATGCGGACAGCGAAGACTCTGATCAGACTGGGCGGATGCCCAGGCTGATCTGAGTCTGCGCTGGGCGCACAACCACATTGTTGGTTTTCTCACGTCGCGGCTCATATACTGGTTAGAAACCATATAAACTGAGGTGCTGAAATTAAGCAGATTAAATACTTGTATGGAACCTTAAACACTGAGCTTCAGAAGCGATCAGATTTACATACAGGTACGAAACCTTATAAACCCAAGCTACAGCAGGCAAACCGATTTACATACTGGCAAAAATCTTTTAAACTGAGCTGCAGAAAGCAAACTGATTTAGATACTGGTATAAAGCTGTATAAACCAAGCGACGGAAAGCACACAGATGTACATACAAACCTTATTAACCAAGCTGCAGAAAGCAGACAGATTTACATACTTATACGAATCCGCATAAACCGAGCTGCAGAATAAACAGGTTTATAGCAACCAACCAAACGAGGTTTGGGTCGCGGAGCGACCCAAACCGAGTGTTTGGTTGCCTTACGATAGGAGTTCTGGTCTGTTCTATTCTGTTCTGTTTCCAGTATGAATGAGAGTTTTTTTGGAAGTCGCCAACTTCCGGTAAAAATACGGAGTCGGATTCGATCGAAGCAGGAACCTTATTCTACCGTTGAAAAATGTGCCGTTATCAATTTTGACTATGAAAAAATACAAAAAATAAAATTGAATCGCAAAGATATCGGTTTTAATGACATCTAAGATATTTTTCGCATCAGACTATTTACCCAATCAAATGGTATCCATGCATTCGCGAAACTGAAATCAGTTCTAGTTACCTCCCTTACTTGAATATGGAAACTGTGATAAACATCAGGAATGAAACTTGGATTTCAATGCTTAGGATTAAATAAAGAAGACGGTAAATGGTCTTGTTTACTCTTATCGAAGTTCCGATGCAAATCATGCTAGGCTAGCCTAAATTTCTAAGCTAACGATCATGTCGCTGTCAGATTTGACATGCAGATAGGACTACTGAATGCGCTTCCGGAACATGTGATCTCGGCTAGTACAGTCAACAGCTTCAAGAATCGACTGGATCGATTCCTCCAACCAGATATGGGGCATTAGGGGCATCGCCCATATAATCTCCCCCATTAGCCTAATGTAATGTAATGTACTTTGACTGAAAACTTAAGAATTATTCTTAGAATACATGCCTAGCTGAATTTATTTTGGCAGTCTCAGTCTGTCCACAAAATTACATTTCCCTGAGCAGAAGTATGATAGCTGTTATGCCCTGTTCATTTGCAAATCCAGCTACCTCATGGCTGGGGGAGGGGTGGGGATACTTTGACTTTTTGCCCGGCACGATGCCTGGCAGTGTGGGGACAAATGTCTGATTAAATCAAAAGCCCCCGCCCCGTGACTATGTTCAACAGTTGAGGTCGCTATCATTGCCCCAGCTATTTCGACGGCCAATCAAAATCCCCACACATGCACTGCTCCAGGGACCATGCTTCAGGTAAACCACAGTATTTATGTCCCTCTGTCCCTGAAGATTCAGGGTTGCTACGGCCCTTTTTCCAACAGGTTGTTTCAGCCTGATTTTGGGCGGGTTGTTCAGCCCAATTTTAGTATTTAAAGCCGGTTCGTGTTAGTCTGAATTTAGGGATAAGTCAGTTTAGACTTATTTATGATCTGGGGAAATGGGTAAGAATAAGAATTGTTTACTCATTCAACAATAACATCACATTTTCCTAAGGTAAAATGTTGACGTTTTCATGCAATAATTGTGGAATAGATATGAGCGAGCTCGGAGTTTCGCACTGCGCATGAATTGTGCAAACTCAGATTTTGCTCTTGGAGGTCAAAGGTCACCGATGCCAAAAACCGTATACGCACAGCGTAATCTTACAACATTACTGCCGCAACAAACGGACCAAAGCATAGCTGAAAAAATTCCCGACTTTGCTGGGATTCAAACCCGGAACTCCCGGGTGATAGTCCAATGCTCTAACCACTGAGCCAAAGAGTTAACTCCCTGACGCAGTTGTCAGAGATTGAATATATACGAAGCTATATAGATGCGCATATCTACTATTGTAGATAATGGAAGGTAGGAGAGTTGGCCGGTAACAGTAACACACCAACATATTGACTAATATTTCAATTTTCAAATATTCCCTGTCTATTCTATCTTGCTAGAATAATGTGACTATCCATTTTCTCTGAATTGAAAACAATTTTCAATCATATCAACGATTTTTAGTCATGAAAAAGCAGTTTTATATCGACTGACCAGGTAAATGTAATGATGAACTATCGGATTTTTCCACACGTGACCCCTGACCTTTGTGCTCCAGGTCAACCGGAAACTCGGAACTCCAAACTCGCTTATTTCCGTCATATGATAAATTTTAGCATCTTGCATAAATTTGTGTTTCTGTATTACCGTAAATACTGTAAGTTTTGATACGCCTGAAATTATTGTAATTGTCCTAATATTTGAATGGTTTGATTTTAACTGTATGACCACTGCCAGCTGATGGATATGGAATGGCAATCAGTGTAGACCCTGATCTAACTGCAATCTGATCTGGGTCTTCACTGTTTGCACAGGTCTATCTTTCCCAGTTTTTTCGTTACTGAATTTATTTAAACATTGTGCAAATGATACAAAATGCTTGGCAAAGTCTTTCATTTTAGCCCTTTTCCTCAACTTGTTTGATAAATTTAATAGCGACACCGGTGGCTGCCCGAAGCTATGACGGTGTCGTCAAACAGTAACGCCTATGCTGAATATAGAAATCTGTGTACGGACCAACTAAAAAAATTTCTAAACTGACGAATGATAAGATTCTGACAAAAATGAGCAAGGTTTCCAATTGAGTCAGTAGTTTCATGTGACGAATGAAAACGCTTCGTGGTGCTGGACGTTGCTATGTTTTTTTTGCTTTTTTTCCCCCAAATTCAATTGGCAAAATGGCAGACCTGCAGTTCTCACTAAAAATCAAATCATGTGATATTTTTTCAATGGTGATGATGACTTGCTCCCAGTCATGGCGGTTTGCATGCACGGTTGTCATGTTATTAGCATTATCTAAATTGTCTGCCCTTGCTATCGTCAAAAGTCATTCACAGAAGCAAAGTCGATTTCTGCTGCGTTTCATGCGGTATCTGAGACTTCTTTGTATGTTTTATATGAGAATTTAAGAAGTCTTAAAAGGTAATTTAATCAGTAGATTATTGTGAACCATTGTAATGTTGTTTAAATCTGATCTCCTCATGAGAAGTATCTGATTGCTTACACATGCATGGATTCGGATATGACATTTGTCCGTAATCGTCAACAGACGCTTTGGTTTAAGATTTTGTAAGTACAGCCTCAGTGAACCATTATGAAGTCTCAAAGTATACAAGATATTAATCTTTGGCAAGCAAAACTTTGCATGAGCTTAGGCAACTATCATGGTTTCTCTCCATTATCAGTAAAAATCAGTTTTGCGCTAGTCCTAGCAGTTTACATAATACACAGTTCCTGTGTCATTAGCATATAGTTAGCTTATTTGCCCTTGCTTTTTACACCTCTGACTTCATATTTATGTGATTTAATTAAGCCCAAAGTGGTAATTGTTTAGAAGTTTATGCGATCCCTTATGATATTGCGTGAATCCAGTTTACTAATTGCTTACGTCTTCATACCAGTGATTTTTTTACCCCTGCGTCCTGCGTCTCAGACGCATAATTTTCCCAGAGGACGCAAAATATTTCCTTGGCTGCGGTACGGGATGCATAAAAATAGCCGATCGGTAGTCCAACTTCCGATTTCGGCTTCGTTTACAAAGCTACTTTCGTTTTAAGAATATAGCAACGGTGCATTAGCAGATTGTTATATTACTGGTAAAAAACAGTACCATAGTCTTTCCTACTCCCGCTAAATACCGAAGTCTACCTGTAATACCAATAATCAATAGTAGTTGTCCAGTACCGGAGGAACATAGTTTTATCGACCACGGTGATGTCTTTTACCTAAGTGCAAACTTTTATTAATACACCGGGTCAATAAGTAATCATGCCTCCGAAAAACAAGAAAAAGATCAAACTTGATTCAAAGCAGCAAACATTATTTGGTCTTCTTGGGCAAGACAAACACGCAAGGCCAGATGTTGCAGATCATGATGCGACCGATCAAACTTCGAATCCGAAATGACAACGGATGTCTCCAAATCCAATACGCTGTCTGACAATGAGACAACAGGTGATTTATTTTATTCCTGTGCCCACAGGAGCTTGACGTTGGTTACTTTTTACTTATAGGGCTTGTCCTTTTAAGCCCTTTAAGTTTGGGATGCAGAGAAAATATTGCTTTTGCATCCCAGTAAAGATGCAAACCCTTGAGCTTGGGGTGCAAAGATTTTAGGTCTTGTGAGTCCTGGGACTCAAAGAAGGAGATTTGTAAAAAAATCACTGCATACATTCCAATATCAAATTTTGTCAGTAATCAACCAACGCTCAGTTCTGCAGTAGAATTGGACGCAAATAAACACAGTATTGAAACAAGAGTATCTTTAAAAAAAGATAACTGGCTTTAGATTTAATAGAAGTGTGTATTGTAATATATATGAGTCCATCCAGTAGATGTAAGATATCAAATGTGCTGATCAGATTGTACGGATGCGCATGTTGATATGCATATTTGTTGTTGGTGTTGGGGTTTCGATTTCGGAAATGCTGTTGAATTTTGATTGGGGTCTGTCTGTGTTGCAAATTACAATGAGGATTGGTTGGCTGACTGCCCCACATATAACGTTAAAAGTGTCTCAGTTCCAACACAACATCAACAACTAAGCCAGCAACAAAATTTTACTTAATTTCGTCTTTGATTTCTGTGTCAAGTTATCTTGTTGGTTTTATATTTAACATGAGCGACATAACAGGCGAAATGTGTTCTTTGACAAAAAAGCGATTTGGACCGAAATATCTCAATTCATCACGACACGGTTTATAGGCCAACAGTCAAATAAAACTGAAAGTAGAAACAGAAAGCAAAAGTAAGTTACTTACATAAAAATCCCGGGTATATATATATTGGCCAATGAAATACTTAAAATGTAGGTCCATACTTAAGGTTATACGGCTATTAAAAGCCCCCCCCCCTCAGCCCCCCCCCCCCCCCCCCCCAAAAAAAAAAAAAAAACTTTCACACAGGTGGTTGTGCACATTATGTTAATTTTTACCCTGGACAGTCAAGTCTCTCTTAAGGAGCATATATTAAAAAAAGAAGTGCATATATTAAAAAAGGAAGTGGAATCAAAAAGACTGTCAGTAAGAATCTCCTCAATATCCTTCCATTGATATGGGATGGCACTCACACAGGGAGGAATTTGCTAAGAATTCTGGTTTTGAACAATTTTGAATCCAACTAATTTTTGTCAGAAACAAGGTTTTAATGCAAGTGTAAGTGATAGTGATAATTTCATTACAGGAGAATCAACATGGGATTGCAACATTACCTGTCAACATCGTTGTTGAGCTTCAAGCTTATTGCGATGCAATTCGAACATCATCAACAATGAAATACCACTAAACGTTAGCTGCATGTGCATGTAAGCATTGTAGTTAAGATCAGTGTTTCATAAACATACAGCTGGTGTTTAAATTATGCTGCAAATATTCAACTGAGTTCAAGCCAAAGAAAATTTGAAGTAGCATCTGGAAACAAAGAAGTCAAGGTCACATTGAAACTTTGACTTTTCATGTTAAATTATTGCGTTAAAGTTTTTGAGATCTCTATATGATTCAAATTCTTTGTTGGGTTGGATTGATGTTTTGCATGATGATAGATGTTGGTCCAAAGTTTAATTCTGTACACCCCCATCCATGCCAGTGACCTAGAGGTCAAGGTCACAGACTTTGATTTTCATGTGAAGTTTTCGAATAATTTTTTATAGATCATATACCATCCAACCCCTTAGTTCAATTCGGTTTATATGTCCAAAGTTTTTTTCTATACCACCCTAACCCATGCCCGTGTCCTGTATTGTGTTTAAAGTTTAATGTCATAAGGTGGTGGTGCTGGCCGTGTTTATACCTGAGCCCCTGCTCACTTGCTCTAGTTTTGCAAAGCCAGCATTAATTACTTAATTTTGTCTACGATTTCTGTGTCAAGTTATCTTGTTGATTTTATATTTTACATGAGCGACATAACAGGCGAAATGTGTTCTTTGACAAAAAAAGCGATTTGGAATGAAATATCTAGATTCATCACGACACGGTTTATAGGCCAACAGTCAAATAAAACTGAAAGTAGAAACAGAAAGCAAAATAAAGCTACTTACATAAAAATCCCGGGTAAATATATATATTGGCCAATGAAATACTTAAAATGTAAGTCAGTACTTAAGGTTATACGCTAAAGCCAAAAAAAAAAAATTAACTTTCACACAGGTGGTTGTGCACATTATGTTAATTTTTACCCTGGACAGTCAAGTCTCTCTTAAGGAGCATATATTAAAAAAGGAAGTGCATATATTAAAAAAGGAAGTGGAATCAAAAAGACTGGCAGGAAGAATCTACTCAACATCCTTCCATTGATATGGGATGGCACTCACACAAGGAGGAATTTGCTAAGAATTCTGGTTCTGAACAATTTTGAATCCAACTAATTTTTGTCAGAAACAAGGTTTTAATGCAAGTGTAAGTGATAGTGATAATTTCATCACAGGAGAATCAGCATGGGATTGCAACATTACCTGTGATTACCTGTCGACATCATCGTTGAGCTTCAAGCTTCTTGCGATGCAATTCGAACATCATCAACAAAGAAATACATGTACCACTAAACGTTAGCTGCATGTGCATGTAGGCATTGTAGTTAAGATCAGTGTTTCATAAACATACAGCTGGTGTTTAAATTATGCTGCAAATATTCAACAGAGTTCAAGCCAAAGAAAATTTGAAGTAGCATCTGGAAACAAAGAAGTCAAGGTCACATTGAAACTTTGACTTTTCATGTTAAATTATTGCGTTAAAGTTAATTAGATCTCTATATGATTCAAATTCTTTCTTGGGTTGGATTGATGTTTTGCATGATGATAGATGTTGGTCCAAAGTTTAATTCTGTACACCCCCATCCATGCCAGTGACCTAGAGGTCAAGGTCACAGACTTTGATTTTCATGTCAAGTTTTCTATCAATTTTTAGCTCACATGGCCCGAAGGGCCATAGTGAGCTATTGTCATACAAATGCGTCAGTCATGCGTCGTCCTGTGCGTCGTCCGTCAACACCACAAAATTTCAAAATCTTCTTCTGTAAAACTACTGTTCCCATGGTTCTCAAATTTCACATGGAGCATGACCTGACTCCAGGGAATTAGGGACATAACGGACCACGGACAAAACGGACCACGGACATAACGGACCACGCTTGGGACAAAACGGACCACGTTCAGGACGAAACGGACCACGTTCAGGACAAAACGGACCACGTTTATGGTCAAAGCGGACCACGTTCAGACCTTCCGTTAACCTTGAGAAAGCATGTTTTATTTTAGTTGCAACACTAATAAAGACATTTGCATGCTTAAAAGATAAATATCTTACCATTAACTTAATCAGACAGGTGCGACAACCAAAGATAGTTGAGATCATCAGGGAATTCCCTGAGATCATGAACGGTAGTCAAATAATTGTGACCATTTAACATTGTCTTTGGTAATTATTTACTCCAATCAATGGTCTGGTTTGTCTTCTAGCGTGATCCGTCTGGTCCTGAAACGTGGTCCGTTTTGTCCCGAAACGTGGTCCGTTTTGTCCTAACCATGGTCCGTTTTGTCTGGTCCGTTTTGTCCTTGGTCCGTTTTGTCCGAGTACCACTCCAGGGTCTCAGAATTGTAAAATTGGGTCAGGTTGAAAATCCAAGATGGCTGCCATTACTAAAAATAGCAAAAACATTAAAATCAACTTCTTCTCCAGAACCACTGGGTATATTTGTCTGAATTTTGGCATGGAACATCAGTGAAACTTTGGTATTCAAAATGATAAAAACGAAAAAAATCTGTAGAATTAACAAATACAGGTCCTTCAAGTTGGCCTCTATTACTTAAAATAGCAACATGTGAAAATTTGAAAATTGCAATGGAACTGGACCAATTTTGTGTCAAAATGGTCCTTGCATGAAGACTTTTCTTTGATCTTTTGCATTTTGGCATTCCAAGATGGCGGCCATCTGCCATTGCTAAAAATAGCACAAAACATGAAACTGACAATATCTCAGTAACCCCTGAATGGATTTTGATGAAATTTGTGGCAAAATGATCTTTGCATTGAAGCATTTCAAAAGTAAATATATAAAGTCCATGCAAGTTGGCCTCTGTTATGAAAAGTAGCAAAATGTGAAAATGAGAAAATCTCGGTGGAATTGGACCAATTTTGTTTCAGAATGGTCCCGTTGCAAAATAGCCAGGCGAGCAATATCATGCCCATTTGGGCCTCTTGTTTAAGATCATATATCATCCAACCCTTTTGTATAGTTTGGTTTATACTTTATATGTCCAAAGTTTTATTCTGTACCACCCCAACTCATGCCCTTGTTGTGTATTAAGTTAAAAGTTTAGTGTCATAAGGTG
Organism: Ctena decussata; assembly: GCA_963989385.1. Taxonomy (NCBI): domain Eukaryota; kingdom Metazoa; phylum Mollusca; class Bivalvia; order Lucinida; family Lucinidae; genus Ctena; species Ctena decussata. The sequence continues at coordinate 59,568,467 of OZ022514.1, read as the reverse complement.
GTGGCACTGGCCAGGTTTATACCTGAGCCCCTGCTCATTTGCTCTAGTTTTGCAATGGATGGATGATACGATAGTCATACAGCTAAAATCATTTTACCAAGGAGAAGGTACATACATACAGATATGCACACTTGCTGAATAAAATTTTACATTTTTTTTTTTTTCAAAAATTTTTGCTTCACAGGCCTGAACTATAGCCAACTTAGGGCATAAAATTGCAATAAAGTATAATTCATAAAACAAAAAAATATAGTGAGTGAGTGAGTGAACTCGGGTTTAACGTCCCACCAACAACAAGGTCATACGGAGACGGGACCTCGGTTTAAAGTCTCATCCAAAAGACCGGAGAAGCGGAACAAAAAATATAACAAATCTGGAAGAATGGTAGGCAACAATCGAAATAATGAAAACAATACCTGCGTATCTGTATCATAATGTGGTTGCAAGATCTAATATTGACATTTTTACCGGCTCATGACTTTGCTTATTTGCATATAAAATTTGAACTTATCTTCTTTTTATTTATGATTAGCTTACACCAGAACAATTTTAATGAACTTGCATCCAGGATTGCAGATGAGAAAAGTCATCAGTTAGTTAGGGATAACAGAAGTGTTTCTCATAATGAAGTTTGTTGGTGTATATAGTTTTTGTCAACTTTACATCAAACTTTGAAAGTTTTGCATTAAACCTTTATGAATGCTCACAACTCTGTAACTACAGCGACACACCAGATTCTTTTCATATTTGATCCCTGATATCTCTGTAGCATATACATGTAATACATTAGATGTGAATAATGTATGACCATAGGTCAGGGCCTCATGGTGGGGTCAGAGGTAAATAAATATGACTTAGGCATTTTCATTTTTTAAACCTTTTTGATTACTCATATCTCAGTAATTATATTGCAGATTTTTCTTCTGCATTTGGTTTATGTTATCTCTGTAGCATACCTTTTGATATGGACTGCCTAAGCCCCTAGGTCAGGCTGATGGGTGGGGCCAGGGGTCAGGTACCAGGACAATTGGTGTTTGTTGTATTTTTTTTCCCTTATAGTTCTAATATACATGTACTTGAATGAAACCTAATCATGCACGACTAGGTTTATTTCATACCTGTTTACACCATATGGATGCTGCTGCTGATCTAAGGTCAAGATCACAGACACAGAATAATTTTGTACATCAGGTAGCACATCACACAGAGCTTTGAGGTATAATTTCAGGTCTTTAGGCAAAAACTTAGCTGATTGGTCTGTTTTTCCAGACTCCTTTACAACCTTATCTAATGATATCAAAGTAGAGCCGTCATTCAGGAATCTGGCAAGTCATTAAGATGAGATAAGATGGCTGTTATACAGCACCACCTTAAAATTAATTTCTCATAAGAAAACCTGCTTTTTGCATATGCGAGAACAAAAGGTCAAAATCAGATGCGCATCCATGCAGGCTGATCAGTGCCTTTATTGTTCGCTGCATAGATAGTATAACCTCCTTAGTTTCTTAATTTCAAATTACATGCCTTTGGCTGGTCTCTGTGTCTAAGCAGGGTAGTGTGTGTCTTACCATGGACGGGTTTTCTCATGACATAGTTCATTTACAGTGCATACATACTTGTAACATGGAAACACTCTGCAACAGTTACTATCACTTAAGACTTATTATTATAATTTTGTTGTTATTTCCAATTTTAATCCTTTTAATGAAAAATGTGTATTCTATCCAGCTTTGTTTCTGCAAGCAAAATACAGTTTCTGGTAATACATAGACTGATAATAATAATGATCCACAACATGACAAAACCAACAACGTGGTTGTGCGGTCAGCGCAGACTCAGATCAGCCTCAGCGTCCGCCCAGTCTGATCAGTCTTCGCTGTCCGCATGGAGGTAGTTTAGACCCTTAGCTACCTTTTAAGCGCTTAGCAAGAGCCTGATCAGACATGGCGGATGCCCAGGCTGATCTGAGTCTGTGCTTAGCGCATAACCATATTGTCGGTTTTTCTTGTGTCAGGGCTCAAATTTATTAATGTTGTGGCAGGAGGCAATAAAACTCTCAGCAGGGTCAGCATCTTGATGTAACAGTGGGTAATGAGCCTAGAAAAATTGCTCTTTGATCTTCTTGACCAATGAAATTAAAGTTTGCCTAAAGACCTGAAATACAAAGCCTATAGAGGTACTTGAAAGCTCTGTGTGATAGGCTCTTGGTACATGTATATAAAATTTGCATTAAAATTTTGTGTTAAAAGTCTACTTCATTAGGCGGTGAAAATGATCAGGGTATACGTGAGACTGTGCTCACTTGCTAAAGTTTCTAGTTTGAAAACCTTTCAGTTCAGTGTTGCAGTGGTAATATTGGTTGGTTGCATTTTAGGTAGCACCTATTTCATATTATACTGGTAAGGAACACTATATACCGAGTTACTAACAGCAAATAGATTTACATACTAGTAGGAAGCCGCATTAACCAAACTACAGAAAGCGAACGGGTTGATATACAGGTATGAAACCGTATAAACCGAGCTGCAACAAGCAAACATTTTTACATATAGGTAAGAGACCATATAAATTGTGCCACAGAAAGCAAAAAAAAAAAAAAAAAAAAAAAAAAAAAAAATAACATACTGATGTGAAGCCGTATTAACTGAGCTACAGAAAGAAAAGACATTAACCTATTATAAGAAACAGTATGTACCGATGTATGAAACTGTATAAACTTAGCTAGATAAAGCACACAGATTTACATACTAGTATGAAACCGTATATACCGAGCTGCAGAAAGACAAAAGCTTTACAAGCAGGTAGGAAACGGTAGTTCCGAGCTGCAGAAAACAACCAGATTTACAAACAGGTAAGAAACTGTTTAAAATGTGCCGCAGAAAGCATAAAGATTTACATAATGGTAAGAGACCCTATATACCGAGCTGCTGAACACAGCATATTCACATACTGGTAAGAAACCGTATAAGTCGTGCTGCAGAAAGCTTAAAGATAAACATACTGGTGTGAAGCCCTATGACCCGAGCACAGAGAGAAACACATTAAAAAGGTATATACCGAGTTACAGAAAACAAACAGATTTGCATACTGGTAGCAAACCATAATAACAAATTTACATGCTGGTATGGAACAGTACAAACTCAGCTACAGAAAGCGATCAGATTTACATACTTGTATGACACCGTATAACAAAAATGATATCCATATGAAACGGTAAACTATCCACTAAGACAGATTTCATGTAAGTTTGGATGATATATGCTGTCACGTGATCTGCATACAATTTGTTTCAGGACCAAATTGCAAATTCGAACAAAAATTGATTCAAATTCTTCAACTAAGCTAACCCTTTAATGCATTTTAAGTTTTATATAATTAAAGATTTTTTTCCTTCTTCAATGCTGTCATTTGAGAAGAAAACCAGAAAACAAAAATCAAACAGATACATCGAGTCACAGAAAAAAAAATAGATGTTTATGTCATGCACTCTTTATTTTGACGAAACAGTGTGTAAAACCAATTTTCAGTTTGTTAAATGACCCATGCCAAGTGTTTCTGTGTAAATTTAGTAATCTGAAAAGGATCTGTTGTAATACCAGATTCGTGCGAAATTTGGTTGTCGACCCCCTGTCTAAAACGAATTGCATGCAGATCTCGTGACAAGATATACCCTCATATTTGTCTGATGGACACTTGCCTTTTCAAATGGATTTGATATTTTTTCTAATTTATACAATTTCAATAGCTTAATATCCCCTACTTTTTGTGAACAGAATAACTCGGACGAAACATTTTTTTTTATCATATGAAGCTGCTGTTATTCAGTAGATAACGTCGTGTCATAAAAATCATACGACCACCTGTGTAATAACATTTTGGCGCGTACACGTAACGTCACTGCCAAATGCATTTTCTTATTGAAATGATGTTCATTCTGAAAGCGATAAAATCCCGTTTTAAAGGGTTATGATAAACAGAATCCTAAACATTTGGTCATTTCATATGAATCTCGTTTCCAAGTGTGTGAGATGCTCTATTTGGAATTTTGGTTTTAATTTACATACAGGTGAGAAGCCTAATAGATAAAGAAATTGTTTTGAGCATTTGTAGTTTTCACTTAGGCCTATTACTATGCTCAAGCCAACGTTGAAACAACATTGTCTCAACGTTGATTCAACACCTTCACGTTACGTTGAATTAGGGGATAAGTACGGAGAATTGTCATTTGAAGAGGTAAATTGCCGGTTTTATGGTCGCAAATTGCGATTTACGGCGGCGTGTCAGCACTTTTGCACATTTTCACCTATCAGAGTGTATTGCTTTGCCAAAACACACACACACACACACACACACACACACACACACACACACACACACACACACACACACACACACACACATAAAAAACAAACAAACAGACGTCAGCAATGAGAAGCGACGTTTTATAAAGGCATCGGGTTTCCGATGTTGGTACCAGAAGCGGTCTGATCTTGGTGAACATTGTGCGCAGACACTTTGAGCAAATGTTTTGAGCCGGTACGGTAATATGGAACAAGCCGTGACTATCAGTCCTAGCACTTTTGGTATAGACATTAAGTACCGTATTCACGTTAAGTGTTCAGACAGACAGTTTGGAGAGCCAGTGAAAACCCAGATCATACTGCTTCTTATAGCAAATACTGAAGACCGAAATCAGGCTGATAATAAGGAACAGGGTACGAGGATGTGCAATGATTGCTACGGTAACAGTTTTTGTCAGTAAAGCGAATCTTGATAAAAAGAATGCTTATAGAAATGTTTGCTGCGAATATCTTGGGGAACTGCTGTATTTCTGAACCAAACAAAACATCCTAGTTTTGTAAAAACATCAGTCTTGCCTTGATAACGTCTTCTACCAGAGTGTTAAAAATTGATAGTAAAATATGAAACTGTTTGTATGTTTCCTATTGACGGGTCTTACGATAGAGGTGGCGTCTAGATTTTTAGATGACGTATCACATGGCGACGTCAATGCAGTACGAATACGCCTTACAGAAGAAAAGTCTAAACGACTGTTGCTCAAGAACGATGTGGAGACTTTGATGTTGAAGGTAGAGGAACTGGAAAGAAAACTAAACGGTAAGTTTTGTCTTTATTTTAACTGATACCGTCGAGCACATGATCAGACTGGACACTACATTTACCGAAGACTCAGATTCTTAAAATCAGACAGCTGCGACCAGATATACGCACGCGATTTTAGCCATGCAAAATTTGCAATGGATTAAATGGATGTTACCCCCTTTAAGCAGTATTTTAGTCATATCAGGGCGATGGGAGAGTGACAATGAAGCTGAACCCCGTTTACGGTTGAAAATATTTCCGTCTCCAGCGGGAATGGAACCCCGGACTGCTAGGTCAACATGCCAGGCCTTAACCGATTGAGTTACCGCGACTCCTGCAAGGGATTAGAAGTCAGAAGCGAAAAATGATTTCACGACCGCGAAAAAAACGGTTTCAAGACCGCGGAAAAATAATTTCACGTCCGCGGAAATATTATTTCACGACCGCGAATATACCATACCTTCTGCTGCAATATTCTCTGGATTGCTGAAGAATTTTTCATTAATCCAAGTTCGATACATATTATCAGGAGAAAGAGTTGCTGCAAAATAATATAGTTTGTTCATATAATCTGCCAAGGCTATGGATTTATTAAACATACTATCGAGGGAACGACTTACTGCCCAACTATCAAAGATACAGTTTAATGAGTTCTACCAGACTCATCTTCGTTAGCCAGGAGTACTAAGTCCACATTGTTCCTTACGTACGTAAAGAACAAAGTGGACTTAGTACCCTTGGCTTGCGAAGATGTACCAGGCTATGAAGTACTGATAAATATGGTTAATGTTACCTTTAGTTGCTAAAGTCATCGATCACAAGTGCTGTTCGGATTAGTTATATCAAGGCTTTTTATTGTTAGGTAAATTCGACAAAACCCTTGTTTCACAACAACGGTCGAAGGTCCGAGCTTTGTCAGAAGACAGCTTGTAGTGATCTGTAGCAAAGTGCTGTTATTTCATAAACTGTTATCCAGATTTTCAATGTACAATAGTGGTATCTTTATTGTAGATCGGTCCTCAAAGACTCCTGCTGACGTGCCAGCTCCAAGCGATGTCTACTTCAACGCCAAATTAACGCAACACGTAACTCTCGATGCTCTTCACATTGTTGTGTTTGATCAGGTAAAGTTCTTGCCAAAATTACTCACGTTGTCAGAAAGCATGTCGAGGCATCGTATGGCAGTTTCGGAATGGGTAGTTAACTTTTCGTTCAGGGGTAAAAATGTCATTCCGCATTGCAGACTAACACACTTCGGGGTTGCCACTTATCCTCAACTTCAAAATTCCCTGACTTTTCCCTGATTTTCCCCTGACATTTTACAGTTTTCCATCCCGTCTTTACACTTCGCGGAGCATAGCAATCACTGTTTTCCATGCTCCGGAACCAATGTCGTCATATATCTGTTACCATAGCAAGTAAGATTTCATATTGATGTCTCAGTGTTGGCACCGAGACGTCATTCTGCCAACCTACTGAGCACAACACTTTATAATTTCATAGTTGCTATGGGAACAGATCTATGGCGTCATATATTTATAATTCTAGGGAGCATGGCATACATGCTCCTTCCTAAATATAAGTGAGATGCTACCTGAATTTCAGAAAATGGGAAAGCGTGATTTTTCTAGAGCCTGCAGATCTAATTATTCTCGAGTTATTTAAATTTCTGTTTTTAATTTGACCTTCTCTTACAACGGTTGAATATATAAATGATACGACTTCAAGCTAGTATCAATATATGAGCCGCGACACGAGAAAACCAACAAAGTGGTTATGCGCCCAGCGCAGACTCAGATCAGCCTGGGCATCCGCTCAGTCTGATCAGACTCTTCGCTGTCCGCATGGAGGTAGCTTAGACTCTTAGCTACCCTTTAAGCGCTAAGCGAAGAGTCTGATCAGACTGGGCGTATGCCCAGGCTGATCTGAGTCTGCTCTGGGCGTACAACCACTTTGTTGGTTTTCTCGTGTCGCGGCTCAATTATAGTTACATCTCATATTTGCTATGTACTTTGACAGGTACTGGAGAATGTTGGAGAGGGATACAGTTTCAGTACAGGGATATTTCGTGCGCCGGTGAGCGGGAAGTACATGTTTTCCCTGACTATACTGTCAAAAACCAAAGCACAATATGCCCACATTCAGCTGATGAAAAATGATGTTGAACTTGGTAGGGTATTCGCGGGTTCCGAAGTTGCAACGTGGGTACAGACTGGAGCAGTAACCATAGCAACGCATCTTACGGAAGGGGACGAGGTGTATACTCGGGAATTTCCGGATCATACTGGACACCTACATGGAAACAACTACTGCTCATTTTCAGGAGTTTTACTTACTGCTGACTAGGCCTGTTAAGGTGAATGGGTACACCTCCATGTTTTCCACCATTTTTCAAAGGGAGACAACTCTAGTGACTACCTGTCTGCTTCCCTTGACGAAGCCCTTAAGAAATGGGTATTTTTTAAAAAAAAAAAAAAAGAATTTGCTCCTACAAGAGCAAAAGCATTCCCTTTAGTGTCGATTCCCAATGGGAAATGAGTCAAAAAAGAAAATTGAAGAGTTACTGCTCCTGAAAGTGTACCCATTTACTTTTAGAAAAATAGAGGATCTTACATGAGTGCTCATGTATCATTGAATTTATTAAACGAGTTGGGGAAAAAGATAAGATGCGAGGCTATGCTGAACATCTTATCGATTTTCCCCAACGAGTTTAATAAATTCAATCATACAGGAGCACGAATGCAAGATTCTATTTATCATATGAAACTAAAATTGCATTTAATGAGCAAAGTGGGGGGGGGGGGGGATCCAAATCTGCCCACGCATGGATTTTCTTGTTACTTTGCATGTTTATTACCTTCAATCTTACAACTACAAATATGCATTTATCTATCTCAGTAAAGACTTTAAGGTCTCAGGAGAGCATCCTGAAGTACTCCCGTTTTTGTGATACCGGCTTTATGATTTATTAATCTTAAATCCTCATCTTTATTCAAATTTCATAAAATGCGACTACAATAGTAAAAGGGCTCCATATCGATATCTTTGATCCCGTTTATGCTTATGCAAACATGCAAACAAAACTTTTTTTTTAAACATTAAGTCAGAAAATATGGCTAAAAGTGACACTAAAACTATTAAAAAACGAAAAGCATCCCAAAATTTATGTATGTTCCAGTCAATGTCAACCTATGAAATTTTCTGAAAAGTAGGCCATATGTTTCCTCTTTATACAAGAGGAATTTCATGAAATTTGGAAATCGGTAACATTGTCACATAATGCATGATATAGATGAAGGTGATTTGTTTGACAAAAAAGCATGTCACATTTAAGTGTTAATATGTTCATAGAAACACTTCATTTTCTAGTAATATTAATAGTAACCTAAACTACAATCAATTAAAAGCTCCATTAGGAAATTATATTGATCTACTTTGTCTAAGGAATAAACGGAAAACTAAATTAACTCCGACCACTCGACAGTGTGCTATGTAGTAAAGAAAAAAAAATACAGCATTGGGCATACAAGAAAAAATATTTCACATGACATTTTTACTCATCAAGGAGACCAGTTGTGCCAAATCATTTTGAAATCCATGCATAAATGTAAAATTAATAGCTGGGACATGCTCAACAGTTTAATCATTTAACCTTCAATTGTGACCTTGACCTTGGACCTACCAGAATAAACTCTTCACAAGACACTTCTACTCATCAAGGAGGACAACTGTGACAAATTATTTTAAAATCCATCCGTAAATATAGAAGAAATTGTCTGGACAAGCTTCATTTATGACCATTGTACATTGTATCATTTGTCCTTCAAAAATGACCTTGGCCTTCAACCTGCCTGAACAAATGTTTCGAATAGCACTTCTACTCATTAAGAAGGGGAACACCTGTGCTCAATTCTTTTGAAACCCATGCATAAATGTAGCAGAAATGTCCCGGACAAGCTCAATTTATGACCATTATATCATTTGACCTTCAAGTCTGACCTTGACATTGGACCTGACTAAATATTTCAAATGGAACTTCTACTCATCAAGGAGAACAATTGTGCCCAACTATTTTGAAATCCATACATAAGTGAAGAAGTTATGGCCAGGACAAGTTCAATGTATGACCATTATATCATTTGACCTTCAAGTGTGAACTAGACCTTGGACCAACCTGACAAGTTTTTTCAAATGGCACTTTTACTCATCAAGGAGAACAATTGTGCCCAATAATTTTGAAATCCGACCATAAGTGTAGAAGTTAGGGCCCGGACAAACTCAATTTATGACAATTTTATTATTTGACCTTCAAGTTTGACCTTGACCTTGGACCTACTGACCAAATGTTTCAATTGGTACTTTTACTCGTCAAAGAAAACAATTGTGCCACATTATTTTGAAATCCATCCATTCAATGTAGAAGTTATGGCCCAGACAAGCTTAATTAATGACAATTTTATCATTTGACCTTGAAGCATGACCTGGACCTTGGACCTACCTGACCAAATGTTTCAAATGGCACTTTTACTCACCAAGGAGAACAATTGTGCCAAATTACTTTGAAATCCATCCTTAAATGAAGAAGTTATGGCCCGGACAAGCTTAATTAATGACAATTTTATCATTTGACCTTCAAGCGTGACCTTGACCTTGAACCTACCTGACCAAATGTTTCAAATGGCACCTTTACTCATCAAGGAGAACAATTGTGCCAAACTATTTTGAAATCCATCCATAAATGTAAAAGTTATGGCCCGGAAAAATCCGGATGGACGCACAAACGCATGCACGCACGCACTAACACACATTCGCACATACACCGAGCTGAAGTTGTAACAACTATGTCTCGCTCACCGCAAGCGGCTCAACAATAAAGGACTTGGTGAAGCAAATAGATGATAAAATTCACTAAAACTGAAAATAATTAGCATAAAAATAATCACAAAACTACATGTATATGCATTCCTAAATTTTGTGTTTTTTCATCTGTTAACATTCAGCAATCCAAAAAAATAAGTTACCGGTTTTCAATTTTCAAGAAAATTTATAATTATAATTTACACATGTATGGCCTAATTTCATATTAATTTGAAAGGTTGACAAGAACTGCAACATAGTCAAATCGAAAATTTAATTTGTTCAAAAAAGTTTATGGAGCTGAAATTTGGGGGCATCTGCAAACAAAAGTTAATATGGAAAGTTTTATGGTATACGTTTGAATACAAAAGTGGTACATACATAATCAAGAATTACTAGGAATCATTTTGATAATAAAACGGGTCAGAAATTCAAAAATTCTACAGCTTTGGGCTGCTTGAAATTGGGCTGCCCCTATTTTTTGCATCCCATGCAATTAAAATGTTGTAATTTTTAACGTAGTTCGATACCTTTGGCGACGTCATGGGTAAAAAATCGAAATACCTTGGATTTTGATGAAACTTGCCTGAAATATACTCTGACATGTTGCACTTTTGATGGTATTATTTGTTTTGAGGAATCTGTATTCGTTTAATATTAATGCGCCATCTAACGTAATACGATGTTTCTTATAAAAAAAATAACGTTTTGTACCATATCTTGTGTATTTCCTGTCGGATTTTGTTTTCAGAACACTCAATCAACAGTGTTTTAATCTCTCTGTTATTTGGTATATACATTTTGATGGTGTAGAACAGCATTTATGACTTAAAAACGTTAAATCCTAGCACCTGTATCTCTTTTGACGCTATAAAAGTTCGAACCCTTCAGCTGTTGAAGCAGACATTTCTCCAAAACGAGCCTGGCGACACTATACAAAATTACGACGAAAATAAAGAGCGGATTTCGTAGAAAAAGAAATGCAAATAAAAATATAGGGTGATCGCGTAAAGTATTAATGAAAAATTCATCTGAAAGAAAAAATATATATTAAGAGACGAACGTCAGCGACACGTAACGTTATAAACTCTTCGTCATATTTGAGACGTTGCGTAGTCTGATCAATTCTCTACTGTATACTCGAAATAGATGTTTCTATTATTTTAACGTGGAAATGTCTATAATAATGTTCTTTTTTCTTAATACTGAATTTTACAATGTGCACTCCAGGAGGATAGAAATAACCTAATACGGCATAAAAAAAAACATGGTATTGTATACACATAAATCTGTTCGATTTTCAACGTACTACAGCTGTATAACGTGCAAGACTCGCAGGGTCACAGCCACACTAACTAGCAACACCGGACGAACGGATGCCCAAGCTGATCTGAGTCGCTTAGCGCACATGCCACTTTGTTGATTTTGTCAGGTCGCGGCTCAATTATAACCTGCCACCGGTGATATTCGAACAGTATTAGAGGTATCAGCAGATCAGTGATTTTGTTACCTGTGAGTCCCGCCGTTTCATATAACGTTTATTTGGCTATAAAACAGGGGGTTTCCATCTCTAGACTGAGCCCAAATACCTACATCAATCATAAGAAATTCTGCTATAAGATGGGGTTTGCCCTTCCAAAAATATCCCAAAAAATATAGATCCGTCTAGATTTTTTGGGGATCGTGATAGAAGGGAAAAAATCTCCATCTTATAAACGAAGACATACGGTTTTTAATTCTTCCCCTCACAAATTATATTGTTGAGAGTCCCAAGACTCACTAAAATTCAGTGCTGTGGAATCATGGTTTTATTGTAGGACGCACTGAACTTATAAACCTACTGAGTCCCAAGCGGAGTCCCAAGATTCTTTGGCAGCAAAATTGTAAATAAATCACTGACAGAGAAATACATATGAGCCCTGACACGACAAAACCAACAAAGTGGCATGTGCGCCCAGCCAAGACAGCATGATCAGCCTGGTTATTCGCCCATTCTGATAAGAGTCTTCGCTGTGCGCTTTTAGGTTAGATAAGGGGCTACGCTGTCTCAGTGCGGACAGCGAAGACCCTGATCAGACTGTGTGGATGCCCAGACTGATGTGTCTTTGCAGGGCGCACATGCCACTTTGTCGATTTTGTCGTGTCGGGGCTCAATTATAGAAGTGTACCCATACACCTTAATCGAATGCTCAGGTGTGGGTCTTTATTATAACTTGAAACTCGCTTTTCCTAAATCGAAATTCGCTTTTTATGACCCGAAACTTGCTTTTTATAACTCGAAACTCGCTTTTTATGACTCGATACTGTAAAAAAGAAACCCTCGGGCAAATTAGAGTTACGGTCAGTGTTTTATAATAAACTTTGGACCTCTGATGGTTCTGAAGTAAATTGCCGTAGACCTAGATAAAAGATAAACATGTGATAATCCCTTATTGAACTTATTTTGCTCTAACGTTTTCATAACTGGCATGAATCTTTTATTAATGAGCTCTGCTGAACGTAAGTATGGAAGAGCTATTGCCATTACAACGACGTCGACCTTGGCGTCCCACTCCCGGTCCCACTTTACTATGGTGATGTTCAAGACAGTATGTCAGGCGAGCCTTCCTGTACGCTGACAAGTCTTGTTTTGTAATGCAATACTTTATTTTTCTCCAGGTTTTGTATAATTAATAGGGTAAAAAGTAGCAAAAAGTATTAATGAGCCGCGACACGATAAAAGCAACAAAGTGTCATGTGCGCCCAGCGAAGACTCAGATCAGCCTGGGCATCCACCCAGTCTGATCAGAGTCTCCGCTGTCAGCATGGAGGTAGCTTAGACACTTGGCTACCCCTTGAGCGCATAGTGAAGACTGGTCAGACTGGGCGGATGTCCAGGCTGATCTGAGTCTTCGCTGGGCGCATATGCCACTTTGTTTGGTTTGTCATATCACGGCTCAATTTTATATGAATCGGAACACTTTCTGGGGAAGTAGAAGCAACTTTTTCATTTTCATTTTTAAGTCCCTTTAAAATGGGGATCAAATCTTCAAGAAAAGCATTTGCTCCTCTTGAAGCAATTCTTTCCTTTATTGGTAGATCCCAGTTTTGTCCAGCGAAGCAAACATGAAGTCACAAAAGTTGTTTCCCTTTGTAAAAATGGTTGGAAAATATGGACATTCACGTTTAACTCTCATCGCGCCAATGTCTACAAGAACACTGTTTGATAGAACGCGTTTCTCTGTACTTCGGGGTTTACAGTACGAAAGCTGATGGAGTGGTCGGGTCGGGGTCGGTAACTTTCATTGCAGTGGCGTCCTACTAATTAGACTAAAAGTTGGACAAGGGCCTCGCAGTAGGTGCGGATGGGGGTGTTTGGATATTTTTCTCGCGTCATTTCTGTTTTATGTCTCCCTCTCTCAGCTGGGAGACGGCCCGATGTAGACTGAAATACTGAGACGGCCCGATGTAGACTGAAATACTGTCTCAGAGGGCCGTAAAACACAAAACAACAACATAGACGTAAGCTGAGTGGGTACGACCTGTTCAACATTTCCGCCAATTTCCTAGAGAAGAAAATTCTTTTCTTTAAGAGTTAACTCGAATTGAGAAAAGTGGCGAAATAAATTACGCAGATTTCTACACCCTAGAAAAGTACCTATTCACCCAAATATTCACATTATCTGCAGTACCCTCGGACCCCAAACTACCGTATTTTTCCTATTTAGTGCCCCGGGGGCGTTGCATTTTTGGAAAGGGGGCGTTAGGGTCTAAAGAGTAGTAAATCAGCCACTGCCAAAATACCTTCAATAAGCGTAACTGTGAATGGAAATACTTTCAGAGGAACGAACTCCACTATTTTTTGCCTTTCTTCTCAGTAAGGGTCAACTCTTAAAGCAAAGAATTTGCAACTCTAGGAGCAAATTCTTTCCTTTAACAGTAGACCCTGTTTCAAAGAGCAGCCGCAATCAGAGAAGCAACCTGGGCCCGAGGTTATAAAACTTTTTTCATGCTCAACTCAGCTGAGCATAAAATTTTCTCTGCTGATAAATATGAAAATGCCAACTAATGTTGGCATTTTCATATTCATAAGCAGAGAAAATTTCATACTCAGCTCAACTGAGTAAGAAAACAACTGTACTTATCAATGATTTGCTATTTAGTAGCAGGTGAAATTTCATGCTCAGCTGAGTTGAGCACGAAAAAAGTTTTATAACCTCGGGGCCAGGCTTTCAAGCAAGTTAATATAACATTTTATAATTTTTAGAAAATAGTCAGGGGGCGTTTATTAGGGCCGGTGCGTTTGTTATGATTCATACGGTAATTGATTTTGCAGAAAATATTTTATTTTATATAAATACTTTATTTTCACTTGGATGGACCCATGAAAATATATACAGCTGAAAATGTCAACACTTGTCCGTCTGCATTGATTCACAGACCGCATTAACTTACTGCTCGCGATGTCTCTCGTATGTGTGGGGCATGATTAATTTTGTAAATATGCAAGATATAATTTGTTGTTAATTTTTTTTTGATTGTACTCATTTGTATTGTATGTAACGTTTTTATTTTTAATTGAAACTAGAGAATTTTTACTTACAATAATTAAAATTTCTTCATCATCGGTGTTATGCTTCTCGGCCGATTCATAAGCGGTTAGTCAGCGGGCAAAAAGCGTTGAATCAATGTTGAATTAATTGTGTCATTTTAGTCTTTGATTTTCGAGTAGACCCCATCATGAAGGGCTACTTCATCCAAGAAAGCACGCAGTAAGTCACTAAACTTCCCTTTGTATAATAATGCAGACAATTTGGAGGTGTATTAATTCAATTTTGTCTTAATATGTTTCAACAAAATCAGAAATTTTATAAGAACGTCACACATATCTCAAAGTGACGTCGCACGCGCAGCTTTATTTTTTCTTGCAATTTTTCGCTAAAGTCCGATTTTTCACCAATTCTTTGCGCGATGACCGCCTCTTTTTATTTCAAACCCTGTTTTGTAACTCTGTAAAGAGCATTTTAGTGACATTTTTTTATGGCCTTACCGGGCGTTTTTCTGAGATAAACTCGCATTAATCTATGAAGCGTAGCACTTTCCTAACGTCAAAATAATGTTGGTTACTATGGTAAAGGTTTTATTTTTAGCTCCGTTTGGTTCTTTACCAAAATAAAAATTGAAGTAATTCAACAAGCAATAAACAGGTGTTAAAAGAGCAGATTTGCGAAGAAGCTGGCCTAAATGTTACAAAATTGCAACCCTATAAAGGTGGATTTTCTCTTAAACGACATACTGCCGCTAGGTGGCGCTTCATAGTGAAATAAAATAAATTACAAGACAAATGAATACAGTTAAAAACACTAGACATGTTAGACAATGATCAGAACAAGTTTCATCAAATTCCCTGATGTCGGCGATTTTTTTCATGAAATGCGACAAAGGTAACGAACTACCTTAAACAATTGAAATAGATGGATCAGCAAATATTTCATAAAGGCAATAGTAATGTCCTAGACAATCACTATGCATAATATTATGGAATTCGGTGCGTGGGCAGAACCCTATGTAAATTTCCTATAGGGTGGAACTCCCCCTTTTGCACTATAACGTTACGATTTCGCCATTAGAAAACGCGACCTTTTTATGGACGTCAACGCATAACGCTACGACGTAATTTGCATATTTAATCCACTAGTTGATTGTCGAATTTAATGCATGGCTTTATTACACTCTCAGATGCGACGTCATATGATAAAGGCAGATATTTGTGTTGATTATAACTCTGTGTAAGGTAAATGGGCCCCACAATACTTGAACCGCGACACGACAAAACCAGTAGACTGGCATGTGCGCCCAGCGAAGACTCAGGTCAGCCAGGACATCCACCCAGTCTGATAAGTGTCTTCGCTGTGCGCATGGAGCTAGCTTAGACCCTTAGCTACCTTTTAAGCGCACAGTGGAGACTCCGATGAGACTGGGTGGATGTTCAACCTGATCTGAGTCTTCGCTGCGCGCACATGCTACTTTGTTGATTTGTCGAGTCGCTGCTCATATTTTTCGACTCTGTTTCAAAGGGAGACAACTTTCAGAATTTCAAAGGGAGACAGTTTTCAGGAATGTCCTTCATAAAGTGGTTTAATCCTGAAGGAAAGAAATCAACAGGAGAGGGGAGTGTGAGGAACATATCCGTCCCTAGGTCCAGTCAATTTGCTCATGTACATGTTTATCGTTGCTATGAACTTGTGAATAAATAAAAGATTTACATACTCGAGAGAAACCTTATGTTAGCAATGAATAAATTAATGGTCTATTCTATTCCATCCAATAACCTTAAGGAAGTTTGGGCACCACAGATGACTTCGAACTTGTCCTGTTTTCAGCTGCCCTAATTCAGCTGGCAAAGTAAAAGATAGGCAATGATCAGGAATTAATACAACCAAATCCCACATTCCGCTCTCAAAGAAGCACATACACACAGAAATTGACACAAGTTTACGAAACACACGCACAGTAAACCGAATGAGCAGCTCTTTTTCAAACAGATGGTCATTCAGCTACCCCAATAACAGCATCAACATCTAGTTTTACTTATTTTTATTTCAATTACAAAACAAAACAAAACAGAAGATAGATTGGCCAGCAATACAGGTGACCAAAGCGCCAGAGACCACAGACAAGCGGACACAGCACAATATAACACCAAGGAACCGCAACAGAAGTACCGCCTTGGAATGGTCAGCAAAAGATTACTGGGGGGCTTAAACTAGTTTTACCGGACCCAAACCTCGCCCTTAGTTTCCGCAAAGTCCATGCCTGTTAACTCTTTAAACTGGTTTCCTACCTCTTCTTCTGTCTTTTCCTTTGGCTGTGTCCTGTAAAATCGTCTTTGCTTCCCCAGAAAACCTTGAGACGTGGCCAAAATAACCTTAGTTTCCGTTTCTAGACCAGAGTTAGGAGTTCAAAATATTCTCAATTGGCTGCTTGGATCTTTCTGCGAACCTCCTCATTGGATTATGGTGCTTGTACAAAATGTTCACTAACCCTCGATAGCATCTCATCGCAAAGGCCTGCTATCTTTTCTCTAAGTCTGCATTCAAGGTCCAAGATTCATAGGCATACAGAAATATGGAAATGACAAGGGAGCACATAAATTTCACCTCTTATTCAAGAGATATGTTGTTA
The DNA here is from genome assembly GCA_963989385.1 of Ctena decussata. Taxonomy (NCBI): domain Eukaryota; kingdom Metazoa; phylum Mollusca; class Bivalvia; order Lucinida; family Lucinidae; genus Ctena; species Ctena decussata. The sequence continues at coordinate 59,551,343 of OZ022514.1, read as the reverse complement.
TCTCTCCAAATTTGCTTCAGGTTGTAAGAGCCCAAGTGGCTTTTTCAATCTTTGAGAGAACTTCAAGTTTGAGCCGTTATCTGAAACAACTGCTTCAAGGTATTTGAAGCTTGTTACGGTACCCAGCTTCTGCCCTTACACCTTGATCTCCATCTGGATTCCAGTGTGTGACCATTTGTTTGCTCCCACTGATGAAGAAACCCTCCCAAAACGGGAGCTACGCTTATAGGAAATCATTTGCGCCTGGTTTACCTCCCATGGGAATTGAGGAAAAATGATAGCCGTATCAAGATAAGATTCAGAAAGACTGATATTCGTATCAAGATACGACAAGCAAAGACCGTCTGATGCTACACCAAACGGGAAATAGTTACACGAAGCAACAACACTAGTAGTAAGCATGGGTAACAACCTACGTCAAAGCGCGCGTGACAAAACCCATCAGTCGACGGCCATTTTGAAGAAACTCTGACAGACTTTCCGTTTGTAACATATAAGAGACAGGATTTTAACACAAAATAAAACGGTGAGGCGGTGCCTACATGTACATATGGTCCAGATATATAGGGCATGATCCTTCAAAGGGTGAGAAATTACAAAACATCTCACTACAATTTTTGATGTGGACAGCTGAGATAAACATGCATTAAGGCAGAGTCGATACAGATCACTGTAGTGAAGTGTTTTCAGATTAAGCAAGTGTTTTATGGTGAGTTCTGGTAACATCTATAAGTACCAGATCGACTAGATATTTGGTTGTTTCAGTGTTTGCCAAGCCTTCATTATGCTAAACATTTACCTTATTAAAGACCTGGATTTTTGTCATTAGTAAGTTATGTAATCCTTATCTAATCCAATAAACAGTCTTCTCTAGACTAGTGTCCCGGCAGTCTCTTTCGGAGGTCCTAAATGGGGGAAATAAAAAACAGAGATACCTTGATTTAATTACTGGCATTAGTATTCACCAAAGTTTGATGTAGAAACCATTTTAGATACATATATTCTGGTTATGTTTACAAAATCTTAAGTTCACATCTATCCCTTTTCACAATCAAAGTTCATTATTAGAGAAGCCAAAATAAAACAATATACTCTGTGGAAACAAAATATTGATAATGATAAATCCATAACTGACAAATCACAGTCCAAACCCAACAAAACTGCAGTGTCAGTTCTTGTAAAAACAAATGAACTTTGACCAATTCACTGTTTCAAAAGGTGTCAAAGACATGTTCACAATCTAATTAAATTGAAGTCGTTTGGGTTTCTGAAGTGATACTTGAAACAAAATTTCATCTTCAAATTTTGCATATTTTTTCTTCTTGTGATTATTATAATGGCCAATGTATTAAATTACAGAACATTTAAATTACTTCACAAAAAAAAATAGATAAATAAAAAAATAAAAATAAATAAATAAATTAATAGAAATAATAAAAAATAGGTAAATAAGATTAAGAAAGTTAAATTAAAAATAGCACATTAAAAATATAAAAAAAGTAGTAGTAAGTGATAATACAAGAAAATATTTGTAAAATATATTCAATTCTTTTTTTTTCTTTCTTACTTAAGTTCTTATTTTTTATTCATTTTTTCCTTTTTTCTTTCTCTTTTTCTTTTCTTTCTTTCTTTTTTTTTTTATTAATATTTGAATATTCTTTAACTGCTATAATCAGCTAATTATATTTTACAAATTATAGAATATATTGTTATGGTCTTTTACATTTTGACTGATGCATGAATTTATCCCACTGGGGCCCTACAGGCAGGCAGTGGTTCAGCACTGCCTAGTTTTATGACCCTAATAATGAGGTGATTAGGAGGTGCCTTTGATCTTCTTATCACTTGTTTATTGGAGGGGATTAGATTTGGGGGTGGTGGTGTGTGTGTGTGTGTGTGTGTGGGGGGGGGGAGTCAAAATGATAGAACAAAATTTAGGCCTTTAAGGCCGCAGATTAAACGATTATGATGTCAGCGCTGTGACGTAGGTTGTCACCCTTGGGTAAGGCAACACAAATTAATATCTCCTCCTCAGGTACTATCCTAAAACTAACTTGTTTTTCGGCTTTTGACTTTGTTTACATTTACAGAGGAAGAAACAGCTTATAAACTGTAATTATATATGTATAAAAAAGTTCCATATACAGGAATGGGATATTTTTGACTAGATCTACCATAAAAATATGCGACAGAAGCTTCATTCAAAGGCAACAATGCAAAAAATGAAAAAAGGTAAAATGATAAGTGGTGGGTTAGAAGCTGGTTTTAGCATATATATGTAAAGCTTACCTCAGAATACAAGACAACAAACATACAAAACAAACCGAATGCTGGAAGACCACACTCATTTGACCTATTCCGGCGGATTCACATATTCCGGTATATCCTGTTTCTTTCTCTGCAACGAAACAAGCTAGAAGCGAAATGATTTTTAGGTAATCACTTTAAATATTTATTTGTCAAATCCACATATAGTAAGGATCTCATTTATCAATCAAAGATACGGAAAACTGAGTTTAAAAGTGGCTGGTAATGCATATTTAACAAGAAAAAAGACAGGTGTTTTCAGACCAACTGTGAAAATAGGGCCGGACAATATTTGTGTAAACAAATATGTCGTAAACCTATATGTTTGTCGATTGCTCATTTTATAAGCTATCTAAACTGATAAAACTCAAAAGGAAATAAAATCATTTACTTAGGTTTATTGAAGTTTTAATTTAATAGCCCATTTAGCCTATTCCGGCGGATTGTATATTTTGGGGAATGTCCCTGAGTTCTGAATTCCATATAAGTGCTGCATTTTCGTCATACAATTTGAATATTCAAGGTCAGTTGTAAGTAAAACTCCATAAGGCGGTTTTATTTTGAATTGATGATATCCTTTTATCACAGAATTCTGGATAAAATATCAAACATTGTACTTACGGACACTGAATCACCGAAATAATTTTTCAGCGAAGACGTGTGTATAATTAGATGTTTTAAATATCAGTTATGTCAGATAGACACTTGTTTGCATAAAATCATCTTTCATCGAGCTAGTAATAATCCGACAGTTTACTTTTGGGGCACCCTTGGTGTTTCTTTCAATGTATTGTAACTAATATACAGATCAACCGGGACAGAAGAAGGTGCGTCGAAATAGGATAAAAGACAACGTCTGGTTATCGTCAGATTTCACTATCTTCCTCAAATAGTTTGTGAACTCAAAGTGCCTTAAGCAAGAGGCTTTTATTTATTGACTGAAACAAATAAACAAAAGAAAAAATGATAGTGCATTTAGATTGTAGTGCACGGTCAACTGAAACGTGCGCCGGGATAGGTCAAATGACTGTACAGAATAGCGGACTAAACAAACAGTAACATCGATCAACCACAACGGAATCAGAATCAGAATAAAAATTGTTTACTGGTGATACGTCCAAGGACAATCATTCACAGGGAAGCTAGTTCCTAGCCCTTATAAGAGAATTTAACTTAGTAACTTAATCCTCTGCACACTCAGCAGCAGAAATAAGGGAATTTTCCAGGGAATTCCAATCTCTAATAGTCTGGGGGAAGAAACTGGACTTGTGCCAATGGGGTTTGAAATGCCAGGGAATAATGATTCCTGGTACGCCAGCTTGGGGGAACAAGGTCATTTATGGGTATACTTGCTGCACCCTTCAAACCTTCAGACCTTTGTAAAGCATTATGAGTCTACTATCTACTTTGTAAAGCATTATGAGTCTGCTATCTACTATCAAGGCGCCGCCTTTAACGGTCAGGGGCTGTGGTATTTGTTTCATGCTCGCCAGTCAAGGTCATTTAAAACATCGAAACTGCAGAGAAAAATTATGACATCTCACAATAAAATATTTCCCTGGGATATCAATGCGGCTTTGGGCAGATTGTGTCCGATTATACGGTTTGTAGCGTTGTGTTTATCAGCGTGTATGCATGACACGCCTGACAATCAGTCTCATGCGGAACCGGTGGTTAAGCAAAGCAATCCGTTAGATCGATTTCCGGTGACGTAGAAGAGGAGCCGAAAAAGGTAAACAACACTTACTCAGTCAGATTTTAGATTTTTTTTCAGAATGATAGGAAAGATACCCAATATCTAAGAATGTTATTTTGTTACTTAAACATTGCTCCTTCAACACACCAAATAATTCTATAATTGGTTCCGCGGTTTTCTTGATATTTGTTCCCTCCTCCAAAATGTCTGTTCAACACGATCAATGTCAGACAAAACAGGAGATAAAATAACAACATTTTCTGCTTGATCTCAAAAACGAGCAAAAAGCATCCGAATTCATCATTGCATATCAATGTAATAATAAATATCTGTCATCAATAACGATGTTTCAGTGACCAGGTATCAAGCATTGTTCTAAATTCATTGTTGAAAGGGGCGAAATGTTTTGGTTCAGCATTTAATCATTAAAAAATAGAAGGAAATATGTCAACATCAATCTGATTATTCTAGTCTGTTTTATTACATAAACTTTATACTGGATGCTTTTTTCAACATTGGTTAGATGTCAGCTGAGATTTGTAGGATCTATGCAGTTGGAGATTATGTTTTACCCCCCCAAAAAAAAAAAAAAAAAAAAACAGAACAAAGTTGATCCCATTCCCTAAGGTATTGGTGTTAACTGTTTCAATGGTTTTAAATGCATGCTGATTTAAAATTTCTAACATCACATTTGAATAATTAACACGAGTTTCACAAAATTTCGATTTTTTGCATTTGAATGGGGGGCTCCTGTCAAAAATTTTGTGGTTGCGCATGAGAATGTTCGGTTGAGCATTGGAATGTATGGAAAATCAAATGAGCTTGGGTGCCTGATTTAGCTGCGACCTATATATGATCCACGAAAACATCGATCAACCTGCGACTTCGCACGGTTTGTTCAGCTCGTTTAGCACTGAAAAGCTGTTGTATTATTAAACCTACAACTCTAAGGATCTTCTCTGGCAGATTATCTAGTTTTGTCTGACCTGGTCGTGGGACATGTAACCTGAATAAAATTGTTTATGATACTAGCCACTCTTAAAAGTTTAGAAGGGCCTAAAATTTAACTGGCGGGTGGATGATTTGCGATTTTACGTTTTTCAGCAGTATTTCAGTCATATCAGATTTTTCTCTCAAGGAAAGGTATTGCGAAAATTTGGAGAATGCCATGCTATTAGTTGTTTACAATTGTATTGTTTACAACTGAAACCAAGTGATATGAACAGTTTTAAGTGGTGTTTGGTATATTGCATTTGTCCTCCAAGTTCAGTACAGTCCTGTACAGATACATCGGCCCTCTGTGTGCATTTGCAGACTTTCTGTGAAATCTTATCGCTGCAGCAAGACACTTCACTTATATAACCGCGTTGAAAATTCACTTTCAAGAAAATGCATGCTTTTGTTACTACGCCCTCAACGAATATTTATCGGCGGTCAATAGTATTGAAACTGACATGGGGACAATTATATTCTTCTCAAAAGGGATTGTGCGCTTGAATTTAAAAGCACGTTTAAATACTTCTAAACATACGCCAGATAATTTTGGTCAAGTAAGATGGTCTTGGTCTCAGTAGATCTATAATAGCCACTTAAGTTATTCATGGGACCCTAAACATGCGGATACCCATACCTTAGAAGCCACAAACTCTGATCGATTTGACTGATATTTTCACTCAGCTGCATTAAGATGTGTGCTGCCGTTCTGGAAGTTACCAAGGTCCATCGACGTCCATACTTGGAGCTAACAGAAACAACCGGAAACCGACCAATACACTTAAAAAAGAATACTAGATATCAGCCCCAGGTATATGCTTTAGAGATGGAAAGTGACTGCTTGGCTGAGATCCGATGTTATTGCTGAACATTTATCAACAGAAAAAAAGTTTAGATGGATGAGGTCTACTTTCCAGAAAATCGGATCAACTAGGTAATGGTGCCACTTGAAAAGATGATATAGAAAAATATATCTTAAAATTTTAACGTATTTTCAGTGTTTGGAAACTACAAACCAGTGATGTGGGCAAATCCTTGCTCTGGTAAAAAGCAGATTCCCTTCTGCATATGACAGCCTAAAAAAGTGGGGTTTCCTGACAGGCTATCCCTTAAAACTGAAAGTTCGCACGATCGTGGGGTTCAGAGCTAACCTCAGTTAGACTTTCTCATAAGTTTCGATATTGACTGAAATACTGTCTCAAAGAGCCGTTAAACCTAATTCTTTACCGTTTGATTGAATATGTCCTTTCAAATTGAATCTGACGTGTGAATTTCTGTATCAGGAAAAAATTAGCCCATATTTTTCTTTAATTTGTGTGCCTTTGCTCTATCTCTATTTTTCTCAGATTTTTAAGCTCTTATTTTTCTCCAAACAGTATAAAAATGACATTTTTTTTTCTCTTCAATGAACTATAATGGCTAGAACAGGCTTGGGACCATGAAAATTAGTTCAAGCCAGTTCTAGCCATCCACATAGTTTCTACTTAAAGTAACCTCTAGGGACTCAGGAAGGAGCTCTAGTCAGGCAGGGTTGACGAGTCATCAGAGTTCGAACCATTGAAGTTTGACTGTATTATTTAATATGAATTGGATACCCGTCCATAATTTCACGTAATTTACGTCGATGAGGGTTTCAGCAAGACGACTACATACAGAAACCGAAATGTCATTCAGTACGTGTACGCCATATCTTTAGTAAGTTTTCCCTCCTTTTGATCAACGATAAACTATCAATATCATTGACGGAATCGAATAAACTATATTTGCCCGAAAGTACATTTTTGTACAAAACAGTAAAGACTTACTGCGACTGAAACTTATATAAACTGATCATAACTTTCCTAAGAATTAATATTGTCGAGCGGGACATAAAACGTCACTCAATAAAGAACAATCAGTAAATTACCAGACAGACAGTAACTTTATTCACTCAAAGTACATGTAAGCATGACATAATGAGGAATTACTTCAGTACTAATCTAATACCATTATCACGATACTGAAGCAGGACATATGAGTGTTTTCGGGGGCTATTTTTTATCAGAAGACAAATCAGAAGACAAATCAGAAGAAACAGTATTGGCGTAACTAATTTAATAGCCATCCATGTATAGCTTGAGAGGTTTATAGCTTAGTTTAAGCAAAAGAAATTGTGAAATGTATAGCTTGAGACATTTATAGCTTAGTTTAAGCAAAGGAAATTGTGAAGTTTGAAAGAAGTCAAATGTTTAACCGAGCTATCGCATGCGTAACCAGGAAAAATTGACATGGGAACTTTCCCTTAAAAATAGGCAACACAAAAGTGTTGAAATAAGCTAAACAGATAGTATATGAAGTCATTTGATATTCCAAGGACGTAATCAATGCTTAATGTTCAACATATAATGGCTCAAAGCAGTGTTCCCTGATTTCTCTAGCAGTCTGGTTTCAAGCAAATATTATCCGTCAGACCTGCATTTGTCAACTTTAGAAACTCCAGAATGATACTGGGCACATTTTTACTGCACATATTACAGGTTGAAAATAATATTATCTGTGAAATTATTTTCTGCTTATTTTTAATGATTACATGCTGAACCAAACTTTCGAGACCAATTATGCATGTATTTCAAAAGAATTCTTAGTTCTAGCAAAACGTAAAGGTATTACATACCTCACTTTCTGTTTAAAATATCCACACGCCGTCTAAATTGCAGATCATATGTACACAAATGTCAGATTTAGCGGATAAATGTGTTGCTTACCTCATGTATAATCCAGTCCGAAAAGGTGTTTCGGAGGAGGGAATAAAAACGACAAAAACAAGACAACGTTTCAGCAAATCCTTTGGCATATAAAGAAAACAATGTGTTACCGACAAAATAGCATTCTCATATTCTAAAGAGCACATTTTCTAAGAAAATAAATCGTCTTCTTACACGAACGATTGTCGTTTGTTTACCTTTTTCGGCTCCTCTTCTACGTCACCGGAAAGCGATCTAACGGATTGCTTTGCTTAACCGCCGGTTCCGCATGAGACTGATTGTCAGGCGTGCATGAGCTCACGAATACCTAATTATTATTTATTTGCACACTAGGCCCGAAAAGGACATTTTTAAATGTTTATTCCGCGGATTCGCTTTTTGCTTTCCTGATTGCTGTCTTAGCTCTTAAGACAGCTTAAGACAGCTGTCCAGTGGTAGATACTATATAGAATAACCGTTAATATGCAGTTACAGTTATACAACGGTTGAATGGAGTTATTTATAACAACTCGCGGAAGTGAAAACTTGAACTGTGAATTGGCCCGTTTGGGACATAGATGATAGAAGGTAATGCTCGCTACATTTCTTCTGTATGCAGGTATGATAATCTGCCACGAACGGGTTGAATTGATATCATGATCGGAATTTGCAGTCACCACGCCGATATATAATTAAACTCGGGTTGAATATATCCCAACTAATGACTTGATTAAAAATTTACTTTATTGTTTGCCTGACCTTCAACTCTATGTACACTATTTACACCATAAATAAATCATCAAGATACATGACCCATACACAAATATAAAGTTTGAACATGGGCATGCATCCTGAGACTCCCTTCTTGTTTCTCACACGAGAAACAAACCGCCAAACTGAAGGTCCGCCAAACAGAAGAGGGAGAATAAAATGAGAATAAGCGATGGACAGGACCAGTCTGAGAGACGTACTATGTCAGCGGAAGCATAACAAAAACCCATATGACTCAACTACCCCAGCATTGTCCAGAACAGCTAAAGGATAACTCTTCTATTCTGAATGCCTCTCAGTAGATCAACATGGATAGACTGATCTATGCTCAATGAAATAAATAATTCAATAAAAAATAACAGATCCAATCAACCAATTAGCTGTTTTGTTCAACCTGATGGTAGGATCAAAAAATTTCTACTAAGATCACTGTGGTGGGTCGCTCGTATCCAAGGGACACAACTCTGCCCCACAAATCTATCTAAGGGACAGAACTCTGTCAGATAATGATCCTGTAAATCTCTCTGCATTTGCAAGTATAACATTTGTATTCCTGCCCTTATGGAATACCTTCCACGAGTTACGCGCCACCCACCACTGTGTGACACCAGGCTGCCTGCCCGCAAAGCAAAATTTATAAACAGTTCCACCGTGCTCTGCTCTTCATTCACCTGTTTTCGCCAAGATTCACAAATCCGCTGACCAGCGAACCTGAGGATATTGCCTATACTGTACCAACTATTTACCAGTGGAAATTATTAATGATCTCCACTGGTCACACAATCCAATGGCAATACTGTCCCAAACCACATACTTCTAAATAATTCCAGTGAAAATAAGGCAGATCACGGTAGCTCAAATAAAGCATGCTTACTGGCGTTTGAACGAGCAATAACCAAGCAAGAAATGAAAGCAAAATAAACAAGCAGCAGCTCAACTGAACAAGCATAACAGCAATTTTGTACTTACATATCTCTGTACATGACACATGGTGAGCTATGCACTGAAAGAATGAAACAACATCCGTTTAGCTTACAAGTTCTTACCCTGTTCAGATTCACCAAGTTTTCATCAATACTGTTGAGAAGACAAACTGCTTCAAGAGCACTGCAGCCAACAGTCCGCCCCACAACCAGGACAGGCCCGGCGGAATGTTAAGCTACACAAACCGCAAGGCCCTAGCCTGAAGGAATATAATACTTCCCACTAAGCTAACAGGTGCCCAGGGAAGACGTAGCGTCCCGGGATGCACCAAATGTATCCTGACTGAGGGGACAACTGCAGGCTGCATGCAGAGCCACTTACTGCTTTAGTGAGCAACTGTATTGATGAAAAACTGGCGTAACCTTCTTGTTCCTTCCAAATTCAAATGCAGTCCCTGATCTTTTATTGCAAACAACTCTCGTACAGGTAGGCCATTCTTAAGAAAGGGCCTAAACGTATGTAAATACCTCACTTGTCTGTTCCGACATAGTTCTTTAAGTTTTATGTTGAGTAACTTGACTTTGTCCCCTGTGACCTGATAATCTACAGGTCTGGGTAAAATAGCTGAAATTACTATTTCAGTTGGGCTGTTTTGTCTGATCACACAAATCAAATTGTTAAATGCACTCAAAATCTCCCCTATATTTGAAGAATGAATATCATTAGTTCCAACATGAATTATTGTAAATGCCTTATCCAGAGGCAAGTGGCCGTTCTGTATTTGTTGGTCAACCGATTTATGTTGATACCTGGAAAGGGGATTACTTCTGTGTGTCTGATCCCGGTCACATACTTGGCCATAGAATCTGATACTATTTGGACTCTAATGGGTCCCGCCTCTGAAAGCAAACATGAACTTATTATAAAAGAACGACTTAAAATATGCTAAAAACCAAAACCCTGTCTTAAAAACCTTGCCAAGCACTGTCCAGTGTTAACAATCGTTTTGGTACTTCAGTAATTATGCGTGCCGCCATGTTTTCACTTACGGATAATTTTTCTTGATAATCAAAAGTCAAGTATTCCTTATAGCATTCTGACAACCAATCCCCATCATGTTGAATGAGATTGACTGGCACCCCCGATTTAAAAGCCCAAGAGCAGCCACCCCTCCTGAAGCTGTGAGATGCATACTGATCAGGGTCTCTGCCTGTCAAGGCAATCAAAGATTTGATTTTCTCTTATAGCTGTCTGTATAATAATGGCCTTATCCCTGATTTACGGGTCAAGACCCCAAAAGCTGGGTCAGCGTCAGATGCTGGAGTCAATGCTACCATGTTTTTGTACGCTAATACAGGACACAGAATTGATTCAGGAATTGCAATTAATGGTGTCTGTAGCAACCTATTACCAAACTGATTTGTTTTGGACCACTTTACTTGGACCAACACCATGCTGTTAAAAATTTTGACATCCTGTCTTAGAAGTTGTTTTGACTGATCAAAATCTGCATGTGAAACTGGCACCATATTAGACTTCCTGGCCATTAAAAAGAACATGAACAAAAACGCACACCAATATGTAGCATCCAAGGGCTTGGCCATATCTAAGAATTTTGACATGTCAAGTAAGATCTGAGGAATAAAATTTTTTCTATAATTCTTCTGAGAAAGGAAGATCTGTGTCCTCGACTGAAATGTCGAACAATGAACAAGGAATTGGTTGGCGCGAGGGATACCCCCTTCTCCGCCAATCAGAACTCTTGTTCTATTTAAATGTCAATGACGTCAATTGGCGCGCGAGGTAAATTATTTGCACCGATCGGAACGCACATAACACTAAACTTCTACACTCTCAGACTGGTCCACCGTTTAATTAATGGTTATGAAACACAACCACCAAATTCGTACAAAATTCAGTTTATGGATAGATGTAATGAAGACAAGGTGATATTTCAGGAGGATCAGAATCAGAATTGTTTACTGGTGATACGTCCAAGGACAATCATTCACCAGGACCTGTGAATCAGGGAAGCTAGTCCCTAGCCCTTATAAGAGAAGTAAACTTAGTAACTGAATCCTCTGCACCCTCAGCAGCAGAAATAAGTGAATCTTCCAGGGAGTTCCAATCTCTAATAGTCTGGGGGAAGAAACTGGACTTGTAAATGTCAGTCCCAGCCAATGGGGTTTGAAATGTCAGGGAATGATGATTCCTGGTACGCCTATTTGGGGGAGCAAGGTCATTTATGGGTATACTGGCTGCACCCCTCAGACCTTTGTAAAGCATTATGTGTCTACTATCTTTCCTTCTCTTTTTTAGGGATTCCCACTTAAGTTTCTCCAGAATGCCAGTCATACTCCCAGTTTCATATGTGTAATTTCCCGTTACAAATTTAGCTGCCCTTTTCTGCACCTTCTCAAGTTCATCTTGAAGAAGTATACTTTGAGGGTCCCAAACTGAACTGCCATACTCCAGGACTGGACGCACCAGTCCCTTGTATGCTGACTCCTTAACATCTTGTGGACATGCTGCCAAGTTACGTCTGAGGAAGCCGACGGTCCTATTAGCCTTTGTGCAAATATTACTGACGTGTGTTCCATTTCAAATCATTGGCAATGGTTATGCCGAGATACTTGATAGTTTCTACATTACTGAGGACCGTTACCTCTAAGGTATAGGAAGCATTGATCTTCTTGATCCGTTTCCTTGTAATTTGCATTATATTGCATTTAACAGGTTGAAATCTCATGCCCCAACTCCTTGCCCAACAACCTAAACGATCTATATCCTCCTGAAGTTTCACCGTGTCTTGAATATCTCTGATTTCACGATAGCAAACACAGTCGTCAGCAAAAAGTCTTAATTCCGAGTCAATATTTTCTGTTATATCGTTAATGTATAACGAGAACAACAATGGTCCAAGCACGGTGCCCTGGAGGACACCCGACAAAACTGGGGCCCAATCCGACTTAACTCCATTTACCACCACACGCTGCTGCCTGTAACAGAGAAAAGAATCTATCCATTTCAGAGTCTTCCCACCAATACCATAGCCGTATAGCTTACATTTAAGTAATTCATGAGGGGGGGGGGGGGGGGGGTGTCAAAAGCTTTCTCGAAGTCCAAGATAAAACTGTCAACCTGACCGCCCTTATCCAAGATTATGGCCCAGTCATTTATAACCGTGATCAATTGAGTTTCACAGCTATGTTTCTTACGGAAAGCATGTTGTCTGTCTGACAAAAGTTTATGGTCATCCAAATGTGCCATAATATTAGAGCAGACAATGTGTTCGAGTAACTTGCATGGTACACAAGTTAGAGAAACCGGTCGGTTATTGCAAGCCAAAGACCTATCTCCTGTTTTGAAGAGTGGGCATATATTTGCAAGAGACCATTCCTTGGGGATTTCACCCGTGTCAATGGATTGTTGGAAGAGATGAGCAAACATTGGGCCTAATTCAGATGCTAGTTCTTTTAAGACTCTAGGATGCAATTCATCAGGTCCTAAAGCTTTCGATGGGTTTAAGCCCTTAAGAAGTTTCGCTACACCTTCTGTCGAGACATGAATGTCCTCCATGGAAGTAGCCGAGCGATTAGGAAGGGGGACTTGGGTGTGCTCACTTTTGTTAAACACATCCGAAAACTGACCGTTAAATTCATCAGCCTGTTCCAACTCTGATTCGGCAACACCACCACCATTTCTCTTCTTTAGGGGTGGGATACCTTGAGGTCTTTCTTTTGACTATTAATGTACCTGTAGAAGTCTCTGGGATTAGCCTTTATGTCACCAACCAAGTTATTGACATACAAATCATGTTGCTTTTTCACATCAGCTTTAATTTCCCTTCTCAAAGATTCAAATTTTGACCCTGAGTTTGCTACTGCCAGTCTTTTTGGCCCTCGCATGTGGCTTATTTCTTCTACGAATCTTTCTTCTTATCTCAGGGGTTATCCAAGGAACAGAAGAGGTTGACCTACTGGTTTTAGAGGGGATATGCTTTTGAGCAGACTCCTGAATAAAGGAGGTTATCAAGTCAAAGTTTTCCTGAACTGAGCGATTGTCCGAGTAACCATTGAAGTACCTATGTTTTGCGAAGTCTGACACTTCTTTCCTCATTGATTCAAAATCTCCCTTTTGGTACAAAAACACTTTCCTCCGAGGTTTCTTTTTTGGGGGGACATAAATTTTCAATGTTCCTGATATCACATCATGATCACTAAGTTTGTCTGGGGAATGTAGTTCTTGAAACTGGCCAGGAAGCGAAGTGAGAATTAAATCCAATGTGTTTTTCTCCCGAGTCAGGAAATTCACCAGTTGTTCTAAACCATGGTCATTCGTGACATCAATCAACATTTGTCCCTCTGACTGACTTAACACTGATCCTGACTTATTAAGTCGGTCTGGCCAAGCTATATCTTTGAAGTTGAAATCCCCTAGTACATGTACTGAGGGGAGCTTATTTCCCTTGTGCTTTGTCCTAATATGATCTAACTGATCACGGAACAATTGAAATTCCTCACCTGAGCCACCAGGTTGACGATACCAACTTGCTACATAATGAGAAGTTTTGTTTGCCAAACTTTTAACCCAAACTGATTCTGAGTCGTTTTCTATTTCTGACAAGGGCATGTGCGGAATGTCCTTATGAATGAGAAGCATCACTCTGCCACCATGAAGGTTTCTGTCCTCCCTGAATACATCGTAGGGGAATGTCTCAGGGAACAATTCCGAAGTTGCAACTGAACTGTCAATTTTTGTTTCCTGAATAGCCACAACATGAGGTTGGTGGACATCAAGGAAAGCTAATAAATCCAATTTCTTATCCCTAATATTTATGTTCAAACTAACAAGTTTCAAACCGCCAAGAGTCTTGCCATTAACATTTGACTCATTTGAACTGTTTGATGAAAGCCTAACAGTCTTAAAGCCTAACAGTCTTATCTTGATTATTTGTAATCTTAGTTGTTTCCAACTATGGTTTGAGGACTGGATTTGGATTTTGATTGTTTCAGTTCCTGGTCTTTGCATACTTTTTACTTTTATCCTTTAACAGTGGATTAAATCGATTCTCAGTCACTAGATTCAACTGATCATCAAAGAAGGAGTCCGAGAAGTTGAAAAATTCACATTTTGGACAAATCCATGTGCACCCAGAAGTCAAAACATTTTCATAATCAGCGTCCGAAATAAAAGAACATTCATTGTGTAGCCACAGTTCACAACCATCACATTGAACAGCCTTATGACCATTGAGAACCACACGACTGCACAGGCCGCAATCCGCCTTGCAGTTTGTGCAATACCAATCACCACTGCCAGTCTCAATCGCTAACAGCTCATCATCTCCCAGATTTGAACATTTTGCATGAAAGCGTTTTTCGCAATCAATGCATTCAATCATTTTGTCCGATAATTTGCACATTTTTTGCACAAACCACACTTAGACCTGGGACCTGGGTTTGTTTCGATGTCCCCAGCCAGGATAATCAACAGAGCTAGGCTAGTGCCTTTTGATGAAGAAAAGCATCTTAACCGCTCTGAAGTTCTAAAATTTCCAGGTATCCTTATGATAGTGAAACACTGCGAAGATCTGTCCGCAGACACTTCGCTACCAATTCTGCATTCCAAGTTTGGGTCCGGAGAGTCTGAACCTTGATTTGACCATTTCCATAGAATAAAACTAATAACTACCACCACTGGAAACATGAATGGGGGCCTTCTGACATGTAATTTAGACATGTCCTACCGTTGATTGATGTTACTTGGCAAGAGGAGAGTTTGCAAAATAAGAATTTCAAACACCGAACTGGACGGCAGTGCTTCGCAAGTGGCAGCTCAATTACTAAACATCAAGCTCCACACTACTGCACAGTCGATGTGCAAAAATTCTACCCCTTCCAAGGTGCAATCGGATTGCGTTAGATACTTATTTCCAAAAAAGACCAGCAACAATCCTGATTCTGAACTTGTGATAGAACAGAGCACTGACAGTTACAAAGAGCTAGTCAGATACTCTGTCCTAATTTTCGTCAAACACCTAATTCTGAACTTAATACAGATACTCTGCCCTAATTTTCATTAAACATCTAATTCTGAACTAAAGAACTTAATATAGTCTAGAGCACTGACAACTACAAGGAGTTAGTCAATACCCTGCCCTAAGGTTCATTAAATGCTACGGGGTTTAGTAATCCAACACTTTACCCCACCCACTGGATGTAGTGAATGGCGGGAACAAGTGTCAACAAAGTTTTACAGAAAACGAAAGCAAAATACACAAAATAACAAAAACCAACAACTAAAGGATGTTGGTTTGATCTTGCATGATTAGAAATTCAGGCAAGATCACAAGGGAAAAGTGAGAAAGAAGACTTCTCTTTTAAGGTCTTTTTGAGAGGCATCCGTCCAGGTCCAACGGAACACCGGTTGGTTGGTTGGTTGATTTGAAGTTTAACGTCCGCGATAATCAACTAAGGTCATGTCGGGACGGTCAGTTAACCTAACCCCACTATTCCTGGGCAGGCTTAGACCTCCTAAGCGGTTAACCAGTACTAAGTGCACATACTTTCGCCAGTAACTGACAACTGCCCTTCTTGAATCAGCGGAAGGAGAAACGAAAGTATGTGGCCAGACCGGGATTCGAACCCAGGACCTCTGACTTACGAGTCAGGTGCCCTACCGATTGCGCTACCAGGCCCGGCCGGAACACCGGTGGTTCGGGCAACGAGTTGGGGCATGAGATTCCAATCGGTGAAAAGCAATGTGACAGATCACAAGGAAACAGATCAAGGGGTGGGGGATGGGGGAACTGAACTGAACTGAAACGGATCAAGAGGATCAAGAAGATCAATGCTTCCTATACATTAAAGGAAACAGTCCTATCAAGTATCTCAGCATAACCATTATGGAACACAGTCCGCAACATTTGCACTGTAAGGCTAATAGGACCCTTAGCTTCCTCAGACGTAACTTGGCAGCATGCCTACAGGACGTTAAAGAGTTAGCATACAAGGGACTGGTGCATCCAGTCCTGGAGTATGTAGTTCAGTTTGGGACCCTGAAAGTATGATTCTTGAAGATTAACTTGAGAAGGTGCAGAAAAGGGCAGCTAGATTTGTAACGGGAAATTACACATATGAAACTGGGAGTATGACTGGCATTCTGGAGAAACTTAAGTGGGAATCCCTAAAAAAGAGAAGGAAAGATAGTAGACTTATAATGCTTTACAAAGGTCTGAAGGGTGCAGCCAGTATACCCATAAAAGACCTTGTTTCCCCAAAGTAGGCATACCAGGAATCATCATTCCCTGGCATTTCAAACCCCATTGGCTGGGACTGACATTTACAAGTCCAGTTTCTTCCCCCAGTATATTAGAGATTGGAATTCTTTGGAAGATCCCCTTATTTCTGCTGCTGAGTGTGCAGAGGATTCAGTTACTAAGTTTACTTCTCTTGTAAGGGCTAGGGACTAGCTTCCGTGATCAGAGATCACGGTGACTGATTGTCCTTGGACGTAACACCAGTAAAACAATTCTGATTCGGAGTTAGATCTCATGTTTATTACTCCAGAAATTTAGGTGTTGTCATAATCACATACACAACCAAGTTGGCGGATAAACGGCATCTAAGTAAACTGTGAAAACGAGGTAGGGGGCAAGACTTCTCTTCTCTTGTAAGGGCTAGGGACTAGCTTCCGTGATCAGAGATCATGGTGACTGATTGTCCTTGGCCGTAACACCAGTAAACAATTCTGATTCGGAGTTAGATCTCACGTTTATTACTCCAGAAATTTAGGTGTTGTCATAATCACATACACAACCAAGTTGGCGGATAAATGGCATCTAAGTAAACTGTGAAAACGGGGTAGGGGGCAAGAGGTGGTCTGGTCACAAGTCACAGATAGGCTACTTAAATCGCTGACCACAAATTACAGATAGGCTACTTAAATTGCTGGTCACAAATCACAGAATTTTAGATATGGTCAACTATATCACACATCACAGATTATAAATTTCATTCTAAACTTACAAAATAGTTTGCAAACTAAAGATTTTATTTTCTGCTTCTTTCACCTTTTTGAACCAGAGTTGTTGAGAATGATAGAATTAAAGAGTGCAAGAAAAGAAAAGGCCGTCTGACTTAGATGGAGTGGTATGCATTTTTTGAGCAGTTACATGTACCGTAAAAACTGTATATATTGGGACAGTTAGGTCTGAGAAAAAAGTGCAAACCCAGATCAAGGAGCAGTCTGATCAGGGTTTACACGATTGCCATCCCATTTGCATGTTTTGGACGCATTACTGCAATGTAAGACCAAACTGTTCCAAGTTTAGGACACTTATGGGTAACTTTTTCGGTGTCACAATATTTAGAATTTTTACGGTAATACTGGAGTTTGACAGACATACTTATTTCCTCACAATTGCCCATATGAATTACATCAGAAACCTTTTTTCTTCGTGCGTTTAGAATTAATATATCTGTAATTCATTTTTCTTTCTGTTAATCAGCATCTGATTTTTTTCCATCTCAGTGTTAATACATCTAAGGAATGCGTTCTTCTTAAACAATGCATGTAATTATAAGTGGGATTAAAGCACCTACCCCTCACCACTCCCAGAAGCCAACACTATTTACGAAAGTCATCTGAAATGGAAACTTCCAAATAGGTAGATTATTTCTTGTTTTTCTTCCATTTTGTGAGCCAGGTATTTTCCTGCTGATCTTGAAGGGGTCTGGGCCGTATTTATCAAACGCCTTAAGTCGTTGCTATGCTGTTGCTAAGGCTAAATTTCTACGGAGGAGGTTCCCTACAACTATGAAATTTGCTCTGGAGGAACAGTCCTTTTCAGACTGTTCGCCCAGAGCAATTTCATAGTTGTAGGGAATCTCCTTCAAAGAAATTCTGCCTAAGCAACAGCATAGCAACCACTTAAGTCGTTTTATAAATACGGCCCCTGGCTGCTTCTAAAATGGAATCTACTCTTAAAGGAAAGGATTTTCTCCCATGGGACCAAATTTTTACTATAATAGTAGACCCCCACCACCCAAATTCACACCCTCCCTCCCCTCCCCTCCCCCCCCCCCATCCACCCCCAGTGCAGACGGGAAGCAAATAAAAAATGGTAGACAGAGCTTCATATACGCATGGGTGTTGAGCATAATTTTGAGATTATCAACGAAAATCATGTGTTCCCTCATTAGAACCTGTCGGAGAGACGGTTCCAACGAAGGTCAACTTATGATTCAATGGGGAACTATGTACATTATCCCTAGATTATCCCTGTTACCCCTTCTTATTTAGAGCACTTGATAGAGATGCTTTCCCTGAAAGTGTATCCAATTCACTGTTATTCTTATTCCTGACAAGCAAAGGACTTCCAGAGAGACCTCGCATTAAGAATGTTTTTTTTTCTTTACAGATTTTCGTCTAACTTGCTAAAGACGCCAGTGATGCCCAGTATGGGCGCTGTTTAACTTGCCGATGATGTCAATTGACGCCAAGTCTTGACTGTTTAACCTGTTTATGATGCCAGTGATGCCCAGTGCGGATTTTGTTTAACTTGCAGATGATGTCATTGGCACCCTATGCGGACTTTGTTTAACTTGCAGATGATGTCATTGACGCCCAGTATGGGCTTTGTTTAACTTGCGGATGATGTCAGTGACGCCCAGTATGGACGTGGAGGAGGATGAAGATTACTATTATCCCGACTGGATTGCTCTGCCAGATGCCCTCAAATTAAATATTTTCAGTTATCTTGACATCCGATCTCTCTACCAAGTATGTACAAGAAAATTTATGTTGTTGAATAGATACCCGTGCCCATATTTTTGCGGGGCTATAGCAGTTGTTCAAACTATGAGAAACACTTCATGATATAATACTAAAAACGATACAGCGTTGAATTTGCGAAAAGCGAATATCCAAATGAAGCGGCTCATAATGAATTCTTAGTACCAGACATTTTTTTGTTGAAATTTTGGAGACGTAGGTTTTTTTTGTCGTCTACTGTTTTGCACTTTAAGGATTACTATGATGTTATGTTACTAGTAGTGTAAGTCGCCCGTATGTGGAACAACTTTTGCACTATCTTGCATTCAATATAGACCTTAGTTAACCTGGGTTTTGTTTTTGGGTATTTGATACATAGTATGGGTTTCCAATGACAGAGTGGTGGTTTTTAGGTGGTCATACTTGGTGATATAAATGTCAAAACAAGGAGTTTCACCACTGTCTCAAATTCTCCAGTCTGGTCCCTAATTCGTTCACAAGCTGAGACCCTACTGTGTATAGCAATATTATATAGGGTATTTGGTACTGAAAGAAAATCCTTTTTAAACTGATAACTTCTGAAAAAGGTGTTTTGTTTCCTTTGAATTAAAATGGCTGAACATGAGAAAATGAGCCTGCTGGTAGAACAGACGTATACAAATATCATGGGGCTGCTTATATGCTATTTTTGGCACTGAAAATGAAGAATTTATGGTTCCCATGTGCAATTAATATCATTCACTTAAAACAGTTCCAGAAAGACGTTACTTGTTTGAACTAACTTACAAAGGCATTAGTATGAATGGTTAGCGCTCACGACATGTGATCACGAGTTGGAGTCCCGCTGGAGGCGAGATTCTATCTAAATCTATATGGTGCTTCATCACACAAAGTACTTCATTATCACCCTCCTGAAATGATTGAATTACTGTTGAAAAGGACGTAAACCGCCAAGACATTCATCCATCCATGAACAGAACAGCTGCTAGTTCACAAACTCCTATCTACAGCATTATAGAAACGTGCTTGCAGTTAAAAACTCATTTTAGCTACCAGAATAACTAGAGATAGGCCATATGCAACCCTATTAGTTCACGATTTAATTTACAGCCACAACGTTGTCATAATTGTGTTACAGTCAAAATGTTTTAGCCCATTCTAAATATTTACTTAGCTTTTATAATTTCTTATAATTCATACTCTTTGACTCGATTTCTACTAAAGTCAAGCGGTGATCCTGTTTTTATAATGTGTAGTTTTCTGGTATATTTTTACTTCAGATTAACCC
Source organism: Ctena decussata (assembly GCA_963989385.1). Classification (NCBI taxonomy): domain Eukaryota; kingdom Metazoa; phylum Mollusca; class Bivalvia; order Lucinida; family Lucinidae; genus Ctena; species Ctena decussata. The sequence goes on along the minus strand of OZ022514.1, from coordinate 59,530,864 downwards.
TTCAGTTGCATTCATCTCTTTTTCAAGGCGAGCTTGACATGCAAATCATGGCTGCAAGTGGCATATGACGAGCTCCTGTGGAAAAACAATTTCTATTGCCACTGGAAAATTAATCGCTCGATCCCTTTGGCGCCAGGAAAACAGTCGTATGTACAAGAGTATAAGAGGTTGTTTTACCATACTCCCTCAGTAGAGAGTGAGGTTCTAAAACAGCACACTGATGAGGTCCTTCATGTCAGTTTCTCAAACAACGGTGAAATGTTTGCTACCTCCTCCAAAGACGGTCTCATAATTGTAAGTTCGTGATCTTTCTACATGTACTTTTCTTTTGGTTGAATCGAATTTGAATGCTTAAGGTAGGTCTGAGCGCCTCTATGTTTTTCAGCCAGTTTTCAAGAGAGCCACTTTTATGCCTCCCTGCTTGCTGCAATCTTCCAAAATGGAGTATACACTAAAAGGAAAGAGTTGCTCTTTCAAGATTTGTTTCCATTTAGAAGCGATGCAAAAGTCAAACTGGGAGAGTTGCTTCCATCTAAAGGCTGGTTTTAAATAAAAGGAATCAAAGTCTGACATTAGGGATCTGTTCACTCTCCCTGATAATTTATACGAGGGTGATCATTAAATAATGGAAACACAGGTATATCTCATTAGCTATGCGTTGGAACAGTTTTCTAGACATATAATACCTAAAGAGGCACGAATTTGACATATAATTAAGTTCTCAAGTACTGTCTAGGTATATCATTGCTATGGCAACGATGTCTTAAACCAAGAGGGGTTAAGTCTCTAATTTTTTTGAAAAATTTCCATGAGTATATGTTGCTGCTAAGCAACAAAGAATGGATAAAAGTTTATGGTGGTGTGGTGGCTTGATGCAAGACTAAAAGAAATATATAGTTATTCATGACTTGCTCTCAAACTTGGCATAAACACAGACCGTGAAAGACTTCCGATCGAGCAAAATATGACGTTTTCGCTGATTTAAGCCAGAGGGACCAAAATTATGACGTCATTGTATTTTAAGAAGCAGAGTCCATGGATAATTGTATAGCAGATATAACCAAAACTACCCTGTACTTGACACCCGATCAATTAATGTCAGCATAATCATATGATACTGAACATTACGGAATAGAATGTCCAAAGCCCCTAAAAATCAAATATTTTATCCACTGTTCTTATTTTAATTTACATCAGATTTCAGAAATTTTTCATAAACAACCATTATATGTGTGTTTGTGAAACCAGTCCCTAACTTAAATGGAAGCTGTTTTTAAATTTTCAATTTGTCGTTAAATATTCTACATAATAAGCATAATACGAACATCTTTTTACCAAAATGACGTAAAAATCACACGCCTTACCCAGCATGAAAGTGACGTCATATGTTGCTATGGTAACACTTTAAATTTCAATTTCAAACACGAATTTGAAAGCTTAAAAGATACCCTTTGGTGTAAAATGAAGTTTTCTTATTTATGTATAAAGTTTACTAATCTACAAAAGTGTTTACATTTTGTATTGATCACCCCTCGCAACGTAAAAAGATACAAAGCTACTGATCTACTAGCTGTCATAGGATAGCCAGATGATTTCTGCACAAAACGATCTAAATTTTCATCATTTCGGCATAGTGCTCAAGAGTTATGACCTAGAAGGTGTGGAAAAACACACATTTTATTTATCCCGAGTGTAACAAAACTTCTGGTGCATATAATTCTTTGGTCTTTGAAAGGAAACAGCTCATTGTGGTATTTCAACAATTATATCATTTGGGTAAAAAATATTGTAAACTTTTTCTAACTTCTAGTTGTTGCAGAAGTTGGCAAATATAGTCAGATTTGTTACATTCGGGACACTTTTGCACCAAATCTTATTCAAATGTACACCATGCACGTAGTATCAAACTTAAAAACAAAATATGTTAATCTTAAGGCCCAATAATGTAACTTTTAATAAAATGATTAAACATGTATTGAAAAACAGTCATTTTAATCATGCAAACAGGTAAATATACAATTTTAGTAAAAATGTCACATTTTGCGTTACACTCGGGACAAAATTGATCATGTGTTGAGCCATCATGTTGTAAGTATTTAAGCTGTGAAAGTAAAACTTTGCAAACCATTTTTTTCAAAAAAAAATCACCCTAAAGTGAATCCATTTACTATAAGAAAATATGACGCGATGAGAGAAGTATTTGTCTCCACATTTTACGGAAAAAATTTGCTGACAGAATAATTTTCATTAGAGTAATCCTGTACCAGAATGGATTACAACACTAGAAAAATATTTTTCCCTCCTATAGAGACCTCCTTTTAAAAACGAAGAGTAGCTTAAAAGTGTCTTCTCAGATTTTTTGAAGGTTATCCTTTAAAACATATTAGAGTTGTTCACATAAAAAGAAATAGTTATATAGCCGTAAGGAAGTGAATGGACATTGTATTTTTGCGTGTACTCATTACTGTGCAATACCGAATGCAATTAAAAGTCTTGATTGCGCTTATACGTAGGTGCATTGAAGAATGTTCGATCTTTTGGAAAATATACCGTATTAATCCTAATAACGCCCCCTGCCTCTTTTCAGAAAATAATGCTATATTAAATGACATGAAGTCTGTTTGCTTCTCTGGATGAGGTAGGTCTTTAAAATGGGGTCTATTCTTAAACGAAAGAATTTGCTCCTATAGGAGCAAATTCTTTTCTTTAAGAGTTGACCCCTTTTGAGAGGTGGAAGTAAACGACAGTTGAGTTTCTTCCTCTGAAGGAATACACATTCACCACATTTAGTATTGTTTATTAGAGGTATTAGTGGCTGATTTACTTGACGTTAGGCTCTAAATTACGCACCTCTTTTGAAAATGCAACTCCCGGGGCGTTTTTTAGGGTTTATACAGTATGCTTGGGGATAATACCAATACCAAGTAGCTTACCCGTGCTGTCTACCAGTCCGATACTATGGTGTACCAAAAGTGTTAAAACTACCGACATCGGTCAATGTATAAAATAATAAAGGTGCATCACTAAATTTTAACGGTGCACCTGCAAATTTTATTGGTAGACCGATACATTTTATACGTGGACCGCTAATTTACAGCTCCACCGACAGGTATTTTATTGGTCCACCCGCGATATTTATCATGTATCGGTGGACCGATAAAATTCAAAAGTCCATCGAGATTTACCAATAATTGTAACTGCTGTTTATGACGGTTGACCGAGCTGATACTGCTGTCGTCTGTCTCGGTTGACAGCCACATCTGCGTGTATGGTAATTGATTGGCTCGATCAACAGCAGAAATTGGTTTGGGTATTACCCCATGTTATATTTTCATTCTTTTCAGGTTTGGAATACTTGTTTTCCGACGTCTTGTAAATATAAAACAGACATGACACCGTTTTCTTGGCAATATACATTGTCCTCACAGTTTAACTGCAGCGACACCCTGCTGATGGTTTCTAGCGGCCCAGTCACGTCGCTGGGTATGCCTTACGCCGGAGAAATCGCTATATTTAAATTGGAAGGTAAAATATCTGTTATTGTCGAAAATACACTCATAGGCAAGACAAAAGTATACAATTTATGCAATCTGTCCGTTAAAAAGCTTCATGTTGTTTAAACGTAAATTGTGGTTTGTTAACAGCAATCTACGCGCTTCGCGCCTTATGGAGATTTAGCTCCGCCCACTGGCTTAATCACACGACGAACGTTGAAAAATCAAATTTTAATTCTCAGTTCATGTCAACATATACTTTTTCTATGGCTGTTTGAAAAAAAAATGAATGAAAAAGTTTGAATTTTCTACTGTTATTCTTAACATGTCTCTTAAGTTTTTATGTAGGTTGAGAAAAGTGCTGTTTACCCTGTGAATTGCAAATATTTTGAGTCACCGTGTTTGGCTGGCTACCATGGCATCCTGCTGACACTTCAGTTCCAGAATCGGAAATTAGTTGATCTTATAAAAGTTTGTATTGCATTATTGCCGATATTTTTTTCTGGGATTTTTATGCCATGTTACTATAATAATATCCTTAGATTAAGTGTAAGTATATCTCTACAACGACACTGTATCCATGCACGGTCTATTAAACTGCCTTACGTGCATTTGCACAGTTCCTCATACGAAAGCAACAAATCGTTTGTGGTACAGCTGTTCATAGAACTCCTGTCCATCGTCCTTTGGGTGTACTTGTTAATTCTGTTGTCAGGTGACATTGAAAAGAATCCAGGTCCGGAAAGCGTTGATCTCTCATCTTCGGTCAGTTCATCTTCTACTACTGTTGATATGTCAGCATTTGAACATAATTTTTCCGTCGTCCATTACAATGTGCAAAGTCTAGTTTCAAAAGTAGACCAATTACAAATTGAATTGTCTCATTTTGATATTATTGCTCTAAGTGAAACATGGCTGTCTCCAGTTATTAAGAATAAAGATATTGCTTTTTTGAACTACCAAGAATCGCTTCGAAAGGATAGACATGATAATTATGGTGGGGTAATATTATATATTAGAGACAGTTTTCCGTATAAAAGGAGGCTAGACCTTGAAATACAAGGACTTGAGTCGTTGTGGGTGGAACTGAAATTGAAAAACAAATTGGTGCTCTTCAGTCTTTTTTATAGACCTCCGAATTCCAGCCAAGACATAAACGATAAAATTGAACAGTCGATTGACTTAGCTTATGATACGAATATTCAACATATACTAGTCAAAATAAGTTCCGCCGCATTTACATTAGCATCTTTTTCAGTAAAGGTACCATTATGAATGAACTTAAAGAGCCATTGTAGTACTGATATGACCTTTTTATATTGCTAGACAGACAGGTTTCAAAATTTTAATATAAACCGAGAGTTTGCGCAACTTTCAGTTTAAGTGGGTGCTTTTTCTAATTTCCCGAGATTTTTCATGAAAAAACTCGCCTTTTCTTTTAGTTTTGCTCTTATTTTCTCTTCTGTATATCTTAGACACATCTTTGGATTCCAAATGTGTCATATACAGAAGAAAATCGTAATTCCAAACGGTTTTCACGATAACGTCTCACTTCTAAATTTCAACGTTAAGGCAGAAAAGCCAAACTTTCTAAAGTTGCTGTGTCATTGTCATAAACGTTTCAAAACTGCATGACTGACACAATTTTGCGATAAACTGATGCATTCTCATTTTAAAATGTTGCAAAGAAGCGTATTCACATGTCCGGAAAAGCAGAACTAAAATTTGTGACTGATAAGCCCATGATCTGAAGATCAAATTTCCTATAATTTTGATTCAAAGGGAGGTAATTTACCGTCTCGCACACTTTAAGATGCAACCTTCGCCATTTGAAAGTTTGTTCAGATTTGATTTAGATGTTTCTAGAATGTACTGTTTCTCGAGAATTAAACGAGACAAACATAATGGTACTGCGCATGCGCAGTAAGTGCCAAGTCGCAGTTTCTATGGTTTACTAGTTACGCGAGATAACTCTGTACACGCAAGCAGGAAACTGAGACATTAAAAAGTTTTCCGTGGACAAATGTTGTGGCAACTAATTAAAAGCAAAATAATTTGACAGTGATATATTTAAAATCGTCAGTATCACAATAAAAATTGCGGCGGAATTTGTTTTGACGAGTATATTATAGTGGCCGGTGATTTTAACTATAACTACCTTGAACCCGTAGGTCCTAGACGATCTTGATAAATCTGTCCCAATTTTACCTGAACCTACTCATACATTACCTTCCATTAGACTTACCTGTGAAGAAGTGGGTTCAGTTTTAAAAACATTACTAACTGGAAAGGCATGTGGCCCTGATCAAATTAATAATAGGGTACTGAAAGAAGTAGCAGACGCCCTATCTCCCCCATTAACTGACCTATTTAATTTCTCACTTTACAATTCAGTAGTTCCAGATATATGGAAAAAAGCAAATGTTAGCCCAATTCACAAAAAAGATGACAAAACTAACGTTGAGAATTACAGGCCTATATCTCTTTTAAGCTCAATTGGTAAAACACTTGAAAAACTAATCCACAAACATGTGCATAATTTTATACTGGATCATCAAATAGTTACACCGTTTCAGTCAGGCTTCACAAGTGGTGATTCCACAGTTAATCTACTTGTTGATTTGTATATACCTTTTGCCAGGCCCTGGACGAGGGAAAGGAAGTACGTGTTGTTTTTTGTGATGTAAGTAAAGCCTTTGACAGGGTCTGGCATAGAGGTCTTATAGCAAAACTTAAGCATTATGGTATATCGGATAGCTTACTTGGTTGGTTCGAAAGTTACCTGAACCATAGATTTCAAAGAGTTGTTTTGCCCGGAGGAACTTCAGAGTGGCTTTATATTAATGCTGGCGTACCCCAAGGATCTATACTCGTTCCTTTGTTATTCATTCTGTATATAAATGACATAGGTCATGAAATAAATTCTTATATCCGTTTGTTCGCCGACGATACTAGTCTGTACTTAATAGTAGATTTTCCTGACTCTGCAGCTCAGATATTTAACACTGACTTGGAAAGAATTAGCAACTGGGCATCAACATGGTTAGTTACTTACAACCCTGATAATACGGAGGCTATGCTCTTGTCACGGAAAATAAACAAGGTAGCACATCCAACGCTTTTTAGCTCGCCTGAACGAAAGTTCAGGAAGAGCTATTGTTGTCACCACGGCGTCGGCGTCCGCGTCCGCGTCAGCGTCCGCGTCAGCGTCGGCGTCCGGATTGGATGTTTTGGTTAAAGTTTTTTAAAGACCTATATCTCCCTAACCCATGGATGGATTCTTTTGATACTTGCACTGTAGTTAGATATTGGTCCAAAGTTTAACATGGTACCACCCCCACCCCACTCCTTGACCTTGATGTCAAGGTCATGGACTTAGAAAATTGGGAGTTTTTTGGGACTGGATGTTTTGGTTAAAGTTTTCTAAAGCCCAGTATCTCCTTAACCCATGGATGGATTCCTTTGATACTTGCACTGTAGTTAGATATTGGTCTAAAGTTTTCCAAGGTACTACCCCCACCCCACTCAGTGACCTTGATGTCAAGGTCATGGACTTAGAAAATTGTCTTTTTATTGATTGGATGTTTTGGTTAAAGTTTTTTAATGACACATATCTCCTGAAACCATAGATGAATTCTTTTTATATCACTGTAGTTAGATATTAGTCCAAAGTTTTACAGAGTACTACCCCAGCCCTGCTCGGTGACCTTGATGTCAAGGTCAGGGACTTAGGAAATTTGGTCTTTATTAAAGTTTTCTAATTGCGTACTGATTCATAATGCTTGGCAGAGATTTAGTTTACACTTGAACTGATGTTAGACACTTTTTTGAGTTTTTACAAAACACTATATACTTACCCGACTGGATGACCTTGATGTCAAGGTTGAGTTTTGTCTTAAAGATTTTGATTAGTTTTATATTAATGAAGATATAATTTCACAGTGCCACAATGGACTCAGTTGATACTAATACTTGGACTGATGTTAGATAACGGTTAAAGGCTTTGATACATCCTAGCCCTGCCCTCCTTCCCCCTACCCCTTAGTTCTTTGACCTAAAGCTCATGGACTTTGAAATTTCGTGTGGATTTTTTTTTATTTTAAGACATTTCTGAGATAGCTTTTGTTTATAAATGTGTTGTCATTATGGACATGCTTGCCTGAAGTTTTATACATCGCAGTCCACACCACCATAGCGACTGTGTGATGGGCAAGCACCTATTCAGGCGAGCTATGCTGTCAGGCGACAGCTCTTGTTCTAAACGAGGTACCGATACAAGAGGTAATATCGCATAAACATCTTGGCTTATTCTTTTCTCAACGCTGTGATTGGCATATGCATATTGAATATGTTACAGAAAAAGCATGGTCTCGCATAAATCTCTTAAGAAGCTACAAATGTATTCTTGGTAGAAAATCAAAAAATGTACTTTACTTTAATACGTTCTATTCTGGAGTATGCAGATGTAGTCTGGGACAATTGTACGCAGCAACAAAGCAATGATATTGAAAAAAATCCAACTAGAGGCTGGTAGAATTGTTTCCGGTACTACTAAATTAGTGGAATTAGACAAACTTTACAAAGAACTGGGGCTTAAGTTATCTGAAAGAAGAGACCTTCATAAACTGTTTTTATTCTTTAAAATGGAAAATGGCTTAGCACCACTCTATCTCACAGACCTTATACCCCCTCGTGTGGGAGATACTTCTGCGTACAGTCTTTGCAACTCTGAAAACTACCTCAGTGTACAGGCACACACACGCACATATGCTGATTCATTTCTTCCTTCAACAGTCCAGGCCTGGAACAATCTCCCAGCCTCAATTAAATCAGCTAATACCTTGACTGCTTTCAAACAGCGGTTGACACATGCAACTCCAACTATACCTGAGTACTACTATAGTGGCGGAAGGCTCGATCAGATCCTTCATACACGTCTTAGAACCGAGTGCAGCTCACTAAACCAGCATCTATTCAAACGTAATCTCGTATTAAGTCCAAACTGTGTATGTGGTGAAGTTGAGAGTAATGAACATTTTCTTTTAGCATGCCCCAGGTATAACCTAATACGTGAAGATTTGCTCAATACTATTCGTAATCAAACTACTCTATCTATTAATGTATCAACAGATCTGTTACTGTTTGGAAACCGAGAATTTTCGGTCCTAAGCAACACAAAAATTTTCAAGGCCGTACAAGAATATATAAAGAAATCTAAACGATTTGCACCATAACTTTTGAATTCTGGAATTAGGTAGTTTATGTGTCCTAAATCGATATTTCAACATCAGATTGATAAGATAATATTTTGTTTACCTTTGGATTTGGCATGTCTTGCTATTCCTTTTCTTTTCTTTTTTTTCTTTTTTTTCTTTTCTACTTTTCCTTTCTTCTCCTTATTCTTTATCTCTTTTTCAAACAATAACAGTTTTTTTTAATTTGATCTCGAAAACACAAGCTCATATTATTACGTACTTATTGTTATTACTCTTAAGTCGGTTATCTAGAAAACATATATTAGTCATGTATCTTGAACTTCTACAGGTGTATATATTTGCCTTCCGTGTCATCCCCCCTCTCTATTTCTCTATTTTCTTTAATTCTATTAAACTTACTTATTTTTGTGATTTCTAATTACAGTCAGTTCTCAATATCTCGAAGTCGAAAAGGCCATCTCAAACTTCTGATATCTCGGGGTGAGGTTTCTGGGAACAGAAAAACTGCTCTGAGCTGCCAGTGGTCGGGGACGACAGGAGTTGGAATGTAAAGATAAGCCGACTTGGGAAGGTTCTTCGAGGTGTCAATGTTTGAGATAACGAGAGCTAATTTATTATTTTTTTCTGTTTGTACAAATGAATTTCTGATTCACCAGTTTAGTGATTTGTATTCTTTTTGTCGAGCCCGCTTGCGGTGAGCGAGACATAGTTGTTACAATGTCAGTTCGGTGTATGTCCGTGCGTAAGTCCGTGCGTGCGTGCGTGCGTGCGTGCGTGCGTCCGTCCGGATTTGTCCGGGCCATAACTTCTACATTTATGGATGGATTTCAAAATAATTTGGCACAGTTGTTCTCCTTGATGAGTAGAAGTGCCATTTGAAACATTTGTTCTTGTAGGTCCAAGGTCAAGGTCACACTTGAAGGTCAAATGATAAAATGGCCATAGATTGAGCTTGTCCGGGCCATAACTTCTACATTTATGGATGGATTTCAAAATAATTTGGCACAGTTGTTCTCCTTGATGAGTAGAAGTGCCATTTGGAAAATTTATTCAGGTAGGTCCAAGGTCAAGGTCACACTTGAAGGTCAAATGATAAAATGGACATAAATTGAGCTTGTCCGAGCCATTACTTCTACATTTACAGATGGATTTCTAAATAAGTTGGCACAATTGTTTTCCTTGATGAGTAGAAGTGCCATTTGAAACATTTGTTCAGGTAGGTCCAGTGTTAAGGTCACACTTGACGGTCAAATGATAAAATGGCCATAAATTGAGCTTGTCCGAGCCATTACTTCTACATTTATTGATGGATTTCAAAATAATTTGGCACAATTGTTCTCCTTGATGTTTAAAAGTGCCATTTGGAAAATTTATTCAGATAGGTCCAAGGTCAAGGTCACACTTGAAGGTCAAATGATAAAATGGCCATAATTTGAGCTTGTCTGAGCCATAACTTCAACATTTACAAATGGATTTCAAAATAATTCGGCACAATTGTTCTCTTTGATGTTTAAAAGTGCCATTTGGAACATTTGTTCAAGTAGGTCCAAAGTCAAGGTCACACTTGAAGGTCAAATGATAAAATGGTCATAAATTGAGCTTGTCCGAGCCATTACTTCTACATTTATGGATGGATTTCAAAATAATTTGACACAATTGTTCTCCTTGATGAGTGGAAGTGTCAAGTGACATACGTGTTTGGGTAGGTCCAAGGTCAAGGTCACACTTGAAGGTCAGATATTGTAATTGTCATAAATGGAGCTTGTCTGGGTCATCACTTCTACTTATTTTCCTTTGTGAAAATTTGAAAAAAGAAGAAAATGCTGGCTCAGCATGATGATGTTTGGCTTCTTTCTAGAGTGAAGCAGTTACTTAGTCTTGACATGCTTATAGGCCACTATAGCAAACAGCGGGCTCGACCAGTTGTCCCTGGACAACCTTCTAGTTTTTTCTTTTTATTCCACTTTCATTATTTGAACTATGTTGTATACTTAATCTTTATGTTTTGCTATATAAACCAGTAGCATAATATATCATTCACCACCCCATCCATTCGAGTCTTGGCAGATCCAGCTTTGTGATCATGAGGGGCTGCTGGCATGTGTCATTTTGTGGTTGGTGATGGGGGCTTGTTTGCACTCGAATGTGTGGGGTGTTCACTTTGCTCATTATTTGTTCAGGAGATGATTGATATAAGCGTTTTGCTTGTTTTCAAATCCTGTCATTTCAATTGTGTTAAATTCTGTTTCTAATTTGTTACCTTTGATGAATAAATATTGTTTAAACCAAAAGTGCTCTCTGGTTTACGAACTTCTTATAACATTATATTTACACTTGCCACTGACCTACCATAGGTAAACTATTAAGAGCAACTGGCTTCATACACCGATGAAGGACAGTTGATCATGTGACGTTGTCGTCAAGCGACGTCTAAGGTAAACAAACGTCTTGATTGGTCCGCGTAACGTTCGATTGACGCCACGTTATGGCGACAATCGGAACACCGCTCGGCCAATTCCGTGAATCAACCTCGGATGTATGACGTGGGACTACTTACGTCACAGGACTGTTGTTAGGAACAACGATATAAACAAAGATGGCCGCACTGTCGCATCGAGTAAATAAATAAAATGAGAAGAAGCAAATGTATTTTCTGTCTCGTCATTAATAATTGACAATTTTGTTTTAACAACAGCAAAGCATTAAATGAATGTCCGCGCAACAGCTGAAAAAGGTCGCAGGTCGAGAATTAATTCATTCGTAGACCTAGAGATCTACGGCTTCGGCGTATACTTTCGGCCGAACAACAAAATGTTGGATTTTGCTGCATATTGCTCCGCCTTACATACGCCCGAGGTCTGATTCACACTGAATTGGCCGAGGAGTTCCGAATGGTTATGGCGACTGCTGTTTAACGTAATGGCCGATCACATCATTACTATTTTTTCTTCGACGCATATTTTGCATATTCTATATTAAATTACCTTGAAAACAGCACAGGAAGAGTCTAAAGATAAAGTATAAATATAAGAATAAAAATTTGATTTTTTTCAGCGTTCATCGTGTGAAGACGCCAGTGCTCGTCGCTAAAATTCTACAAGAAGCGCTTCGCGCTTCATGGAATTTCAGCTCCGCCCACTGGCTTCATCACACGATGAACGCTGAAAAATCAAATTTCAATTCTTAGGTAAAGTTTAACTGCTCTGCAGACTCCTTTAATGGTCATCAAACAAGCTTGTTTCATTTTTCAGAAGGCTTTGAGATGATAAAACGGGTAGCAAACAAGCCTTTCGATGTTGGCTCATGGTTCAATGAGTTTTGCTTTATCTCCGGTGATCAAATGCCTAGTGGTAACATTAACTATTCTGTGATATGTATTAATCAGGTAATTACATAAAGTACTAATATGGGACCCTTTTCGAGATTCATATAGTCGGCCGGGCTTCAACTTCAGTTGTAGCCCGGCCGACTCCATGAAGCTCGAATATTTCTAATATGATTTGGTTTTTATGAGTCACTTAAGTCAACAATTTAATTTTAGTACATTGGAAAGTAACTTGACTTTTTCTGCATTAAAGTTATTTATATGCTTTTTGATGCCGCCTACGTATTGTTTCCCGTCGAAGGAAGAGAACTATTATTTTGTTCATGTCTGTCCGTCTATCCATCCATTCCTCAGTCCTTCCATCCATCTTTTCATCTGTCTGTCTGTCCAAACCCATAACTTGCTAACCATTGAACGGAATTTCTTGAAACTTAGAATAAATACATGTATATATCACTATAACGGGATGATGCACATCAAGTCTCTTGACTGGATTAAGTAATGCAAGAGTTATCACCCTTGAATTGATTTAATCAATAAAATAAGCCATAACAAAACAATCAGTTCACAGAATTTCATAAAAGTTAAAACAAATATGTATCATCATAATACAGCTCAGCACATAAAGTTTCGTCAGAAATGCGTCAGTAGTGCATGATCTGTAGTGCATGAGTTATTGACTTGAATCAGTTTAAAATCAAAGCATCAGATGTAAATAAGAAAACGAGGAATGGAATTCTATGAAACTTATACTGAACATTTCTCACCATAATACAGTGATGCATGTAAAGTTTTGTCAGAATCATTTCAGTAATGAATGAGTTATTGCTACTGAATCGCTTTGAAAATCAACAAATTGGGTGATGAAATTTCATGAAACTTGAAACAATAGTGTATTGTTGTAAAAGGCAGTGCACATTAAGTTTTGTCATAATGTCTTCATAAGTTATTGCCCTTGATTTGAGTTAAAATCCACAAAATTGCCGTAACTAAGGTATCGATGAAGGAAGTTTATTGAAACTGAATGTAAATATGTCATCATAGTGGGGTGATACTGTTGGAGGTATATTTTTAGAATGACCTCACTTATGCACGAGTTATATCTTTTGGTTTGAAATCTATTAGTTCAGCCGTAACTATGTGACAAGTGAACAAAATTTTATGAGACTCAAACCATTTTCAAATTAAAGCTACTGCGGCGGGAGAAATAATTCAACGAATTTGTTTTTGTCCTCAAGTTTTATAAGAGGATCAGTAGAAAATTTGGATTGGAAATGTTAAAGAAAAGGAGTTCTCTCGTCTTTTTTTCATTCTCTGTTCTTTTTATCCCCCGACCGAAAGGTTCGGGGGATATAGCGATGAGCCTGGCGTCCGTCCGTCCGTCCGCCGTCCGCCGTCCGTACGTCCGTCTGTAAACATTTTCTTGTCCGCTCTATATCTTGAATACCCTTTGGAATATTTTCATGATACTTCACAGTTATGTAGAACAGGCCATGACGATGTGTCGCGTACAAGAATGGTAACTCTTGCTATTGTACTTTTTGAGTTATTTCCCCTTTGGTGAGTTTTTTGGCAGATTCGTGTCCGCTCTGTAACTTGAATACCCTTTGGAATACTTTCATGATACTTCACAGATATGTAAAACAGGTCATGACGATGTGTCGCGAACAAGAATGACAACTCTTGCTTTCTTACTTTTTGAGTTATTTCCCCTTGATGGTTTTAGGTGTGATTGTTTGGCAGATTCGTGTCCGCTCTATAACTTAAATACCTTTTAGAATATTTTCATGATACTTCACAGATATGTAGAACAGGCCATGACGATGTGTCGCGAACAAGAGTGACAACTTTGAGTTATTTCCCCTTGATGGTTTTAGGTGTGATTTTTTGGCAGATTCGTGTCCGCTCTATAACTTAAATACCTTTTAGAATATTTTCATGATACTTCACAGATATGTAGAACAGGCCATGACGTTGTGTCGCGAACAAGAGTGACAACTCTTGCTTTCTTACTTTTTGAGTTATTTCCCCTTGATCATATTAGGTTTGATTTCGTGTCCGCTCTATAACTCATATACCTTTTGAAATAATTTCATGATACTTCACAGATATGTAGAACAGGCCATGACGATGTGTCGCGAACAAGACTGACAACTCTTGCTTTCTTACTTTTGAGTTATTTCGCCTTGATCATTTTAGGTTTGATTTCGTGTCCGCTCTATAACTCATATAATTTTTGAAATATTTTCATGATACTTCACAGATATGTAGAACAGGTCGTGATGATGTGTCGAGAACAAGAGTGACAACTTTTGCGTTCTTACTCTTTGAGTTATTTCCCCTTGAAGATTTTAAGTATGATTTCGTGTCCACTATACAGTCAAACCTGTCTTAAGGGGTCACCCGGGGGAAGCCCAAAAATTGGCTGCTTAAGACAGGTGACCCCTTTATACAGGTCCATCTGCACTGTATTTTGGTTCAATGGACCCAGAAAAGGTGGCTGCTTAAGGCAGGTGACCCCTTAATAGAGGTGACCACATAAGCAGGTTTGACTGTATAACTTGAATAGATTTTTGAAATTTTTTCATGATACTTCACAAATATGTAGAACAGGTCATGACAATGTGTCGCGAACAAGAATGACAACTCTTGCTTTCTTACTTTTTGAGTTATTTCCCTTTGATGATTTTAGGTCTCCGCTCCAAAGCTTGAATACCTTTTGAAATATTTTCACGATACTTCACAGATATGAAGAACAGGTCATGACGATGTCTCTCATACTTGAATGACAACTCTTGCATTCATACTTTGTGAGTTATTTCCCTTTGGTATTTTGATCTGCTGATTGAGTCTCTGCTCCATATCTGTATAAGCCTGGCCTGCTCCACAATTTTGATAACCTTATACCTATTAGAATATTGATGAACATGCTGAGGTATCTTATCAGTGTTCCTAACTCTGTCTGACCCCCTCCACATTCCCCCCCCCCCCCCCCCCCCCACCCCCATATTTTTTTTCTCCAGATTTGGATTATTTGTCCAAATTCACTTTCTAGAGAGCTCAAAATTAGGTTTGTAGGGCTTGTACTTTAGAAGTTATTCACACATTTTGAAAGTTTAATGTATCATATGCCATATATTTATGTATATGGCGGCAGTTTGAGATATTACTTCTTTTCAGCAGTCAAGCATACTATTTTAGTCTGAGTGTTAGATAATCATGCATCTGTTAAACAGATTATGTCAATCAGAAGCATAAAAGAATGACAATATATTACTTGTATGTGTTTTGAAGTGCACCCTTTTTACCAAGGCCCATGGGGGTCTTCGGTCGGGGGATTTGCCATCTCCTCTGATGGCTATTTTTTACTAAACAAACAATGATGACTTAGTGTTTAGTCTTTTAATTGTGGCAGTGCGTTTTCAATCAAAACAGAGTCTAATAACTGATGATGTATTCGTGTGAGGCCAGCAGTGTTAACCAAGATTTCATGTATTAAGCTAAGGTGAGCAATATGTCGTAGAACTTTACCATGCCGTATTAACAACTATGTTTTAACCAGCCTATGTTTTACAAAAGGAAATTCGTGTGCCGAAAATTATAAACTCATGTGCATCATAGAGGATCTTACACGAGTGGTCATTTCATATGAAATTTATGAAACGAGCAAACGAGCCTTCAGGGAGTTTCATAAATTTCATATGAAATGACCAAGAGTGTAAGATTCTGTTTATCTGTTGTTTATTCTGTTGACTCTTAAAAATGGGATTTTAACGCCTCCAAAACGAACCTTATCTCCGTAAGAAAACGATTGTTGACATGGCGTACCAATGACGTTACATGTACGCGCCAAAGTGTTATACACGTGTGGTCATACGATTTTTATCACGACGTTATCCACCGAAAAAACAGCGACGTCAGTTTATAATCTTAAGCACATAAGTTCATTTATCATATGACGTCGCTGTTATTCAGTGGATAACGTCGTGTCACAAAAATCGTATGCCCACACGTATAATAACACTTTGGCGCGTACACGTAACGTCATTGACAACTAATTCCATGTCAGCAATGCGTTTTCCTAATGAAATAATGTTCAGTTTTAAGGCATTAAAATTAAGAAATAGATCAGCTCTAGCAGTGAATTGTTGACTAATAATTCACTGTTTGGAGGTCAGTTGTAAAGTAGATCATATCACGAGCGCGGAGCGCGAGTGATATATCTACTTACAACTGACCGACAAACAGTGAATTATTACTCAACAATTCAATGCTAGAGCTGAACTATTTCGATTCTAACACTAAAAAACGCCAAAAAACTATTCCTTTCATTCAAACTCTCCCAACCTTCCTGCCAGAGCATTCATGCTCCCGCCAATATTCTTAACTGTATCTAAGACAAATATACTTTTTTATGGCAATTTTAGAAAGAAAAAGAGACGTTACACCGTCTAACGTCTCAAAACGTCACAAAATTACGTCAGCAATTGCAGTGACGTCAGCAATTACACCCACGCGCTCCCAAACAGTGAATTGTTGCAGAATAAAACACGGTAACTTACCATTGCTTCTATAGGCGCACTGTGTTAGAATCCCATTTTAAAGGGTCATATGATAAACAGAATCTTACACTCATGGTCATTTCATATGAAATTTATGAAACTCGCCGAAGGCTCGTTTCATTAATTTCATATGAAATGACCACTCGTGTAAGATCCTCTATTAGTGTGCTGAAGATTATAAACTTACTTGTGGCTTTTGTTATACTCAATCTGATATTGTTGCAAAATTCGACGTCAGCAAATCGGGTGTAAAGAGAACGTCCGAGAAACTGACCTCAGAACTGACATTATGTATCGCTCTGGAATTATCTTACTTCAAAATTTGCTTTGTTGCGGCTCAAATAATTGATGAGAAGGCTATGAGCAGGAACTGACGAGATCGTTTTCCTGTCATTAACCCATTAATGTCCAGTGGACTCTTCTATCTGTTTATATTGGATGAGTCCATTTGTCATTTGAAGGGCTCCAGGTTTGGTTTATTCCTAGAACTTTTGTTGTATTTCGAGGAGAAGTACCCATTTGTCTTATGCAAAAGGTGTAAACCCTGATCAGACGTCGCGTTTTACGGCTTCTGATCTGGGTCTGCACTGTTTGCCTATGTCCCATTTTTGAGATGCCAATTAATGGGTTAACACCAAATAGGAAAACAAGACAAGCAAGAAGCCAAGTGTCAGTTTTTTCACAGAAGATATGATAAAGGTATCGACATCTTCGTATGCGATTTAACATGATGTGTCACTGCCAAATTACGAAATTGCCTACAAACATTCTCTATTTTTCTCTTTTGTATGTTTATACAATATTAGCCTTTGTAAGACTGCACGCTGACAATAGCTAAGCCATGATAACTTAATTGATAATCAAGCCGCTACACGAGAAAATCAACAAAGTGGCACGTGCACCATGCGAATATTCAGATCAATCTAGGCACCTGCCCAGTCTGATCAGAGTCTTCGCTTGCACCAAGAGGGTAACTAAGGGTCTCAGCTACGTCCATGCTGAGAGCAAAGACTCTGATCAGACTGAGCAAATGCCAAGGCAGATCTAATCTTTCGCTGGACGGTCATGCTTTTTTGTTGATTTTATCGTGTCGCGGCTCAATTTAATTATTTTTCAGGCATATGAAACCAGTCCGTCAGAGGCAGTGAATCAGAACACGAGAATTTGTAAATTAAGGAACAGAAACATTTTTGCAGTAAGCTCTGTTGTGGTCGCAGATTGCCTGCATCAGAACAGAAATACAGAATCATCTGTTGTGCACCAGAGTACAGATCAATTAGGACTAGGTACACGTAATAATTGTGAGAAAGTTATGCGTTGCAAAGAATCACGTCCATTTGAACAAGACGAAGGTGAAAAAAATCCAAGCAAGCGACCTTTCATCGACTCAGAAGATTTTCCGGGACAAGAACAGTCTTGTTTCAAGTTGACCAGATCGCGTGTCCGTGCATTGAACAATGGAAAGACGAAAAGTGGATCTGATGATTTAAACGTTCTCAAACGGAAATCATACGCGGCAGCACAGACTAATTTAAAGACACTTAAAGACAATGCAAATACTGACAGTGAAGGGAGTTTGGCGTCTACATGGCCAGTTGACGTTTGCATTATAGGCGACACAGACAGCACAGCCCTTGAGAAACGGAAAGTTTTTGCGAAATGTGATTCAAAAGGAAATGTGATAGACAAATGGAAAGGAGTCAGTAAAGAAAATGGTACTGAAGATACTGATATGATTACACAACCCAGTGTGACAAGTGACCTCCAGTTTGTAGACAAATGTTTGATATTTGTGACAGACGGAGACACAACTGTGCATCATCGCCTAGCGATTTTGAAAGTGTCGTTACCTAGCAATGCAAATGGAATAGCACACATACAGTCAAATGCTACAGAAAGAGATAATGGTTCAGATGGGAATGGAATTTGCCATGATAAAGTTGATCATATAATCGATATGCATGCGCATATAATTGGAATGTCTCTGTCACCTGATCAAAGGTTAGTAGTATTAATAAAGTTACACCGTTATGGACGGAATCAAGTCCAAACTGAAGGTATAATGTCATTGATAACAAAACGAAAGAGAGGTCTGTTTCGCAAATTTACAGATCTTAACGCTGCATATCTCCTCGTACATAAAATGGACAATCACAGAACTATAGGGTTTCAATTCATGTTATACCTGCGTGTTGATTTTTTTATCATTTATCTGCTATCTGCTACAAAATTCACTTGATAACAAGAGTAAGATAACATGGAGTGATATCATGTCCATTTAGAACTGCGCTTGCGCGAATGTTATCAGGCAATGCCTTATGAAGCGACCTCTGAAGTCGATTGACCACATACTGATGTTGTCCGTGATAACAACGTTCGATTGGTTAAACGACGTCACCGACTTACGTCACAACGCATTCGCGACGTCACAAAGTTCGGACAAAACTGTGTTTGCTTATCATCAGTTTGACTCTTTTTACGTCGTAAAATCTTCTAATGATGCATGATAAATAGAAAACCATGTTAGTGTCTTTTGATATCAACTTTATCAGGCTCGACCAGAAACACGCCGGACTGGCTTGGCAAGCCTCGCCATTCCTACGTTGTCTCTGGTCTCGCCTGATAAACTTGATATCGAATGACACTAACATGGTATTCTCTATATATTCTACTGTGCTGCACTGACCCATAGCTGTCGGTGCAATCAAGCGGATCAATTTAAAACTCGGATATGTGCTTAATGAACTGGGCAGTACAGAACTAAACATCGTGGATAAGTGTATAAACTTGTCACAGCTGCAGGCGTCGTAAATTATAAAAACCTTTGTTTCACTTGCCAACTAGTAGTTTTGTTTTAATACAGAGCGGAGAAAGATATGGTATACATTCTTAACAGATGTGAATACACCGTGTGAACTAATAAAGCTAGATAATGCATAGATATACTTCATCTATTGTGAACACATATTGCAGGTACCTGTATGTAAACAGTCGCTCCTGGCCAGAGAATTTTGAGATAACTGACCCAAGTAACCCGCCCATAGAAGCCAAAGAGATAGATATCCACGTCATTGATCTAACAGACTTGTCGCAATGGAAGACGCTGCACAAGTGCCACGAGGGTTACACTTACAACCTTAATTGCTTTTTGATAGATCTAGATGTATGTGATAATTACGTTGCAAGGTGAGAACTTTCTCAGCTACGGAAGATGGTCATGTCAGCAATAGTTTTCCGCCTCGTCGTATACTTAATCCCACTTCAGGCTATAATTGTTGTTGATGTTTTATTGCTTTAGATTCACAGTAAACAGCTATGGTCATGACGAGACGGTCAGTTAATCTAACCACACTGGGCATGCTTAGACCTCCTAAGCGGTTCACCAGTACTTAGTGCATATACGTTTGCCAGTAACGCACAATTGCCCTTCTTGAATACCCGGGACCTCAGGCCCTGGAGCCGGATGCGCTACCGACTGTGCTACCGACCCGGCTTTCAGAATAAAAGGCTAAAAAAGTAAAACAGAGAAAATTATGTATAGTAAATGTCTGTGTTAGGACGACTCGAAATTAAACCCCTTCATTATAAAGACCGGTCTTTGCCAGGCCCGAATAATAGTTATTTCCCCCACCAAAGGTGAGGGGACACATTTGTTTCCGTATGATGGGTCGGCTTCGGGGTGCCAGGTTGTATTTCTTGAATCAATGGGTGGAATATTTACCAAACTTGCATGGATACATGATTGGGACAAGCCAAAGAGCGGATAATGATGCTGTTTTGCTCCTTAACGTCCACGGTAAACAGCTATGGTCATGTCGGGATAGTCAGTTAACCTAACCACACTATTTCTGGGCAGGGTTAGACCTCCTAAGCGGTTAACCAGTACTAAGTGCACTTACTTTCATCGGTAACTGACAACTGCCCTTCTTGAATCAGCGGAAGAGGAAATGAAAGTAAGTTGGCGGACAGGATATCGAATCTGGGACCCCTTGCTCTTGAGTTAGATGCGCTCCCGACTGCGCTACACAGCCTGGCATCTAGAGCTGATTAGGTTTTGAAGTCTTTGACCCCATTTTCAAGGTCACGTGAGGCCTTACGCTGTTAAATTTTGTGCGTCGGCGTTGGCGTGACAATTTTTAGCTCAACTTCGTGCTCAGGGTGAGCTTTTGGGATACCGAAATGTCCGTCGTCCGTCGTACGTGTGGACGGACGTCCGTCCGGACATCAGGACGTCCGTCAACTTTTGCTTGTGTACACTCTAGCGGGCACAGTTTTGATCCAATCTTTCTGAAACTTTGTCAGAATGTTAATCTCTATAAAATCTAGGTCAAGTTCGAAACTGGGTCATGTCGGGTCATAAACTAGGTCACTAGGTCAAATCTTAGAAAAACCATGTGTACGCTCTAGAAGGCCCAGTTGTCATCCAAAGTTCATGGAACTTTGTCAGAATGTTTATCCTTATAATATCTAGAAAAAGTTCGAAACTGGGTCATGTCCGGTCAAAAACTAGGTCACTAAGTCAAATCATAGAAAAACCTTGTGTACGCTCTATAGGACACAGTTTTGATCCAGTCTTTATTAAACTTTGTCAAAATGTTTATCTCCATAAACTCTAGGCCAAGTTTGAAACTGGGTCATGGCGGGTTAAAAACTATGGCACTAGGTCAAATCTTAGAAAAACCTTGTGTACACTCTAGAAGGCACAGTTTTAATCAAAAACTCATGAAACTTTGTCAGAGTGTTTATCCTCATAATATGTAGGACAAATTTGAAACTGGGTCATGTCGGGTCAAAAACTAGGTCACTAGGTCAAATCTTAGAAAAACCTTGTGTACACACTAGAAGGCACAGTTTTGATCCAATGTTTATCCTTATAATATCTAGAATAAATTTGAAATTGGGTCATGTCGGGTCAAAAACTAGGTCACTAGGTCAAATTATAGAAAAACTTTGCGTACGCTCTAGAAGGCACAGTTTTGATCCAATCTTTATAAAACATTGTCAGAATGTTTATCACTATAAAGTCTAGGCCATATTCGAAACTGGGTCATATAGGGTCTAAAACTTGGTCACTAGGTCAAATCTTAGAAAAACCTTGTGTACGCTCTAGAAGGCACAGTTTTCATCCAAAGTTCATGAAACTTTGTCAGAATGTTAATCCTTATAATATGTAGAACAAATTTGAAACTGAGTCATGTCGAATCAAAAAGTAGGTCACTAGGTCAAATAATAGAAACACCTTGTGTACGCTCTAGAGGACACAGTTTTGATCCAATCTTTATGAAACTTTCTCAGAATGGTTATCTCTATAAACTCTAGGTTGAGTTTGAAACTGGGTCATGTCGGGTCAAAAACTAGGTCACTAGGTCAAATCTTAGAAAAACCTTGTGTATGCTCTAGAATGCACAGTTTTGGTCCAAAGTTCATGAAACTTTGTCAGAATGTTAATCCTCAAAATATGTAGGAAAAGTTTGAAACTGGGTCATGGTGGGTCAAAAGCTAGGTCACTAGGTCAAATAATAGGAAAACCTTGTGTATGCACTAGAAGGCATAGTCCTGATCCAATCTTCATGAAACTATGTCAAAATGTTTATTGTCCATATATCTAAGCCCCCTACGAAACTGAGTCACGTTGGGTCAAAAACTAGGTCACTAGGTCAAATCTTAGAAAATGTTTGTGTACACCCTAGAGGGCACAGTTTTGGTCCAATCTTCATGAAACTCTGTCACAATGTTTATCTTCATGAAATCTAGGTAAAATTTAATACTGGGTCGTGTCGGGTCAAAAACTAGGTTACTAGGTCAAATATAAGAACGACCTTGTATACGCTCCGAAGGGCACAGTTTTGGTCCAATCTCAACGAAACTTTCGCAGAATGTTTATTCTTACAATATTCAGGCCAAGTTTGAAACTGGGTCATGTCAGGTCAAAAACTAGGTCAAATATTAGGAAAACCTTATGTATGCTCTAGAGGTCACAGTTTTGATCCAAAGCTAATGAAATTTTTTCAGAATGTTTATCCTGACAATACATACATACAATGTATCTAGGCCAAGTTTGAAACTGGGTCATGTCGGGTCAAAAACTAGGTCAGATCTTAGAAAAACCTTGTGTACGCTCTAGAGGACACAGTTTTGATCCAATCTTTTTGAAACTCTGTCATAATGTTTATCGTCACAATATTTAGGCCAAGGTTGAAAGTAGATCATGGGTCAAAAAAACTACATCACTAGGTCAGATATAAGAACCACCTTGTGTACACTCTAGAGGGCACAGTTTTGATCCAATCTTCATGAACCTTTGTCAGAATGTTTATCCTCACAATATCCAGGCCAAGTTTGAAACTGGGGGTCTTTCGGATGAGACTTTAAACCGAGGCCCCGTCTCCATATGACCTCGTTGTTGGTGGGACGTTAAACCCGAGTTCACTCACTCACTCACTTGAAACTGGGTCATGTCAGGTCAAAAACTAGGTCACTAGGTCAAATCTTAGAAAAAACTTTGTGCACACCATAGAGGGCACAGTTTTGATCTAATCTTCATGAAACTTGTCAGAATGTTTATCTCCATAAAATCTAGGTCAATGTTGAAACTGGGTCTTGTCGGGTCAAAAGCTAGGTCACTAGGTCAAATCTAAATTAAGTTATGCTGAAAGAATCAGAACTAACATTGCAATGATGCCAGCCACAAACTCCTTGGAATACATTAGTTTCACCACATTGAGATAATGATGCTACCATTCTATTATCTGTCACAGTTTGCCTAGTTCAGTCTAGTTCAAATCCATCAAAGGAACTCAACATGAACGGGACCTTTTCGGAGAAGCAACTCTGCCATTTTCAGCTCATCTGAGCCTTACAGTATTGGTGTTAGCTGCCTCTGTCATCCATCCATAAACATTTTCAAACATCTCTGAAAACCACTGGGTAGACTAAACTCAAATTTCATATGGAGCCTGCACATGGGTCAAAGGATTGAAAGTTCTTCAAATGATCTTGGTCACATGACCAAGGTGGCCGCCATTCCCATGTATGGTAAAAACTCTTATAATTATAAATCTTCACCAGAGCCAGTGAACTGATTAATGCTCAGGTGAGCGATTCAGGGCCACCATGGCCCTCTTGTTTAGCTCACCTGAGCACGAAGTGCTCAGGGTGAGCTTTTGGGATACCGTGATGTCCGTCGTCCGTCGTACGTGTGGACGGACATACGTCCGTCCGTCAACTTTTGCTTGTGTACACTCTAGCGGGCACAGTTTCAATCCAATCTTTATGAAACTTTGTCAGAATGTTTATCTCCATAAAATCTAGGCCAAGTTCGAAACTGGGTCATGTCGGGTCAAAAACTAGGTCACTAGGTCAAATCTTAGAAAAAACCGTGTGTACGCTCTAGAGGGCACAGTTTTCATCCAAAAATCATGAAACTTTGTCAGAATGTTTATCCTTATAGTATCTAGGACAAGTTCGAAACTGGGTCACGTCAGGTGTAAAACTAGGTCACTAGGTCAAATCATAGAAAAACCTTGTGTACGCTCTAGAGGACACAGTTTTGATCCAATCTTTATGAAACTTTGTCAGAATGTTTATCTCCATAAAATCTAGGCCAAGTTTGAAACTGGGTCATGTCGGGTCAAAAACTAGGTCCCTAGGTCAAATCTTAGAAAAACCTTGTGTACGCTCTAGAGGGCACAGTTTTCATCCAAAGTTCATGAAACTTTGTCAGAATGTTTATATTCATAGTATCTAGGATAATTACGAAACTGGGTCACGTCGGGTCTAAAACTAGGTCACTAGATCAAATCATAGAAAAACCTTGTGTACGCTCTAGAGGACACAGTTTTGATCCAATCTTTATGAAACTTTGTCAGAATGTTTATCTCCATAAACTCTATTCCAAGTTTGAAACTGGGTCATGTCGGATTAAAAACTAGGTCACTAGGTCAAATCTTAGGAAAACCTTGTGTACGCTCTAGAAGGCACAGTTTTGATCCAAAAGTCATGAAACTTAATCAGAAAGTTTATCCTTATAATATCTAGAATAAGTTTGAAACTGGGTCACGTCGGGTCAAAAACTAGGTCACTAGGTCAAATCATAGAAAAAAACCTTGTGTATGCTCTAGAGGACACCGTTTTGATCCAATCTTTATGAAACATTGTCAGAATGTTTATCTTTTTAAACTGTAGGCAAAGTTCGAAACTGGGTCTTGTTGGGTCAAAAACTAGGTCACTAGGTCAAATCTTAGAAAAGCCTTGTGTACGCTCTAGAAGGCACAGTTTTGATCCAAAGTTCATGAAACCTTGTCAGAATGTTTATCCTCATACTATGTTGGACAGTTTTGAAACTGGGTCATGTCGGGTCAAAAACTAGGTCACTAGGTCAAATCATAGAAAAACCTTGTGTACTCTCTAGAGGACAGAGTTTTGATCTAATCTTTATGAAACTTTGTCAGAATGTTTACTTCCATAAACTCTCGGCCAAGTTTGAAAGTAGGTCATGTCGGGTCAAAAACAAGGTCACTAGGTCAAATCATAGAGAAACCTTGTGTACGCTCTAGAGGACACAGTTTTGATCCAATCTTTATGAAACATTGTCAGAATGTTTATCTTCATAAACTCTAGGCCAAGTTTGAAACTGGGTCACGTCGGGTCAAAAACTAGGTCACTAGGTCAAATCTTAGAAAAGCCTTGTGTACGCTCTAGAGGACACAGTTTTGATCCAAAGATCATGAAACTTTGTCAGAATGTTTATCCTCATAATATGTAGGATAAGTTTGAAACTGGGTCATGTCGGGTCAAAAACTTGGTCACTAGGTCAAATCTTAGAAAAACCTTGTGTACGCTCTAGAAGGCACAGTTTTCATCCAAAGTTCATGAAACTTTGTCAGAATGTTTATCCTCATAATATCTAGAACAAGATCGAAACTGGGTCACGTCGGCTCAAAAACTAGGTCACTAGGTCAAATCATAGAAAAACCTTGTGTACGCTCTAGAGGACACAGTTTTGATCCAATCTTTATGAAACATTGTCAGAATGTTTATCTCCATAAACTCTAGGCCAAGTTCGAAACTGGGTCACGTCGGGTCAAACACTAGGTCACTAGGTCAAATCTTAGAAAAACCTTGTGTGCGCTCTAGAAGGCACAGTTTTGATCCAAAGTTCATGAAACTTTGTCAGAATGTTTATCCTCATAATATGTAGGAAAAGTTTGAAACTGGGTCATGGTGGGTCAAAAACTAGGTCACTAGGTCAAATCATAGAAAAACCTTGTGTAAGCTCTAGAGGACACAGTTTTGATCTAATCTTTATGAAACTTTGTCAGAATGTTTATCTTCATAAACTCTCGGCCAAGTGTGAAAGTAGGTCATGTCGGGTAAAAAACTAGGTCACTAGGTCAAATCTTAGAAAAACGTTGTGTAAGCACTAGAAGGCATAGTTTTGATCCAGTCGTCATGAAACTATGTCAAAATGTTTATTGTCCGTATATCTAAGCCCCCTATGACACTGAGTCACGTCGGCTCAAGGTCAAATCTTATAAAAACTTTGTGTACATCCTAGAGGGCACAGTTTTGATCCACTCTTCATGAAACTCTGTCAGAATGTTTATCTTAATGAAATCTAGGTAAAGTTTGAAACTGGGTCGTGTCGGGTCAAAAACTAGGTCACTAGGTCAAATATAAGAATGACCTTGTATACGCTCCAGAGGGCACAGTTTTGATCCAATCTCAATGAAACTGTGTCAGAATGTTTATTCTTACAATATCCAGGCCAAGTTTGAAACTGGGTCATGTCGGGTCAAAAACTAGGTCAAATGTTAGTATTGTAAAAACTCTTATAAATCTTCACCAGAGCCAGTGAACTGATAAATGCTCAGATGAGCGATTCAGGGCCACCATGGCCCTCTTGTTTGTTTTCATGATTTCTCTTGAACCAATAAATGGAATTTTCACCAAACTTGAGCTTTTGGTGACCTTGACCCCTGTTTCAAGGTCAAAGTCTTGTATGTCGGATATCTTCTAAACCAGTGAATTGATTTTCTCCAGACTTGCATAGCTACATCATTTAGACAAGCTTAAGAGCTGTTGTGATTTTGTGACCTTGACCACATTTACAAGGTCAAAGGATTACTTAGGTATAAATTTTTTTACTGATATTGATATATATCATGAGCCTTTGGCTTCATTCTCACCAAACTTGCATAGATATACCTTTGGGACAGTCCCAAGAGTTGACTATGATTAAGTGTTCTTGACCCATTATCAAGGCCAATAGCCAACTGACAAATGCTAAATATTCCCCCAAAATTGATATTTTATGAACTAGTGGTTAGTTATGATATTTCTTGAACAAATGGATAGATATTCATCAGTGTTCTTTGCATATATTCATTGTTACAATTTTAAAACATGTTTAGCTTTTGGTGACCTTTACCTCTTCAAGAGCTGATTAGATTCTGATAACCTTTACCCTTTTTTCAAGGTCCTCACAGCACTTAGTAATTTTCTCTAAGAATATACTTCTTGAATTTGTGGATATAATGTAAGCAGGCTTGTACGGATATATATTAATGAGTAGCAGAAGAGATCGTGAGATTTTGGTGAGCTTGACTTAGTCCAAGGTCACGGTAGGTTTCTAAATGCCCCTGAATGCATTGACATCCTCAGACCAAACTTGATAGATTAAATCAACATAGCAGTGAGTGGATGGATAAGAGGGGATGGTAATTGGCTGATGCCGAGGCATGGGGATAAGGGGGACATCTGTTTTTTTTTTTCTCTGAAAACATTTCTAGTTTCCTTACGATTTTGTATTCGATATTAAGACCACCTCATTAATAAGGTCATTTTCAGGCAGTCTGAAAGGTGATAAGGGGATTTTACTGTATTATGAGCCATTCTGTGAAGATTAGAAAAATCCTACCATCGGGCGACATTAATATATAATAACACCTCACTGCAAATCATTTTACTTGATGTAATGTATATAGGACGATAGTCACTCGCTTTTTGAAGCCTCATTCAATATTGAGAGAATTCTTAACCTGTTTCGAATATCACTTAAAAGGACATTATAACGAGCAGAACTTGAGAAGTTTCCTGTCTACATTCTGTTGCATTATCTGAAGAGCTGGAAAAACTTAATCATCATCTTTGGCCGTATTTATAAAACGACTTAAGTGGTTGCTATGCTGTTGCTGAGGCTCAATTTCTATGAAGAAGATTCCTTACAACTACGGAATTTACTTGGGAGGAACAGTCTTTTTCAGACCTTTCCTCTAGAGCAAATTTCATAGTTGTAGGGAATCTCCTTCATAGAAATTCAGCCTTAGCAACAGCATAGCAACCACTGAAGTCGTTTTATAAATATTGCCCCTTATCTTTTCTCTTGCAGCGGATCAGAGGACCGTCACGGCTATATGTGGGATCGACACTACGGAATCTGTCTACAGAAATTTCCACACGAAGATGTGGTTAGCTCTATTGCCTTTAATCCCAAAGATCCGGAAGTTCTAGTAACAGTTAGTGATGATTATAACGTCAAGATTTGGCGGTCGTTGAACAGGGAAAAGCAGATAAAGAGTGCCACCAGTGGCTAGACTAGCTTATGATAGACGATACATGAGATGAGCCGCGACACGACAAAACCAACAAAGTGACATGTGCTCCCAGCGAAGACTCAGATCAGCCTGGCCATCTACCCAGTCTGGGCAGAGTTTTCGCTTTGCGCTTAAAGGGTAGCTAAGGGTCTAACTACCTCCATGCGATCAGTGAAGACTCTAATCAGACTAGGCGGAAGCCCAGACTGATATGAGTCTTGGCTGGGCGCACATGCCACTTTGTTGGTTTTGTCATGTCCCGGCTCAGGTGCTGTATAAAGTTTTAACAGTATTAGAAAACAGCCAAAATAATTTCTGCTTTTAATATTTTATTGTTGTTTTTACCTACCAATTATATAAGAATATACAAGACCTCAGTTACTGACAAACTTTCAATTTTCAAATGAAAATAAGAATGTACAGTCCGATTGTTGAGTACGGTAGCAAGACGAGATTTGCTCCGCATAAGATATTTTGATAAGAATTTGTTTTATATGTAGAACCCAAACAATTTTAGATCATATTCTCTGTGCTCTCTGCATGATAAGATGACAAGCTGATTTAGTAACTGGCTGCGCTTCAATACAAACAGTTTTCTTAAACGAGGTCATAAAAGTATATATACTGACATTAAAAAGAAACTGTGCAGTTGATTTTAATATAAAAGTTGTACTCTTTTAACAAGAAAATGCAGGCACATTTGGTAACAAAATGTTTGAAATTTGTGTGGCAACATGATGCGTTATTTTGACATTAATTTTGGTTTCTTCAGGCTTGTTAGATTTCGGGGGTGAAAAATAAAAGTTGCACATAATTGAGCCGTGACACGACAAAACCAACAAAAGTGGTTGTGCGCCCAGCGCAGACTCAGATCAGCCTGGGCATCTGCCCAGTCTGATCAGAGTCTTTGCTGTCTGCATAGAGGTAGCTGAGACCCTAAGCTACCTTTTAAGCGTTTAGCGAAGAGTCTGATCGGTCTGGGAGGATGCCCAGGCTGATCCGAGTCAACATTGGGCGCACAGCCACTTTGTTGGTTTTCTCGTATATTATTATTTTTTGTTCCAGGCAGTTCAGCAGCTTGCATTTCGTGTTTGTGTTTCTGACGTCGCTGAGCAGTGCATATTTGCTGTCGAACGTCTTTGGTCATAAACACATTTAGAATAGAAATTAAAAAAAGGAACTTTTACTTTTCGCTCCTAATCATTCAAGCGTAAAGAAATAAACTGAGACTTACCAATATTAATTTGTAAATAATGCGTCCTGTTGCCAAAAACCATTTCACACGTTTTGATATTAAAGCCTATATTTGTATTTTAAATGGTACAAAATTTATTTCTAATTTAGCTGCAGAATTTCTGTTGGGAGTCGGTATAGATTCATTTGCCCGCCATATCACATTGGAAGTGAAGTGAAGTTAAGTGAACTCGGGTTTAACGTCCCACCAACAACGAGGTCATATGGAGACGGGACCTCGGTTTAAAGTCTCATCCGAAAGACCGGAGAAGCGGGGGAATCGTTCTTGCGACCCCTGGATTGGTAGTCCGGAGTGTTATCCACAGCACTACAGCCGCTCCTATCAGATTGGAACTTGCACCGATTTTTATTCTTGCGATGCAAAAAAACAACATATGGTTCTTATACTGTCTGACAGGCAGCCGAAGATAAATGAAGTACTCACATTTCAATGAAACATATTTGCTTATCAGCTGTTAAACAAGAAATCAAA
This sequence comes from Ctena decussata, assembly GCA_963989385.1. Taxonomy (NCBI): domain Eukaryota; kingdom Metazoa; phylum Mollusca; class Bivalvia; order Lucinida; family Lucinidae; genus Ctena; species Ctena decussata. Next base: position 59,500,947 of record OZ022514.1, on the reverse strand, counting down.
CAGAAAATTGGCAGGCACCATTTAGTAATGTTTATTGCTGTAAAAATTCAAAGTATTCGGACAGATAAGTCTGAATGAACAGTGCGAACCCAGATTAGACTGCGCCTGACCAGGGTTTACACTGTTCGTCATTCCATCGGCAGGTTTCTTTAAGCTTTACTGCAAAGTAATACCAAACTGTTTCAATTTTAGAACAATTACTGGAATTGTTTTAGTGTCCCAATTTTTAGATTTTTATTACAGTATATATATATATATAGTTCGAAAAAGTTGAGCCACAACAGCGGTAGTATAAAGAAAAAAAAACGAAAACGAGGAATAGCCTTTGATCACATTTTTATTCTCAACGCGTTTCACTACTGCATGTAGATATATATATATATATTGGCACTAAAACAGGACATGATCATGATCATTTTGCATTTTTAGCTCGCCTGAACGAAAGTTCAGAAAGAGCTATTGTTGTCACCACGGCGTCCGCGTCCGCGTCAGCGTCAGCGTCCGCGTCGGCGTCCGGATTGGATGTTTTGGTTAAAGTTTTTTAAAGACCTATATCTCCCTAACCCATGGATGGATTCTTTTGATACTTGCACTGTAGTTAGATATTGGTCCAAAGTTTAGCATGGTACCACCCCCACCCCACTCCTTGACCTTGATGTCAAGGTCATGGACTTAGAAAATTGGGAATTTTTGGGTCTGGATGTTTTGGTTAAAGTTTTCTAAAGTCCAGTATCTCCTTAACCCATGGATGGATTCCTTTGATACTTGCACTGTAGTTAGATATTGGTCCGACGTTTTCCAAGGTACTACCCCCACCCCCCTCAGTGACCTTGATGTCAAGGTCATGGACTTAGAAAATTGTCTTTTTATTGATTGGATGTTTTGGTTAAAGTTTTTTAATGACACATATCTCCTGAACCCATAGATGAATTCTTTTTATATTTGCACTGAAGTTAGATATTAGTCCAAAGTTTTACAGAGTACTACCCCAGCCCTGCTCGGTGACCTTAATGTCAAGGTCAGGGACTTAGGAAATTTGGTCTTTATTAAAGTTTTCTAATTGCGTACTGATTCATAATGCTTGGCAGAGATTTAGTTTACACTTGAACTGATGTTAGACACTTTTTTGAGTTTTTACAAAACACTATATACTTACCCGACTGGATGACCTTGATGTCAAGGTCATGGCCTTTGAGTTTTGTCTTAAAGATTTTGATTAATTTTATATTAATGAAGACATAATTTCACAGTGCCACAATGGACTCAGTTGATACTAATACTTGGACTGATGTTAGATAAAGGTTAAAGGCTTTGATACATCCTAGCCCTGCCCTCCTCCCCCCTACCCCTTTGTTCTTTGACCTCAAGCTCATGGACTTTGAAATTTCATGTGGATTTTTATTTTTTATTTTAAGACATTTCTGAGATAGCTTTTGTTTATAAATGTGTTGTCATTATGGACATGCTTGCCTGAAGTTTTATACATAGCAGTCCACACCACCATAGCGACTGTGTGATGGGCAAGCACCTATTCAGGCGAGCTATGCTGTCAGGCGACAGCTCTTGTTATTTCATTTCTGTTCTATATTTTATTACGCCGCGCTTCGTTGCTGAGTCGAGAAGGGCTTGCTTTTTGGTTACGCTGATTGATTTGCAAGGGATGAAAATGGGATTGTATAGTAACAAACTTCACCAATTGTGCGTTTTTTCGCTGCTAATCACAGCAGTTACACCACGATTTCTGGACGAGGCAGCATACAGTGATATAAATGCAGTCAGAATTCGTCTAACAGAGGAAAAATCTCAACGCCTTCTGCTGAAGAATGATGTGGAATCGCTGATGGTAAAATTAGGAGAAGTGGAACAAAAAATAGATGGTAAGTGAAACACCAAGGGTACGGTTAGACTAGATGTATGGCAAAATTGATTCAATTAACTAATCAAATAAATGCATTTTGATTTCATGAGGCATATCTGTGAGCGTATTTTGAATGAGGAAATCCCGGAAACATTCTCTAGTTTTACTAATAACTTCGTTGTTTCTGTATGTATTCTTATGAAATAAATTCTCAGATAGTACGTAATCGTCAGTTCCAGGTTTTATTGCTTTTGCTTTTAATACTCTCCCGATCGCAGAAACTGCAAGCAGGCCTTGGTGTTCCAGATCTCTGTGTTGCTTGAAAATTGGGGGTGGATATTAACACAAAAGTAGTGAACTCACGGTAAAAAAAAAATATACCAACCTACCGCGTCATGGCAACGGCTGTTTAAAGTAATGGCCGAACACGTCGTTACTACCTTTTCTTTGACCCATATTTTGCATCTTCTGCACCAAATTACCACAAAAACGGCACAGAAAGGGTCTTAAATAAAGTGTAAACATAAGACTTAAAATTTGCTTTTTTAGCGTTCATCGTGTGAAGAGGCCAGTGGGCGGAGCTAAAATTCCACGAAGCGCGCTTTGCGCTTTAAGGAATTTTATCAGCGCCCACTTGCTTCATAACACGATGAACGCTGAAAATCAAATGTTTATTCTTAAATAAAGCTAGGATGACGGTTAGACTCTTTTTCGAAACTTTCGAGACTTTTTATACGCCCGTTTTGAAAAACAAAACGGACGTATTATGTCATGGCGCTGTCCGTCCGTCCGTACACATTCTTGTGCGCGCCATAACTTAGTAACCGTTTTGGATATCTTCATGGAATTTTGTAGGAATATGTATTAGGTAGGGGCAACGTTCGACGTACAAGAACGGTTGCTCCTCCTTTCTTAGTTTCCAAGTTATGCCCTTTTGATTATTTTTTTACCATGCAAATCTTGTGCGCGCCACAACTAAATAACATTATGGGATATCTTGATGAAGCTTCATAGCATTCTGTATAAAGTTCCAACAATGTGTCTCGTACAAAAATGGTTGTTCTCCCTTACTTCGTTTTAGAGTTACATCCCTTTGATTAGTTTTTAAGGCTGTCTTTGTGTATACTTGTCTTGTGCATACCATAACTTGGTAACCGTTTAGAATATTGTGATGAAACTTTATAGCAATGTACATGATCACAAGACGATGTGTTGCATATAAGAATGGTTACTATCCCATACTTAGATTTGGACTAACTTCCCTTTGATTTATATTATAGGCTATTCTCATTCACTCCATATCTCTTTAATCTTTTGAAATATTAACATGAAACTTTAAAGGAATGCGTATAGTAATGAGGCAATATATCTTGAGCAAGAACCACAACTGAGACGTTCTCAGTTAAGCTGGGCCATTAGCTATCAATTTTGTCCTTCGTATTGCCTTTCTTTAAATTACAAAATAACGGTCCTGTTTACCCTCTGACAAGTTGCCCTCTGTCTAAAGAAGTAGATAAAAGTACCAAGACACGCATGCGTTTTGTTAGACATTTTTAACACTGGTTCGAATAATGATACCCTGGTTTACAATGCGACGTTTTTAAATGTCGCAAGATTGCCGTTGCATAGATATGAACGCCGCACGGCTAAAAAAGATAAATCACTGCTGAAAATCGAGTTCCATTATTAAATTCAGATGAGTTCTTACATATTTCCCCGCTTAAACAATATCTAAAGGGTAGTTTCTGCTACGAAATGAGACTGGGAACTAATGTCGCAAATTTTATGTAACCTACGTCACAGCGGTAAATTCGTGATACATGTATTAACTAAAATGGCCCGGCATCATAAAACTTACAAGATCACACGAAGAAATATGTGTTCCTCAATATCTTATACCATTTGTGCAAATTTGCTCAATTTTGTATATATTACTCGACTTCAAAATACATTACCCCAGCATTTTTCTGTAAGAATGTAACCTTACGTCACGGGCTTTTCTTAAAACTGAGCAAATCAATCTCTCTGAAACTCATGTCCAAAATCCTGCCTAGTAACAGCTACAAGATGGTGTGCTTCGATTTCATGCATTGAAACATTAAATGATATAAAAACGTTAAAATGTGTGCACTGTAACTTACGTCACACGTAACCTACGTCACAACGTCACTAAGACCACGTTTAGAAAGCGTTGACGTCATTTGATTAAGCAGCGCTTCAAGGAAAACCCCTTTCTTCCAAAAAAGCAAAGAAAAACATTTTAAATTGAAACCAGCCAAAATAATCAAATGTCAGTAGATTAGTAAATGTGCAATGCTAAGCATGTCAAAGAAATCGTATGCGACATCGTCGTTCAACGTATCTTTATAACGTCATAAAATACACCTTTTCTAATTGTTAGGGTATGTGTCTAAACACGGTTGGTATTCCATAATCTAAAACTATTATCTGAAAATATTTCAAAGAGTTGAAGCAGATATAATGAGCATTATGTTCGTGATTTTTCTTGAATTCTGGAATGGTTGTATATATGGCCATTTTTGTCCGCCAATGGCCCAGCTTAACTGAGAACGTCTCAACTCTGGCTAATTTAATTACTGAATCATATCCCCTTGCATAAATTTCCTATTTTACTTCGTAACTCCTTAACCGTTTAAAATACATAACACAACTCAATGATGATGTGTACATTGTCAAGGGAATGTATTAAAACCAAGAATGGTAAACTAGTAACTATATTTAGTTTATGAATTATCTCCCTTGTTTGACTTTGGCATTACTCAACTTCTGAACCGCTTCACCTTGGAAGCTGATGTTTGGTATACTAAAAGTATTTGATTTGTTTACCATTTAAATAATGTTGTTGTCATTAATTATAGAGTTGTTGCCCCCGTTTGTCTCTTTCCCATCCTTTTGTAAACAATCTTGCTCTTTCTGTAACTCCTTCTTGACATCAAAACGGGCATATTATGCGCCGCTTGCGAAACCCTTGTTTGATAGAGGGGAGCCGCTCACCAGTAAACTGTTGTGACAGGCTTCATGTGGGAGAGACAATGATCTTGTTGATCCCTACAATGCGGCCGTTTCTATACTTATTTCCGATATGGTTTCCACGCCGAAACACAGAACGCCCAGGTTCAGTTACCGGACTTTTATTTTTACTGACTAGTCCCTTACATAGACTTGTGATGCTTCCTGATCACACCTTTGTACTGCGGTTCATGTCAATGTTTATCATATGACGAGAGTGTAGTAAAGCTATTCATTAAAAAACGATAAACAATAAGTGGATTAAATATGCAAATTACGTCGTAACGTTATGCGTTGACGTCCATAAAAACGTCGCGTTTTCTAATGGCGAAATCGTGACGCTATAGTGCTAATGAAATGCGATGCGATTTTTGTGTCATATGATAAATAGAATCTTGCATTCTTGCTCCTGTTTTATTGAATTTATTACACTTGTTGGAGGAAAACCAATAAAATGCTCGGCATAGCCTAGCATCTTATCTGTTTCCCCAACTCGCAATCGTTTAATAAATTCAGTAATATAGGAGCACCCATGTAAGATCCTCTAGATCTAATATTTCAGGTGTGTCACTGGTTCTTAGGTTAACGAGTTTAGACTTATGTTTTCGGTACCTTGGCCAGTTTACTTTCTATAATAAAGACACACTTCTTTCTGAAAGTGAGAAAGTATTTCTACATTCGAAATAACAAGATATGTAGGGCCGGGCAAACATTAAGACATTAATGAAGTATAACTAAGAATGTTAGGAATAGCTGATCAGGTATATTTTCTTTTCTTTCAGCGAAATCATCAGAAATCTCAGCCGAGGAATCAAGTCCTAAAAAGATATATTTTAATGCCAAACTTACTGAACATATGGACATCGACTCACTGCATATTGTTGCGTTTGATAAGGTTCGTTTGTATATTCTATAATCTTTTTTCTTAAATGTCAGAAATCCAATATCGGCCTTTCCATGTTTTTTTTTCAGTTTTTAACAACCTGTGTATTATACAGATAAGCTTCAATGTCTGGTCATCTGGTATGAATTTTTGAAACGAGTTTTCGGCGAGTTTCAAACATTTCTTCAATGGTCCAAAAGTAGACAAGATTCTGTTTATCAAACTACAAAAATTAAGGATTAATACTCTCTGAACGTTGTATGTTGATCAAAGAAGACATTACTTTTTTTGTCATTAAATGTCATAGTTTAATAACTACAAGCTTGTTGCTAACTTTGTTAAGTGTAGCACGTGGAATTATAAAAATGATTGAGTGAGTGAACGGGGGTTTAACGTCCCACCAACAACGAGGTCATATGGAGACGGGACCTCGGTTTAAAGTCTCATCCGAAAGACCGGAGAAGCGGGGGATCGACCTTACGACCCCTGGATTGGTAGTCCGGAGTGTTATCCACTACACTACAGCCGCAAGCTCACACGTTTATAAATAAGGTAGCGCAATTCTAAAGCCTACACAGCCATTAGATAGGTTTCAATTTTTATTTCGTTTATATTTTTTCGTGTTAGAACTGAAATATTTTTTCTGGCTGAATTATAAACAAATACAATCAAACCTGCTTATGTGGTCACCTCTATAAAGGGGTCACCTGCCTTTAGCAGCCACCTTTCCCGGGTCCCTTGAACTAAAGTACAGTGTCATTGAACCTGTATTAAGGGGTCACCTGTCTGAAGCAGTCATTTTTTGGCTTTCCCTTGGTTGACCCCATAAGACAGGTTTGTAATTACATTCCCTATGATTTTCCTTAGATGAGCCAACGTCGGAGAAAGAGTGTTTATAATTCCATGTATAATAGTCGGTCGCGCGATTTCGTTGGTATGCAACGCCACATGTAAGCAAACAACGCCATTGGTCGGCTGTTGTAACGTTATATTTGACGTAACATTATGATGACGGCCGTATAACGTATGCGGCCTACCTGTTGGTTAGTGACAGCTTTTCATCGTATATTTTTCAAAATGTTGCTCTTAATAATAGAAAATATGCGCAAAATAATTTTAGAAATACATACAAAATGTAATTCTAAGAAACAAATTTCATTTTTCCGAATATGAACACAATAGGTCGTGTGCAACGTTAACGTGGTCTGTATATATTGGCATTTATAGGTGTTGGCAAATGTAGGAGAGGGCTACAGTTCAAGTACCGGCATATTTAGTGCACCAAAGACTGGTTTATATCTGCTGTCTCTGACAATACTCTCCAAAGCGAAAGGTCAATACGCTCATATTCAGCTGATGAAAGGCGGTGAAGAAATTGGCAGGGTATTTAGCGGTTCCGATGCTACGGGGTGGCCACAGTCTGGAACAGTTACCATAGCAACCCAGCTTACGGAGGGCGACGAAGTGTACGCTCGGGAATTTAAAGACAATACTGGCCATTTACATGCATATGACTATTGCTCATTTTCAGGTGTGCTTTTATAAGGAGATTGAGATAGGAGCCGAGACACGACAAAACTAACATAGTGGCATGTGCGCCACACGAAGACTCAGATCAGCCTGGGCATCCGCCCAGTCTGATCAGAGTCTTCGTTGTCGCCATGGAGGTAGCTAAGACTCTAATCTAACCTTAAAGCGCGCGGCAAAGGCTCTGATAAGGCTAGATGGATGTCCAGATTGATCTGAGTCTTCGCGTGTCGCACGTTGTCGTGTCGCCGCTATACTATAATTACCCTTAATATTGGGACACGTTCAAGAGAGGCATAATTCTGCCATTATTTTCCGTTTGCCTCCCTTTTCAGCTCTTCCTAGCTGTTACAGGCACATGTTTGCTCCGAATATTCGCATCCTGTGGATGCACATTTTTCAAAATGTTGCATCCTCACCAAATTATATGCATAAAGATGCGGAATGCAGAGATGAAATAATCACTGCTTCTTTAAAAGTCATATTTCCCAGAACCAAAGGCCTGATGGTCCTCTGATAAACTTTTAAAATACATAGCATCAAAGACCCGGGCTTTATAAAAAAAATTTAGAATGATGACCCTGCGTTGGCTTTGACCTAATTTACGGCAAGTAAACTTTGGGTCTTTATGCTTTTGTATGGGAAGTGCTTAGAGAGAGGATTTTTCAGACAATTCTTAAGCCTAATTATAATTTTTGGAAATACGGTAAAAGAATGAATACATGAAGCCATAAGGTCACCAAAGGTCAATGTCATTGTATGACCCATGCACAAGGTCACTGAGATTATTCAAATCAAAAACATGCATTCCTCTGTACCCACAGGTTTAAAATGTGTAAGAAATGAGCGAAGTAACAAATGTGTCTGGTGAAAATAAGGTCTCAGGTGACACAGGATCGTTAGTCTTCTGGTTTAATGAAACTCAGAAGAATAGTAACGAATCAAAAATTGCTGTTACTAAATGAAGGAAGCAAATAATATAATTAATTCTTGAATGAGTGCAAGTTTATTGTTGAAGAGAACTCGAGTGTAAGTTTTGCCAAAAATGTACGTCTTTCAAATACAGTCTGAATGTTTACTTTGGCCTTTGCAAGTACTCCACAATCCTTTCTATAGGTAATTATGTATATATTGCATCAACTAAATATAAATGTCTGATAAGCTTAGACCAAGATTTTCGTGAATGCTATACGTTCTGCTGAAAGCTTTTGGTGTTGTAAAACTTTTATTACTGTATACGGTGGTTTTCCGCACGTGGCCGGGCAATATATTTGACTATTCGGCCCGCTAGGTGACGTCACCAATTTAAACGTAATGCAGAGGTAGCGGATATTTTTGACCCGATCACGTGCTAAGTACCGACAGAAGTAAATTGAACTTCCTGATATAACGCAAGCATGGCTCTACATTGGTTGGGTAATAATTAAAATCTAAAAGAATTCCTTCAAGAGTAGAGAACACATTCGAAGGAAGGAACATGGGCCATAATTCGAATTTCGGCTACTCAAGCCTCATCAGTGACCCTAAGATGATCTGGTGACGAAAACCACAGAAATCAAACATTCATTTCTTAATTTTAGTAAGGCAGTCAATTCAGAGACTGAATCGATCAAAAAGCGATGATCTCGAATATGTGTCTAAACCAATCAAAATTTTTCTCATTTCTCAAAATATATCGTCTGATCTCAATGGACAAAAATAAAAAAAAATCTGCATTATGGACGATGTACACGGAGACGTTTTACGATTGCACTCTCGGCCTGGCGATCTCGGGCGAAAGTACATCGGGTCGTCAACATCATCTTGGGGCGATAGTTTTGAATGTCGCCCAAAAGGGCATGACATAGTTGAAAACTGTCTACTGTATATCTCACGTTCATCGCACTCTTCGTCAATGTTTTTGACTATCGCCAAGTAATACCCAGACCATTTGATATTTGTGTGTGTGTGTGTATGTTTGGGAGGGGGGGGGGGGGCATAATGTTTGGCCAAAATAGCCCTAATTTTAGGCTATTTTTTTCAAGTACATGTATTGCAAGCCTGTTTACTCGTACAAGGATATTGGTATCGGTACCATGGATGAAGAGAGTACCGTCCTCAAGGAAACCATGACCTTAGCCTAGTTACAGACAGTATCATGTTCTTTATAAAAGAAATAAGGTGTAAAGGATACTCATTCACATATGTAAAGGTTAAATAAATAAGGATCTGATAAGCATCCTCAAGTTGAAAAAAAAATGTTTTCAGAGGCGAGTGAAAAAAATCCTGTCTCCATCAAAAATACACCCCCCACACACCAAGAATATCAAATGATCAAATGGTCGGTCCCTAAGTGACGTCACCCATTTAAACATTACGCAGATGTAGCGGGAGATAATTTTGACTATCGCCCGGTCACGCGGTACGTAACTTCAGACATAGATGGAGCCTTCTTGCAATGGTTGGGTAATAAAACAACTGTTTCATATCTTCTACGGACAACAGTCAAATCTGTCGCCCCTTGGTACTGTGGACGACCCGATGTACTATCGCCCTCGGCCAGGAGGCCTCATGCGATGGATTATCGTGCCGACGGCAGCAAATTCGGACGATAGAAATGACTTACCCACAAAAGCATAAAACAGTTGTTATATAACATGGGTACTGATTTAATTATTCTCCCGTTTGGTGTTGTAGATGGGCTGGTTAATTCGATTATTTAAGTTCCTGTGAATTTTTATAGTTACCGTAACAACCCTAAAATTTTGGACACCCAAAAGTCAGGCAATTATTGTTCCAAAATTCTTAGAAAGTGGATTTTACACATGTTAATGCATCCAAATGATGCTTAGTGAATGGCAAACCTTGTAGAACATGAACAAACTACTCATTCAGGAGCAGTTTGATCTGGGTCTACAATATTTGCTCAGACCTACCTGTCCGAATATTAAGGGTCATTACGGTACTTCAAAAGTACCCTAATATTTATGTTTGTCACGAAATAGGGAAAGGTAAAAAATGCTAAAGCAAAACTGTACCATTTCATTTAAAAATAAGGCAGAAAATCTCCTATCAAAGTGTTACCATATTCGACACCTAACAAGTCCTGAAAAGCAGCGATATCAGTGCTCCAGATAAGAATGGGTAACAGGGATATTTATACTAATTTGTTCATAAAACGTAAGTTGGGACCCTTCGTTAGAACCGTCTCACCGAGACGGTTCAAATGATGGGTCGCAAAATATGTTTTCATTTAGAAATTGTCAAAGGTCGACCAAGTGGCTCGGTAGCTCAGCTGGCAGAGTGCTCGGACGGTAAGCGAGAGGCCCTGGGTTCGAGTCCCGGTCGGGCCACGATTTTTTCCTCCCCTGTGACATTTGGTGGCCAGTGTGGGGGTCACGGCTAGGGCCGCGAGCATCAAAAAGTGAATGTCTCGTTGGTTCCTCCGTGGTACCGGACAGATTCCGGACAACCCAAGTGAGCTACCGAGCCACTTGGTCGACCTGTGACAAAATGAAAAAAATATCACTTAATTGTCTTCAAAACTCCATCTTATTTGGAGCTCTATAGCATGCAAATATGGATTAAGTTAAATAGGTAACATTTGAATAAAGTGTAAACCGCAAATGATATATCTATATTAAATGGGTCAGGTACTAAGGTTACAGTTCACTTACGAGGCTCATTGTCGAGTTACGATCATGAAACAATGTAAAGTGTCATCGGGAAAGAGCACGAAATAACCTGAAATAGAAATAAGACATTTCATTTTCATTGGTATACCTGGTATTTCAATGTTAATAAAATTGAAGAATAACAAAATAAAGGTATGTTGTTCATTTAAATCCTCAACGAATATCAGAAAGATTAAGTTTTTTCAGACGTAACTCACACTGCAGATACTAATATATTTCACGTTATTATACCCTTGGCACGAGAGAATTCTAAAATGAACACTATAAGTTATTTCAGACATAAAAGTTAAGGCTCGGCAAGATTTTAGCAAGGCATCTTTGTTATCAATATTGAAATTGATTTATTGCTCTAATTGTTTTGAAATAAAAAAAAATGTTTATCTTCTTTTTTTTCTCGCACCTGCTTTAGCAAGATGCGATATAGGCGTCCGGTTTTCCATCCGTCCATCTGTCAACCCGTCCGTCCATCCGTCTGTTCACAATTTACGTCCAACCTAGCATTTAAGTCAATTTAAAAGAATTCTCTGAAACCACTTCATCCATGGTTCTCAAATTTCACTGCTGCATAATCAGACTGCAGGGCTTCAGAATGGGCAAGGTGGCCGCCGTTACTAAAAATAGCAAACAGAACACAATCAACTTTTTCTCCAGAATCGCTTGGTATATTTGGCTGAAATTTTGTGTGATGCAAAAGTGGAACCTTGGCATTCAGAATTATCAAAATGAAAAAGTTCTGTAAATTCTATAGCGGAATTAGGTTACAGTGACGTTACGTCGACCCTAGCCTAATTTATGTCGACCCTAGCATTTAAGTACATTAAAATGACTTATTGTGAGAAACCACTGCATCCATGGTTCTCAAATTTTACATGCAACATGATCAGACTGCAGGGCTTCAGAATGGTAAAATTCAGCCGGGTCGAGAATCTAAGATGGCTGCAGTTACTAGCAATAATAGCAAAACCAATAAAATCAACCTTTTCTCCAGAACAACTAAAATTTTGTGTAAAGCAAAAATGGAACCTTGGTATTTAGATTTATCAAAATGAATAAAATCTGTATCGGAATTAGGTCACAGTGACCTCACGTCGACCCTAGCATTTAAGTCCATTTAAATGACTTATTGTCAGAAACCACTATATCCATTGTTCTCAAATTTCACATGCAGCATGATCAGGGCTTCAGAATGGTAAAATCCAGCCAGGTCGAGAATCCAAGATGGCCACAGTCACTAGAAATAGCAAAAAGAACAAAACCACCTTTTTCTCCAGAACTACTTGGTATATTTGGCTGAAATTTTAAATGAAGCATTAGTGGGATCTTGGTTTTTAGAATTTACAACATGAACAAAATCTGTAGCAGAGTTAGGTCACAGTGACCTATTTCTATTTACGAGACCAGTTTTATCTTAAGAAATGCTGAACAGATATCAGTCAAATTGAATCAGAATGATCCACATATAGAGTTCTTTAAAATTTATTTGAGTGGGCAGTCTAAGATTGCCACCGGCTATTGTAACTAAAAATAGAAAAAAAACAAGAACATGAAAATGACAATTCTCAAGAACCTCTGAATGGATTTGGACCATCTATGTATCAGAATAATCCTCGAATGAATCTATTTCATTTGTCTGCCATTCGATCATCCAAAACTGCTGCCATTGGCCGTAACTAAAAACAGGAAAGTATGAAACGGACAATATCTCATGAACTTTGACGAAATATGTATCAAACTGATGCTTTCATGAAGTTCTTAATGTGAAGGCATATAGCAGGTGCGACATAGCATTCCGCGAAATTGTTGTTTTATCTTTTTATACCCCGCCACACGTTAGTGGCGGGGTATTATGTTTTCCCGCTGGCTGTCCGTGTGTCCGTCCGTCCGTCCGTCGTACATACGTCCGTCCGTCCGTGAGCACTTCGTTTCCGTTCGATAACTTGAGTATTTATTAACGGATTTTCTTCAAACTTGGCATGTGCATTGATCTTGAGAAGTTCTCGGTTGGGATTGTTAATGGGCAGATTTCGATGTCTTCTAATGGAGTTATTGCCCTTGGTTTGCAGTGGCGGGGTATTACGCAGCCGTTTACGATGCTTTTATTTTGAATTTGTAAACTTAACTTCCCTTGCTGGTCTTTAATGGCGCTACTGTAAACCAGAGGCTTAGTGTAACCCGGAAACAGTAAGCGTTGCAGTAGCATCGGCTACTCCGCCCCGACCCTATTCCCCGCCAGCATTAAGAATTGCAGTATCAACGGTTACTGATAATCATAAACAATAAGCGTTGTTAGCAGTAAGCAATAAGCGATGTAACTCTCAGTGTGAAGATGTTGATTATCTCGGATTTCTGGTGAATATAACAATCTGCATAAAATGCTGAAATTCAATAGATCTTACCGAAACTTAATAGATGCCATCTATATGTAGTTATTACCAAATGCCTGACTTGTTGATGTTTAAGAAGTCGTTTACATATAAAAAGATCAAAGGACAATTTGCAGCGCAAAAATCTAATAAAACCCATCGTTAATGAAAATGCATTTAAATCAAGATACTTCAATGCATCAAGAGCGGCGGCCTACCAATTATTTTCCTTTTTTTTCACAATTATCAGGGTGAGCAGATAACAAAAGAAGTAGAATGAATCCAAATCTTTGATAAAATTTTGCAGAAAACACGGGGGAGTCTACTTTTTCAAGGTTGAATAATTTCGCTTACACAGGTCACAGTAATGTAGTTTTTTACTATATGTGAAATATAGGTATTCTTGCCGACCCTATATTTAATGAATGCATCCGATATACATGCAACTTATACATGTTCCAACGTTTAAGAATTAGCTACTGTTTTCTTCTGTTGTACCTGACAATTCGAGAAAGAACTGGAGCAAATAACGGATAGGACGTTACTCTTAATATATTGGTGTATCTTCAAACTTAAATGCAGCTTCAATGATCTTGTTAATTTGTTTAGATTTTTGCGCCACAAATTACCCTTTGATCTTTCCTTATAAAAATCGCTAAATTTCGGGGAGATACGTTATATTTTCATGATTTTATGCAGATTTTTATACGCCCGTTTTGAAAAAAACGGACGTATTATGGCATGGCGCTGTCCGTCCGTCCGTCCGTCCGTCCGTCTGTCCGTCCGTCAACATTCTTGTGCGCACCATATCTCAGAAACCGTTTGAGATATCTTCATGAAATTTTGTAGGCATATATATTAGGATGCGGCAAAGTGTCGCGTATAGTAATGGTTGCTCCCCCTTTCTCAGTTTCAAAGTTATGCCCCTTTGATTATTTTTTACCCTACTAGTCTTTTGCGCGCCATAACTAGATAACCGTTCGGGATATCTTGATGAAACTTCATAGCAATGTGTATGAGGGTCTGATGATGTGTCGCGTATAACAATGGTTGCTCTCCCTTTCTTCGTTTTGGAGTTGCATCCCTTTGATTATATTTTTAGGGTATTTTATGTATACTAATCTTGTGCATTCAATAACTAAGTAACCATTTGGTATATCTTGATGAAACTTTATAGCAATGTGCATGATCACAAGACGGTGTGTCACATATAAAATTGGTTGTTCCCCCTTACTTAATTTTGGAGTAACCTCCCTTTGATTAGTTTTTTAGGCTAACCCATTCCCCCATAACTCCTTAACCCTTTGAAATATTTCAATGAAACTTTGTAGGAATGTGTATAATAATGGGATAATGCATCATGCACATGAACCACAACTCTGGCTTACTTCCTGAATTATCAGCCCTTGCATCAATTTCCCTTTTACTCTGTATTTCCTTAACCGTTGGAAATATTTTAACAAAACTTTATGGTGATGTGTATATTGTCAAGGGAAAGTATTGCGACTAAGAGTTTATGAATTATCTCCCTTGTTTGACTTTGGTGTTTCACAACTTCTGAGCTGCTTCACCCTGGAACCTGATTTTTGGTGTACTAATAGTATTTGATGTGTTGTTTTGATAACATTGCAGTCATTAATTACAGAGTTGTTTCCCCTGTTTTGTCTGCCTGTCCATCCTTCTATAAACAATCTTGTTCAATCTGTAACTCCTTCATGACACTGAAACGGGCGTATTATGCGCCGCTTGCGAAGCCCTTGTTGTATTTACCACAAGTGTTACAAAAATTGCCGGTGTTGACCATAAAATTTGCATTGTCAGCACTAAGGGCTACCCAGCCAGTTTGGGTCATCAATTTTACGGTTGTATGGTTTAAGCTCTTATGATGCTTATATCTGGATAACATATCACCAGACAGCAAGTGCATAGAGGTTCCCTTTGAACCATGGGCATCCATTATATACGGATGAAATTATGATTTATCAAACTACACAGTTGAGCTTGGTTTATTGTGATCTATATTTTATGGTCCTGGTATCTTTAAGAAATGCACCATTAAGTAATTCCGGTTGTGGATTATCAACTGTGATATTTTTTGTATTGGGGCAGTTTTTTTATGCCCCCAACTTCGGAGAAGTTGAGGGGGCATATTGGTTTGGGCCTGTCCGTCCGTCTGTCCGTCTGTCTGTCCGTCTGTCCGTCCGTCTGTCCGTAACGCTTTTTGGCAGCTAGGAAACTCAGGAATGGCTTATGCTAGGATCTTGAAATTTTTTATGTGGCATGTACATGAAAAATAAGTGGACCCGTATTTTTTCTTTTTCCCGTCGGTCAGGTATTTCCAGAGTTATTCCCCTTTTTGGACTTAGTCTATGGAACCTTGTGAACAAAATATCTCAAGTACTGCTGATGCTAGGATCATGATTTTTTGCAGGATAATATTGCCCAAGGTCTAGATGACCTGATTAACTTTTGAAGAAAATTCGTGAATTTTTGACCGAGTTATGCCCCTTTTTCGACTTAGTGCATTGTAAGCCTATGGAACCTTGTGAACAAAATATCTCAAGAACCCCTGATGCTAGGATCATGATTTTTTTGCAGGATAACACCGCTTAAGGTGCAGATGACCTGATTAACTTTTGAAAATCATTGGTGAATTTTTGACCGAGTTATGCCCCTTTTTCGACTTAGTGAATTATAAGCCTATAGAACCTTGTGAACAAAATATCTCAAGAACCCCTGATGCTAGGATCGTGTTTTTATGCAGGAAGATATTGCCTAAGATGTAGATGATCTGATTAACTTTTGAAAAACATAGGTGAACTTTTGACCGAGTTATGCCCCTTTTCGACTTAGTGCATTGTAAGCCTATGGAACCTTGTGAACAAAATATCTCAAGAACCCCTGATGCTAGGATTGTGTTTTTTTTGCAGGAAGACATTGCCTAAGGTGTAGATGACCTGATTAACTTTTGAAATACATTGAATTTTTTACTGAGTTATGCCCCTTTTTCGACTTAGAGCATTTTAAGCCTATGGTACAAAGGTACCGTTACAGTCAAGAACCATAAGATATAGGAAGATACAGTTACAGGCTGAGATGTAGATGAATGGATTAAAACCCCTTTCTGACCTAAATATTATGGGATGAACCTTCCTTAGAGGCAAGGATACAGTTGGGGGCATAGTGTTTCATAAACACATTTTCTAGTTTATTAAGTTAGTAGGGTTACATTCAATACTACGTGGGGTGATTAATAAATAATGGAAACACCTTTGTAGATTAGTTGATTATACACAGAAATAAGTATCCTTCATGTATCAACAAAGAGTGTCTTTTGAGCTTTCGAATCCATGTTTGAGCTTGAAATTTCAATGTGTTACAATAGCAATATATGACGTCATGTTCATGTCGGGTTCCGCGTGAGATTTTTTTCGACGTTATTTGGTAAGGAGGTGCTTGTATTGCGCTTATTATGTGCAATATGTAAAGAGCAATTGAAATTTTAGGAACATCTTCAGTTTAAGGTAGGTTTTAGCTTTAGAAACACACATATAATTATTGTTAATGAAAACTTTCTGAAATCTGGCATGTACTAAAGCTAAAGCAGGGGTTAAAATAATTGATTTTAGGGAGTTTCACATTCTATTCCGTAACCTCAAGTAGTATGCTTAAGTATCAAGTACATGATAATTTTGGTTCTTTCTGCTATACAATAGTCCCAAGACTCTGCTTGTTAAAGTGCCATGACGTCACAATTCTGGTCCCTTCGGTTTAAAATCATCGAAAAACGTCAAATTTTGCCCGATCAAAAGACTTTCACGGTCTGTATTTCTGCCGGGTTTGAGAGCAAGTCATGAATAACTATATATTTCTTTTAGTATCTGAGACTTGCATCAAACCATCACACCATCAAAAACTTTTGTCCATTCTTTGTTACTAATCAGCAGCAAATATACATGAAAATGTGCAAACATTTAGAGACTAAACCCTTATAAGTTTAAGGCACCGTTGCCATGGAAACGATATTCCTAAACAATACTGTAGGACTTAATTATATGTCATATGCTTACTTCTTAGGTATTATATATCTGGATTACTGTTTTTACACATTGCTAATGAAATAAATGCTAGTTTCCATTATTTAATGATCAACCCTCGTAGTTAATCATTAATTATGTATGATGTGTACTTATGATGACTTCCAAGACATGACCACTTTAAGCTTTAAGCTTACTGTTAGACCCTGATACATTGTACATAAAAATGTGAATTGATTAATGGAATATTTTTAAACCAAGCAATGACCATACATTGGATGATAGATCAGTGTGATATTAAAATGGCATCATAAAGTTTGTACGTCAAAGTTACAGGCATTACACAGTCCAGTGATTTCATTTGATCTCTTGCTGACAATTTTATAAGTATGACAATACTATGACAACCATCTGTTAAATAGATTTAATATATGACAGAACATAGCAAACCATGAAAGTCGCCCCGTCTCTGTTACTTTGTCCGATGTTTTGGGTGCGGCTAGTCTGTGCACAATACTGCACCATTATCCTGGGTACGACATTCAAACATGATCTGGTCTTCAATATGTATAGCTTATTCGCTAGATCATAACTAGAGGAGATACATACATACATACATACATATATATAATTCATAATGGAGTCAAGCTTTATATCATGCAGGTACATTATGGCTAGACTTGAAATATAAGACACAATTACTGGAACACGAAATAAAAGTCAGACCGGCCTGCATTTATCATGAGGTCAGTCTGGGTGTCACTCAATAATTATCCTAGGTATTTCAGTCATCAAATGGTTTTCTACAGATAAAATCACCCAATATGGAATATAGGTCACTCTGACCTACATATACATAGCGAGTCACATCAAACCACAAGACTAAGTATAATGTTCATTCATCCTACAGTCTTTAAGACGTAAGGAAAAAATCACTGGACCGCAAATAACGTTTTGCGGACCTTCAACTAAAGACACATAGGTCAGTGTCAGGACGGAGACTGATGTCTGACCTACTGTTATTAGAAAGGGTTTGCCTAACAGAAAGCTCAGATCCTCCTAGAAAACCGTTCACAAATGTGTGAATATTTTTCGAAGGGTGGGTGCCGAGATTACACACTTAAAGTTCACAGTGTTAAGCTTTTTAAACAAGAGCTGTCAGAAGACAACAAAGCAGACCTAACAGTGCTTGCCTCTCAAAGCGATGGTAGTTATGAAAGGCTATTGTCCAGATGTATATGAGCGTCAAGTATAATGCCTGCCATCCATATAGAGACTGAGAAATATGATCAAGTCAATGAAGCATAAAATATAGGTCATATCCATACATGGATGGCGATGTTAAAATGGTCCTGTCCATATGTAGATGTGTGCTAAGTATCATGGCTCTCACTCATAAAGGGACTGAGGAATATCATAGAGTCAGTGAAGCATAGCATTAAGTCAACGAAGCAAAAATATACGTCGACTACATACATAGATGATGGTGTGTGTGTGCAAGGTATCATGGGTTGATTATACCGAGCTCATTTTCGAGCTGGGAATATTTTGATATTTATTTACAGAAAGAAATATATAATTGAAGCATTATGATATAGAAAAAATATTTAGTTTTAACCTACACTTTGTGAGGTAAAATTCGATAATATGCTCAAGAAGGGCAGTTGTCAGTTACTGGCGAAAGTATATGCACTTAGTACTGGTTAACCGCTTAGGAGGTCTAACCTGCCCAGGAATAGTGTGGTTAGGTTAACTGACCGTCCAGACATGACCATAGCTGTTTACCGTGGACGTAAAGCAACAAATCAATCAATCAATTAATCAATCAATCAATCAATAATATGCACCCAGTGGGTGGACCATATGGTCCACCCTAATAGTCGAATAAGTTTGAAATTAGCATAACATAGTATTAAAAAGTGAGGCAAAGAAACTAAATTTCTTTGTTGTGTGTATATGTTTTTATGTCTTAAAAATAAAACACTACACTCAAATAATTTTCAGACGAAATATTGGACCATAAACGCCACAACAGAAAACTGCGAAGATCTACAAAATAACAATTTCTCGAAGTTCTCTGATTTTAGTCACTTTGTGCATTTATTGCACATTTAAATGAAATCCTACCCGGAAAATTACATTCAGGCTAGTAATAAAGCGGGAGTGAGCATTAGTTTGCAGATATTTCCGACAAACAAGACATAATAGACACATGTTATAAGTTTCAGCCGGAATGCCATGGTGGACCATATGACCCCAAATGCAATTTTAACATAGTAATTGTGGGTGGACCATATTACCCTAAACATGCCATTGTACTATGACACGAAAAATTAAAAAAGAATCCATTTTCCTTCCAAATTAAAACATCAAGAGACAGCCTGTTTTAGAACGCATACATAGCGTACTAAACGACTATATCTATAGCCTGTATCTAACGTATGAGTAACTTGTTCATAACTTAACCCTAGCGTAAACATAACTTCTACAAACATAATAGCAGCGTGTTCGCAGCGTATCTGTAGCGTTCTTGTCTTATGCCGAAAGCATGCACTACATTAGTCTATATTACGCCGACCTTATGCATAGCATGTTGGAACGTACTTCGACGATCAGATGTAAAGCGATGTCTCTCTACAACACATTTATTGAAGTGAATGTGAATCGACGGACATTCCTCAAAAACGAAAATTAGCAGATAGTAGCCGACCCAAGAAAACTCCATTTTTACCACCTGCATGCTCGCCCTCGTCTAGTCATTACCTGACTATCATGCCGACGTTGGTAGCCAACCTCACTCGCGTGCAGACTCCAATGCCTCCCAAGTGGTATCCGTGGCGGCATCTGCAGCAGCTGTGTAAGCATTTCAAGCCCAAAAACGACAAGCAGAAGCGGTCCAAGAAGACTCCATATTCAAGAGTAGTGAATTGCTCATCTGTACACAAGATATATAGAGCTGAAGCCAAGGACGCTGGCGGAATCGCTGCCTAAATACGTTCGGTGCGTTCGTGAAATGCTGAATAAGTTCTAAGGTCATCAGGCAAAGGTTGAATATTTTCTGGAAACGCCCGATATAAGTTACGTACATAAACTTACGCATAACTAACCTGTCGCGTACATCAAACTAAATGTCTAACGTATAAGCACGTCGGCGTACGCTGAAAATTGTATGCATGCACAAAATTTTGGGTTGCATTCGACCTACAACAACTTCTACCAACGTATTTAAGCGTGCTCGTAACTTCTTCAAAACTTACCCCAAACTTATTCAACGTACACCAGCGTGTTCGCTTAATTTCTTGTACGTCGGCATACGCTGATGCTATGCGCCACTGTGTGACAGCCACATAAGAGAGTGTGTTTAGCATGAATGTCATCACATAAATATACGCCGGACTGTGTATATTCATAGGATGAGGTATTTCAAGCATACATGCAACCTAAAAGTGGTTGTAAATTTAAAAAAAAATCAGCTGAGTAGGGTGCAAATAGAGATGTAGGAAAATGCTATTAAGAAAAACAAAACAACAACTACAACAACAAAAACACAACAAAACGCAAGAAAGTAGAAATGTGAATCACAATATACGATACGGCTTAAGGTTTAAAGACTCATAAAATAAACTGAGGAGAAAAATACGAACTTGGGAATTCCTAAACATGCGGGTGGAGTGGGATCAAATAACCCAAATTGTGTATCAGGTATCAAGCGTGTTGCACGTTTACTTGGACAAAAAACCTGTCATATCATGCTGATTTTTTAATAAGTAACTCGATGCAATGTTTCACTCAGATGATTACCGTTCACTCTCTTGACAGTTTTTGACACTATCGTCGTCCATTATATATTTTAAATTCTTGGCGTAAAATATTTGACTGATACTACCATCATATTAGAATGCAGGATTGGTGTTTCAAATTTTTGATATATGTTATAATATTGTCAAATATAATGTTACATACCCAACAGAGATAAGAATGAATTGCAAAAAAGGCTGATGGATACAAAGTTTCTTACGAAATTTGAAGACTGAGTAATTTCGCTGTCGGTAAATGGCCGTTGATGAGCTGTACAATTTAGTTTTAACAATAGTTTATTTGTATAAACACATATAACTATCCAGAGATATGGAAACGAAATTACAATATCATGTATGTTGTACAAATGACATTCAGGGGAAAGTCATTAAAGTTTATACAAGTCTGTATCCCTCTACAATGTGATTGAAATACTTCTGCAACCTCTCGTATACAACAGCAGATGCCTCCAGAAATACTATGCCATATATTGGCTCCTCACATTTACCATTGTTATACTGATGTTGACTTATCGTCTATATTCGTATTTTCACACAGTCACGACACAGGCCAAAGCTGACTGGAACTGAAACATTAGATGCACGTTTTCACAAGCAGGCGGTTCAAATGCCATTAAAAAAGACACGTCTTACTTCTCATCATGGTTTACAAAGGTAAGTAAAACTAAAGTGCATTGCTGGTGAAATATGCCTGAGCAGATAATAAGAAATAATGGAATTATTTGAAAATAATAACACAGTGTGAAAATTGGCTTTTGTAGAGACCAAGAATTAAGGCTAGCGGTCTCAAATTCGTTTTAGAAAGACATTTAAAAAAGTCGCGTTTATTAATTTAGCATTTTTGGTCTTTTTCTCATTTAACCTTTAAAATGCAACGACTTAGTTATTTTTTTTCAGTTTTCGGGGGATAAAGCTGTATTTAACGTAATAAACATCACGGAAGGTCTAAACTATTTACTAGATTGCCTAATTTACAGCATACTATTATTCTTACAGAAAATACGAACGTTTGATATATTCAACGTAAAAAATAGGCAATGATCAGAAATCAAGACAATCAAATACCACACTCCGCTCTAAAAAACAAAAGGAAAAAAAATCACACGTACACACAGACACACACAAAAGTGACATGATAAACAAAACGAGCAGCTCTTTCCCAAACAGGTGTCATTCAGCTACCCTAATTAAAAGCAACATCTTTACTTTTTTATATAAATTACAAAACAAAACAGAAAGCAGAATGGGTAGCTATTCAGGTGACCGGCCTGCTAGAATTCATAGACAAGGGGACATAACACCAAGTAACACTAAGGAACTACAACAGAAGTACCGGATTGGAACTGACAGCAAAATATAAGAAGGGGTCTTAAACTAGTTTTACTGGATACAAACCTCGCCCTCTGCTTCTGCGGTGGTTCAAAGTTGGTGCTTAGATGTTTGGTCCGCATGAAAGTTCCTAACCCATTCTATGAATCATGACTGGAAACAAACAAACCACGGATTAGATATAATATGAATCAGAGATGAGGACTCGACAGAAACAACGTTTAGCGTCCCGTACGTCCGTATGTACGAAAAATTTGGTTTCCGTGCGATACCTTTTGAAAACATTAGTATATTGAATTCAAATTTTATACACTGGTATATAATCATACTATACAGGTCAACTTTGACTTAGGGTAAAATCCGTCTATTATTGTGCGAGTTATGGCCCTTTTTTGACTTCATTTTGTATGAAAAAATTATTTCCGTTCATTATCTTTTGGAAAGATTAGTGTACTGGATTCATACTTGATGTATATAATCATGAAATACAGGTCAGATTCGATTTAGGGTAAAATCCGTCAATTATTATGGGAGTTATGACCCTTTTTCGACTTTATTTCGTACAAACTGGTTTCCGTTCGTTATCTCTTGGCAATATTAATGTGTTTGAATTATTCTTTATACACACAGGTCAAGTTCAATTTAGGATAAAATCCGTCAATTACTTTTGGAGTTATGGACCTTTTTCAACCTTCTTTCATACAAAAATCGTTTCCGTTGGTTAGTTTTTGAAAAGTTACTTGCTTCCGGGCTATTTCTTTTGCAAAATCGCATGGCATCCTTTTCTATGATAAGATACAGAATGTTATCATATATTACTACCGTGACCCTCCCCCACCCCCATCCCCACCAACACCCACCCACACTTCTCTTGATCCAAGAAGTACAATACATCTGCCTAAGGAAAACCATAAAACATGTACTGCATCTGTGAACCTGGTTATCCTACAAGTGTCAGTACCTTAAACAAGGCGCCATCTTACTTAAGGCACTAGGCAGGGACATCCGTGCTTATGGACACATTTCTAGTTTCCCTCTTCAATATTACGATGGTCAGTCGGCCCTTATGGCAAAATAATTGTATATTTCCCGAATTTAGTGCTACAGAGGCGCATGTATGTCCTTTTACTCCACGTAAGTCACTAAACCCCAACAATGTGGAAGAAAGGGGATGGGAAGGCTTTGGCAAACACTTACTGACAAAATCTGCGAGGCAGCCCAACCACAGCACAGACATCAGTCAAGACACGTCTGCGAGGTCGCTGCTAAAAGCAGGTGTCCCCCAACAAGCCATCTCTGCCCATTGCCCGCAGAATCGACATGCAAGGGGATCAGGAAAGATATATTTGATGCCAAAAGAACTTATTAAGCCAAAACTGGAATCTTACCTCCGCTAAAATTAATTTCGCTTTGACAAGTCAATCTTAGTGTTAGACATTTTTACCAGAAATGGGTTAAAATGTTATTTTGAAAAGAAGCAGGATCAGCACTGAACTGCAGCACTGACTAGTATCAGCTACAGGGTTGATGATGTCCTGGGGGAGGGTGGACAAATTGTCCACCAGCAGTGATATCGGCACAGTGGTGTAAATGATACGACCCTCCTATATCAATGAACAATAATATGTTAGGACAAGTTGGCGACCGACCACCGATGCTTTGGCAAGATTTATGGTGTCCAAACTTGTGGTTGTATTTTTTAAGAAAATAGCTTCAGATTGGCTTCGGATTACACAGCTTGCTTCATCATAGGTTTCTGCTAAATTTATGTCTTTTACTAGCATGACTCTACATGAACCGACCACCTACTTGCTGATAGAGATGCTACGGGGGGGGGGGGGGAGGTTGGAGGTGGGGGAGTGGGAGATTGCGCGCATAGAACAAGTTTACGTCCAAGTAGTTTACACTACTTCTAATCCAATGCAGATATGGGATCTGATTGTATTATTGCCTATCTTTGTTTTGATTCTAGCTTTGCTAGGGTCCGCTATACTTTCTCTGGTCTATTATGTGACTTGTTTCTGACTGTCATCAATTGCCCAGTTTACATTGTGTGTGTCTTTGTCTTTGACCCGTCATTCGTCTTGTGTTCTTATACATGTATTGGCGTGTAGACCTGTTGAGAAGATAAAGAGACGTTGAGTGCATAATATGGTTTCTATAAGACCCCAGTAGCTAAGGCTACTCCCCGTTCCAAGGTAGAAACTTCCGATCCATATCCTGTTTTCTGTAACTCTAGTATTGTGGCCAACAGTGCTGCTGCCAGTTTTGCCTCCATTAAAAATAGCGATTAGGGTAAAATAGATGTTTCACATATTGTATGTATTTGGTATGGCTCCTGAAGGTTTATGTATAATAGATGTAAATATCCGGGTGTGACTGTTTTCGGATGTACGGTTGCGTAGTTTTGTTTGCGTTTCTCCCTTCGTCTTTCGGTCTCTGCTGAGTCTTTGCTTTGTTGTCGTGGCCTTTCCTTGGTATCTTCATTTATATTTTTAGTACAATTCTCTTATTTTTAAAGCAAATATGTGACACGGTGTAAGGTTGCTTTATTTCCGATAGAATCCCCTTTGTCAGATTACTCAAATAGATTGAATAATATGAAACATACCAGGTAACATTTCGGGGGCTGTCAGCCAGATCACATGCGAAAGAAAAATCTCCTCTTTTTCCTGCCTCTTTTCAGATACTGGGCTATACGAACAAGAATGGCGAAACGGGTAAAGTTTTAAATCATGCAATTTTTTCTTTATTTCAATAAATATATTATTTTTTATGAGAATTAACTTATGCAAAAATTAATTTGACGCTTTATTGATTATTGTTATCTTTCATATTTGTTTTCTTTGTTGCCAGTTTTCAACTCCGTATAAACAACAACGAGAACAAGTATCAGGAAAACTAGCCGATTATAATACGTGTATGTATTCTTCGTCACGGAACATTTATAAACCGTACGTTGTGTCAGTTTAAGAAATTATATCAGACTTAATTGATTGATTGATTGATTTGTTGCTTAACGTCCGCGGTAAACAACTATGGTCATATCGGGACGGTCAGTTAACCTAGCCACACTATTCCTTGGCAGGCTTAGACCTCCTAAGCGGTTAACCAGTACTAAGTGCACATACTTTCGCCAGTAACTGACAACTGCCCTTCTTGAATCAGCGGAAGGAGAAACGAAAGTATGAGGCCAGACCAGGTTTCGAACCCAGGACCTCTGACTTATGAGTCAGGTGCCCTACCGATTGCGCTACGCGGCCCTGCAAATTATATCAGACAATTTAATTCTGATTAGTCAGAAACAGATTCGATCGTGTCCATTTTTCTGAATTTTCTTTTCGACTTCTTAGCTAATTATGGTTCTAGTGATAGTCTGTATTAGCGTCTCCAGCTAATCAGAAAATCTATGAATGAATTTACGGAGAACAAATCTATCTTATATTTAAGTGCCTAGATTTATAATTTAAAACAGGTGCACAACTTTTTTTTGCTAATTCAGCACCATTCATTACACTATGCAGGTCAGTCTCAGAGATCGCCACTTATTGTAAACTTTCGGATCACCTACTAGCGGATCAGATTGATATAGTATACGTATTGTTAAATTTGAAATGTAACAACAATAAAATTCTGATAAAAATGAAGCATGTGTAACAGCAAATTCACATTTGGCGTTAGATCAGTGAATGTGTTCCAAGTCGAATAAGTTGAAGCATAAGTGTTTTTAAACGGTTTAATATAGAAAATAGATAAAATAGATATTTTACCTGTTATGTGAATTTTGTATGGTTTTTGATGTTGGTTATTGAGTTACAGTTTCTCTGTGTTGGGCTGAATGTGTCTCATATTAAGTATGTACCGTACTGCTGTGAGGTTTGTAATTCCCCCTTCTTCTTTCGACTTTTGGTTCGGGTGAGCTTTGTGATAATGTCTTTCTTGGGTATCTTGGGAATGAATCAGCCGCCGGCCATAACGCAGCCTTAAACGTTTAAAAGGTTCTGGATTTGTCCAAATCTGAATACTTTCCCGATGATAATAAGATTTAATGACGTTTATGGAAATCTGAAAGAACACAAAAATAAAGTTTTATGCTGTTTTGTGTGATAGTTCGCAAAGCTAGGAAGACGATGCTCAGAAAAGTGAATATATTAATAAAGTAAAAAGATAACTATCGATCAGCAACTGATACAATCTGAGCTTCAGAATTAATTCTGAAGGAAGAATGTCTGGAAGTAAGGAACACATACTTAATTGGAACCAAACTGCCAGACTTGGTCGAATTGAGTCTGTGCAGTAGTGTAATGTTGCAACTCTAACTTAGTCAAATTGAGCTCACTAGTCCCGAAGGACTTCATTGGGCAAGGCCGTCGTCGCCGGTCCGGCAGGTCCGGCGAGCGCCGGACCACTTTTTTGGCCGAGTATGCTATCTGCCGTACCACCTTTTTTTCTTTGCAGCCGGTTTTTCTTTAGTGCTGACCTTTTATTTTATTGAATCGCATCAGCAAAAATGCCGCAATTTATCAATGAAATTATCAATGACCCTCGTTGCTCGTGTCATCAATAAACCTGGCCGAGGTATGAAAACATGACGCCACACACCATGCAAAACACAGCAGTTATTTTAATGACACTTGCTGGATTAATTTCATAATCGTTAAAAGGATTATTTTCAGTGGACGATTTATCAAAGACATGATAAATTCTTTGATCCAGAATGTATTAAATAACTTCTTCGTTTCGATTTTTGTATGCCAACAATGGAATGAAAACAAAATACAGCGGCATGTGTTTTCTCGGCGCAACAGAAGAAAGTTTTAATCCCCTCAATGTATTTTTCTAATTATTCTAAGTCAAAGAACATGTCGGGCGGCAAATTATGTATAAAACATTTTGAATTTACACGTGTGAGCATTCTAAGTCCAGAGACTGTACCGAAAGTTCCATGTCAATGTTGTTATTCCATTATGGATATACAAGTGCCGCCTGTTCCAAATTAGCCTAAGACTTTTCGGTTCCCACAACATAAATTTGGTGTAAAAAAAAAAGCCGGAGCAGAGAAGTTTTCAGCCGCCGTGGCTTCATTATGATGAAGCAAAAGATCTCGCGTTTTGTCACCTCTGTATGTTGGCTATGTTGGCCTATCGGCAAATAAAACAAACAAAGATAAAACAACTATAATAGTGGGGATAATATCTGTATCAGGCTTAATTTTGCTTGAACACAGAAATATATACCAGCGCCTGATGAGACTCGCAGAGGGGTCGAAATAGTTGTTAAAGATCTTCTTGAGTCTTACGTTTGTTCTTTTTCGTATTTAACTAGCAAAACTTCGTGACCAAAACGATTGAAATTTGGCCCCAAACGCATCCAAAAATGCATTTAAAACGCACATAGAGACGCCCATAAATCAAACATTTTCTCGAGGGAGGTTCCCCGAAACCCCCTCACGAGAGGGGGAAATCCCTCTCTCGTGCTCTCTTTCCTCTCGTGCCTTCGGCACTCGCTGCTATCCTCCGCCGGACCAGTTTTTACTACACGGCGACGGGCCTGTTGGGTGATACGTAACCTTTTTATTGTTTCCTTTTATGTGTGATTAAGTGATTATCACATATCTAACAACGTTACTTTTCTATTCAACAGGACACCTTGCTTACCACTATAGTTTTGTGCATCGTTACGATATATATTCACAACGTGGAAGCATTACAACAATACCAACCAACTATTGGATCAGCAAGGAACACAGATAAAAATGCGGGTAATCACAGACATACTGTTTGGTTACGCTGGCACAATTTTTGGCGGTTCACTGGTATACGCCTGTCACAGATACGTACACTATTGTTTATACCTAGATTTTTGTGTGTAAATCGCGAGCAAAAATAGGAGTTTTCATATTTCATTATTTTTCTGTCAAAGTTTAACAAAGCTTTGTGTATCTATAAATCTCTGCATTTATACACTTCCGTTATAATCACTTTTTTGCCTTATTACATAGATACAGAATTTTGAACTGCCTAAGAAGCAGTCAGCGTGTTTGATAAAGCTTGGCTTTCAGAGTCTTTATCCTGCCCACCGGTCCGATAAAGGTTTTCCCGGTCTGATACGTTTATCAGCCCGTCGCGTGATATACTTCGACTGCGATGTGGCAGAATATAAACTTTCCCATCCTTTCAGAGCTTCTATCTCTCTTATTATCCATCATAGACGGTAACGGGTCGTTTCGGCCCAATTCCCTTTCGGCCCCGGGTCGTTTCGGCCTTATTCCCGTTCGGCCTGGGTCGTTTCGGCCTGGGTCGTTTCGGCCCGATTTCCGGGATG
The DNA here is from genome assembly GCA_963989385.1 of Ctena decussata. Classification (NCBI taxonomy): domain Eukaryota; kingdom Metazoa; phylum Mollusca; class Bivalvia; order Lucinida; family Lucinidae; genus Ctena; species Ctena decussata. Next base: position 59,472,104 of record OZ022514.1, on the reverse strand, counting down.
GGTCGTTTCGGCCCAACTTTAGCGGGTCGTTTCGGCCTGACTTTTTCCCCATAGTTGTAATAGACAAAAAAAATGTGTCTTTATTCCAGTCATGTCTCTCTATCTATTTATCTATCTATCTGGCCTGCATATCTATATCATATATCTTTCTATCTGAATGGCCTGCATATGTATGTATGTATGTATGTATGTATGTATGTATGTATGTATGTATGTATGTATGTATGTATGACAGGGCAAATCAAATAAAACAACTTGACTTTGATAACAGAATTTCTGTTATTTCAGCGTATTTATTTCTTCCTCTAGTATAAGTAGTTTCTTTCTTTCTTTCTATCGTTACTGTACTCGGTCAACTATGACCATGATGACAGGTTTGTGGTGTGGCACATAAGTTATCACAAAAATAAATAGGCTAAATGAATTTGTGACAAAGCCACCAGCAGATTAAAACTATCTACAAGAAGTCCTCAGGGGCAGGCATTCCATGCCTAACCCCTGCTCTACCCTGGGATATTAAATTTTGGCCTTAAACCCATTAACTGTCTCCGAAGAGACAGCTTCGGTTGTAAGGCCATTCCAAGTTGCAATTGTCCTGGGGAAAAAGGAATTCTTAAAACCGTCCGTATAAGCGTTTGGACGGTGGTACTGGAATGGATGGGACCTAGTTCTCCTGCTCCCTTCACCGACCTCAGATAGGTACCTATTCCTATCTACGATAGCAAGATTATTGTGAATTTTGTGGAATAGAGACAGAGAAGCCTGCTGTCGTCTTGCCTGCAGGTCTTGCCATTGGAGTTCCTATTTACACTTAGCCTAGCAACTTGTGCCAGCGAATTTGGTCTCTTTTACGGACAGCAACTTTGCCATTTTCATTTTGGCCTCGATTCTTAAAAAGGGTGCTAGTTCTTTCATTTAAAGGTCACACTTCTTACAGATTTTCCAGAAATAAACAATTAAGGCCGAAACAACTCACCCATAAAATCGGGCCGAAACGACCCACCATTGAATTTGGGCCGAAACGACCCATCCAATCGGGCCGAAATGACTCACCCCGGAAATCGGGCCGAAACGACCCAGGCCGAAACGACCCAGGCCGAAGGGGAATAAGGCCGAAACGACCCGGATTCATCATAGACATAAAGTGTGGTCACTCATATTCTTAGTTAAATCGGAAGGAACACGTTGGTGTCAAAATAAATATGAACAATAAAATATTGCACAACCCGCAGGTTTGCACTATAATCACTGTGTGAGTCCGTCCGTCCGTCCGTTATCAGTTAACGAAAACCGTTATCAGTTAGCGAAAACGCTTATAACTCTTGAACCACATGGGATATTTTGACAAAATTTTGCATACTTATACATGTCAACATTGTCTAACGACTCGCATGCATAACAACCTTATTTGATGGACGAGGCTTTGCTGAGCACAAGTGGAAAATTTACGGCCAACTACTGAAAATGCTCATAACTCTTGAACGCCGTGGTAAATATGGTTAAAATTTTGTGTGCATATGTATTTTAACAAAGTTCAGCCACCGGCATTCAAAACAGTGACGAGGCTTCACCGAGCATCAATTTGGCCGGTCGCGCTCTTTTATTGAAAATGCTCATAACTCTTGGACTGCTTGGTATATTGGCTTCAACTTTTGTATACTTATGTAATTTAACATTGCCCAGCCACTGGTATGCAAAACAGTGACAAGGCTTCACCGAGCATCAATTTGGCCGGTCGAGCTCTTTTATTGAAAATGCTCATAACTCTTGGACCGCTTGGTATATTTGCTTCAACTTTTGTATACTTATGTAATTTAACATTGCCCAGCCACTGGTATGCAAAACAGTGACGAGGCTTCATCGAGCATCAGTTTGGCCGGTCGAGCTCTTTTATTGAAAATGCTCATAACTCTTGGACCGCTTGGTATATTTGCCTCAACTTTTGTATACTTACGTAATTTAACATTGCCCAGCCACTGGTATGCAAAACAGTGACGAGGCTTCATCGAGCATCAATTTGGCCAGTCGAGCTCTTTTATTGAAAATGCTCATAACTCTTGGACCGCTTGATATATTTGCTTCAAATTTTGTATACTTATGTAATTTAACATTGCCCAGCCACTGGTATGCAAAACTTCTTATTGCACAACCCGCAGGTTTGCACTATTATCACTGTGTGAGTCCGTCCGTCCGTTATCAGTTAGCGAAAACGCTTATAACTCTTGAACCGCAGTCTATATTTTGATGAAATTTTGCATACTTATACATGTCAACATTATCTAACGACTCGCATGCATAACCGTCATTTTTGATGGACGAGGCTTTGCTGAGCACAAGTTGAAAATTTACGGTCAAGTAGTGAAAATGCTCATAACTATTGAACCCCGTGGTATATATGGTTCAAATTTCGTATACTTATGTATTTTGACATTGTCCAGCCACCGGCATGCAAAACGGTGACGAAAGTCTAAACAGTATTGTACGAGGTGTGCACTTTAATCGCCGTGCAAGTCCATCAGTCTGTTTGTCCGTCCGCTGTAGTCAGTGAGTGAAATTGCTCATAACTCTTAACCACATGGTGTAGTTTGATAAAAATATGCATCATTCTACAAGAAATGACCAATTTCATTTCCATACATTCCTTCTGGCACCAGAAACTGATTATTCTACATTCACCACGGGTTGTGCACAGTGCCATCAGTCGATTATAATAACACTCAGGTGTCCTTGCTGTTGTGTTCCATCATATCCAAGATGTAACCTTTAGGCATTTTCTTTCACGAAGGTCTTTTTTAGGTAATAATATTTTAATCAATATAATTGTCAACTTTGGTAACGGCTGCTGAACCGAGTTAAGACTGTCAGTGTAAGATGGCAAACCAGACTGCTCTTAAGGAATACTTTGATTCGGATCTGCCCTATTTGCAAATGCACTTTAGTAACATTTTGTTGCACCCGAAAAAAAAAATCTTCCAACCTACCGTACCAGCTGGTCGGGCTGCGTAGCGCAGTCGGTAGGGCGTCTGACTTATAAGTCAGAGGTTCTGGGTTCGATATCCGTCCGGCCTCTTACTTTCATTTCTCCTTCCGCTGATTCAAGAAGGGCAGTTGTCAGTTACTGGTGAAAGTAAGTGCACTTAGTACTGGTTAACCGCTTAGGAGTTCTAAGCCTGCCCAGGAACAGTGTGGTTAGGTTAACTGACCGTCCCGACGTGACCATAGCTGTTTACTGTGGACGTTAAACAATAACACAACACAACCGACCCAGCTAAGTCTACATTGGACCACAACAAACACAGTTTAAAGGATGGCCTTAAGATTGTTATCTCATGCATCCCTATCTGTGAAATGAACTGAATCTGCTAATATATTTAAATGAGGGGTCAAAGAGACAGGTCAATGTGCGCCAGCTATATGGCTAACATCGGCTTCCAGTTATTAAACCCACAAATGACAAACTACAAGGACAGACACGATATTCCATAAAATTGAAGCAGGAAACCATTTTCTTTGAATGGTCTCCTTGACCTTGACCTTCAAGTTGGGTATAAAGGTATTTCGTGCAACACACCTCCTTTACATTTGTTCGGTGTTATTTCAAAATCCGTCAACAAATAAGAGACAGGGTCATAAAAATATAATCGGGCGAGTCACTATTCTTTAAAGAAAAAGGATCGGTGGTCAATAATTTATAGACATTATCGAGGTGTCATCATTTTTTGACGGGAGTCAGCATTCTATGAAAAGGGGGTCACCTTTTCTATAGAATAATGACCGGGGGAAGGGTCATTTTTTATTGGGGTCACTTTACTTCGTTACACTGGCAACCTTTAATGGCATGAGCAGAGGTAAGAAATATTCTTTCAGAAACCCTTTACCAAAATTGTTAGCTTACCTGAGCCGTAGGCTCACAAGGTGAGCTTAAAGAATAGGAAGGCTCTGTCGTCCGTCGTCCGTCGTCGTCCGGTCACATTTTCAAACAAGAATATCTCCATAACCACCTGGCTAATCTTGGTCAAATTTTGTGTGTAGCATTGGGGTGGGGAATTGACTGCATAAGGTTTAAGGGCAGATTGGATTGGAACTGTGGTTGCCATGGCAACATATAGCTCCCATAGACTTATAATGGGGAAAACTTCAAAAATCTTCTTCTCTGAAACCATGAGGGAGGTCCAGAGCTTATATATTTAGTATGTAGCAATGGTTAGTGGCCCCCCGCATAAATCCTGCCAATCAAATCCCAAGGGTCAAAATTGGCCACACCCCAGGCGGTTTTTTGTTTATATAGAGCTATATAGCTAAATTACCTTCAAAAATCTTCTTCCTGAAACCATGAGGCCGAGAGCAAAGACATTTGGTATGTAGCAATGTTTAGTAGTCCTCTATCTAACTCCTGTCAACCATGTCCCTGGGGTCCAAACTGGCCACGCCCTGGGGTCATAAGCTCCCATAGACTTACAATGGGGAAATCTTAAAAAATCTTCTTCTCTGAAACCATGAGTCCCAGAGCTTATATATTTAGTATGTAGCAATGGTTAGTGGTCCCCCTACATAAATCCTGCCAATCAAGCTCCTGGGGTCTAAACTGGCCAAACCCCGGGGGACTTTTGTTTAGTTAGAGCTATATAGCTAAAGAACCTTCAAAACTCTTCTTCTCTGAAACCATAAGGCTGAGAGCAAAGACATTTAGTATGTAGCAACGTTTAGTAGTCCTCTACATAACTCCTGCCAACCATGCCCCTGGGATCCAAACTGGCCACACCCGGGGGTCATTAGCTCCCATAGATTTACAACATCTTAACATTTTAAAACATCTTTTTCTCTGGAACCGTGAGGCCCAGAGCTTATGTTTTAGTTTGTAGCAACGGTTAGTGGACCCCAATTAAATCTTGCCAATCAAGCTCCTGGGGTCCAAACTGGCAACACCCTAGGGCGTCATAGAGTCTTTATAGCTAAATTAAGAACCGTCAAAATTCTTCTCCTCTGAAACCATGAGGCGGAGAGTTAAGATATTTAGTATGTAGCAATGTTTAGTGGTGCGCTACATAAATCCTGCCAACATGCTCCTTGGGTCCAAATTGGTCACACCCCAGAGGGTCATTAGCTCTCATAGAATTGTAATGGGAAAATACTTTAAAAAATCTTCTCTGAAACCATAAGACCCAGAGCTTATATATATAGAATGAAGTGATGTTTAGTGGTCCCCTACGTAAATCTTGCCAACCAAGTCCCTTGGGTCAAAACTTACCATACTGAGAGGGCGTCGGGGGATGGGGGCGTTGGGTCAGATTGTTACTCCGGTGAGCGATTCAGGGCCTCATGGCCCTCTTGTTAAAGTAGTACCACAACGAAGAACTGTAGCAATGATGATACTTATTTCTCTGAATGTAGAATATGACACTGTGATAAACTTCCGACCTTCAATGTTCAGATTAGAAATTTAAAGCAAACTTGGCACTGTTGTTATGCTTTTATTTTAGACGCCGAAGTTCTTCTCAACGGACCTAAAAAAGAACAAAACGGCCTTTATGATGAGCCGATATATACAACTACAACAAAAGGCAGATATGTGGACACACAAGTTGGAAATATGGATTCGCTGACTTTTGAACGTGACGGTAAGCAAATTATAAGTATCTTTCATGGATGTGAGATGCGGATAGAAAATCTGTCTCGAGGGTCACTGTTCCGCATCACGAGGATTGCACATCTTTTGATCAAAAAGGTTTGATTTTCAAGTTGGAACTTGTTGTAGCATATAATTTAGCATTTGAGGGGTCTCCTTTAGCAGTTGAAAGAGGCCGACGCTATCGGCGACATACATTCGGTTCTTTACGTTAACGTGCAAGAATGGCATAATTAAAATCTTAAAAAGTTCCTTCAAGAGCAGAGAATACATACATATTGAAGTAGGAACATGGATCAGACTACGTAGTTTCGACTAATAAAGCCTCGTCAGTGATCCTGACAATATCTGGTGACGAAACCAGAAAAAATACTGTAATTTATTAGTTTTAACTGGGCAGTCGATTGAAAGACTGATTAGTTTCAAAAGGATCCAAGTAATATAAAGGCGATGATCTAGAATAATAGTCTAAATCGATCTCAAACTTTAGATTTCTCAGAATATATCCTCTGATCTCAAAGTATGTAAATTAAATATAATCTGCACTATGGATGATGTTCGGGGAGACGTTTTACGGCCGCCACACGGCACAACACCAGCTGCAGTGAGGTAAAATTAAAATCTTAAAAAGTTCTTTTAAGAGCAGAGAATACATACATATTGAAGTAGGAACATGGACACTTTGAATAAGCTGACACTTTTCAATTTTCATGACGTCATCGTCTGAAAAACTAACGTCACTTTACGCTGCAGCTTCGCGAGCTCCTGTACAACCAATGCATTGACTACACGTGATTTGTATCCGGTCCTGGCTAAGATAACATGGGTTAGATACGATTTGTAGGTACAGGTGAAACACGCGGACATCCTTATCTGGTTTGCAAGTTATTCCGTTTTCGATTCGGTTAAACTGCATTATCACTTGGGAAGATTCAATCCGGATTATCTATACCAGTTTCGATTGGGTTAAAATTATATAGTGGGAACGCGGTATTCGTTTTCTAAAATGACGACTAAGTTTATTAGCCGACATAAGAAAATTCTTATTGAGGTTTGATTTTTAAGCATGGTCTTTGAACATACAATTGTTCAGTAATCACTTTCTTAAACTCAACAAGATGTAAAGAAAACTGGAAAGTTTAGCCGGAGGAATGTCTTTAAATTTATGTATATATTGTCTTGCACAATGAAATTGCTTCCAGGGATATTAGCGCCAAAGGCAAAGATCAGAAACTTATACAATGAAAGGCCCGACAGGAAGCTATTTAGTTAAGTTGGTTGGCGCCGGAGCTTGCTTCGTCTGTTGCTTAGTTATTCGGAGCTCAGCTGATGGTTTTCGTTTGCTCCGGTATGTCAATGGTGTTGTTTGACACCAGAGGGATCTCTAGGTATCACCATACGTTGTGTTTGTCGGGTCATCTCTGATTCATCAAAGGTCTTATCCGTTATTTGTGTGTTTCCTGTGATGATTCATTGATTAGAAAACTACATGCTAAACAAACAGCTAACTAAATGTTTCGAACTACCGCAGAAGTAGAGGGCAAGGCTAATATCCAGTAAAACTAGTGTAAACCCCCAGTAACTGACCGTTCTAAGGCGGTACTTCTTTCATGGTCCCTCAATGTTACATGTTGTCAGGTCCGCTTATCTATAGTCTCTAGCAATGTGGTCACCTAAAGAGTTCTGTTTTCTGTTGAAATAGAAAATAGGTAAAAAAATCGATGCTGGATCTGCTGTGTTTAATTCGAGTAGCTGAATGACCACCTGTTTGGGAAATAGCTGCTCATTCGATATACTGTGCGTGTCTTTCGTGAGTTTTGTCAGATTTTAACTCGCCTGGACGAAGTCCGGGAAGAGCTATTGCACTATCTCCGGTGTCAGCGTTGGCGACAGCGTTGGCGTCGCCGTCCATATTTACGTAAAAGGTTTTTTTAAAAAGCTATTTTTTTCCTGAATCAAGGGATTGAATTTCACCAAACTTGCATGGATACATTATTCGGATAAGTTTAAGAGCTAATTAGATCGTGGTGACCTTGTCCTCATTTTCAAGGTCAATCGAGGAGTAAGATGACAATTTATTGTACCCACGGTATCACCTGAACCAGTGGATGGATTTCACCAAACTTGCATGGATACATCATTGGGACAAGCTACAGCTGTATATTTTTTCAAGGTCACTGTAGGACTTAGATGACAATTTCTTGTACCCATAATATCTCCTGAACCAATGGAGGAATTTCATCAAACTTTCATGGATACATCATTGGGGCAAGTTTACGAGCTGGTAAGCTTTTGGTGACCGTGGCCTCATTTTCAAGGTTTTGCATGGATATATTATTGGGACTAGCTTAAGAGCTGATTAGATTTTGGTGACCTTCACCTCTTTTTGAAGGTTACTGGAGAACTTGAGTTACATTTTCTTGTACCCATGATATCTCATTAACCAATGAATGGAGTTTCTCCAAACTTGCATGGATACATTATTGAGATAACTTAAAGAGCTGATTAGATTTTAGAGACCTTGACCTCATTTTCGAGGTCACTGGAGGACTTAGATGATAATTTCTTGTACCCTCTATTTCTCATGAACCAATAGATGGAATCTCACCAAACGCATGGATACGATATTGGGATAAGTTTAAGAGCTGATAAGATTGTGGTGACCTTGAACTCATTTTCAGTGTCACTTGAGAACTTAGATGGTAATTGATTGGACCCATGGTATCTCCTGAACCAGTGGATGCAATTTCACCAAACTTGTATGGATACATCATACGGACAAGATACAGCTGTATAAAGGTCACTGTAGGACTTAGGTAACAATTTCTTGTATCTATGATGTCTCCTGAACCAATGGATGGAATTTCAACAAACTTGCATGGATACGTCATTGGGATAAGTTAAAGAGTTACTTAGCTTTTGGTGACCGTGACCTCATTTTCAAGGTCACCGGAGGACTTATATTACAATTTTTTGTACCAGCAGTATCTCATGAGCCATTGGATGGAACTTGCATGAATACATTTTTTGGACTAGCTTAAGAGCTTATTAGATTTTGGTGACAGCCCAAGAATAATCAAATATTATTTCTTTCAAAGAAGAAAAACAACAGAAAAATGGTAAAAATGCAAAAAAAGGAAATATGATGAACTTAAAAAGAATTAAGGTACACAAGAAAATTTCTTGTATTATCTTTTACTATTGTTTTTAGCCCTGAGTTTGGTGATATTAAACATGTTTTTGACACCTTTTGAAAACAGAGACTTCATCAAAGGCCATCTATTCTTATAAAAAAGAATACTGAAGTTTTATTGGTTTTAGACTGTGGTTTGTCAATTATGTATTTTCGTTAACAGTTATTTGTTTCCACAAAGTATATTATTTTATTTTGTCGTCATTAATAATGAATTTGGATTGTGAATAGTAATAAATGTGAACTTAAGATTTTGTAAACAGTACCAGAATGTGTATATCTAAAATGTTTTTCAAGTTCAAAGTTTGATCAATACTTTATGCCAGTGATTAAATAAAGGTTCGTGTGTTATTGATATCCCCTATTTTGAGCCTTCTATAGAGTGTCTGATGGGACATTGGGCTAGAAAAGGCAGCTAGACTCTGCGAAAACGACTCCTGTAGCATTTGTTGTCCTAAAAAAACAAAACGAATAAGTTTGTTAAACAGGCACATGGATACTCGTATGAAATGCATGAAAAATTAATGTTCATCCTTTCCGCAGTTGTCATGGCAACAGAAGGAATTTCAGATTCATGAATATAGTAGACACACAGGCAATCTATTTTACCAGTTTTCTATTATTAAAATACGTACATTTAAATGAAGATACCCAGGAAAGGTCACTGTCACAAAGAATAATGCATCCAAAACTCCGAAAGACGAGGAAGAAGGGCGAAACACCAACAACAAGACGAACAGTGTATGTTCGACAATTTACAGATCCAGCCAAACACAGAGTAACTGTACAATACAACAAAAGTCATACAAAATACATTATATATATATATATATATATATATATATATATATATATATATATATATATATATATATATATATATATATATATAATGAAAAACAGATGTACTTGCGATCACAGTATAATTCACAATCAAATCCAATCAGTATTTAGATTATATAGATATGGTAGCAGCAATAACACAAAACGCGAGCGCTTTCATTTCCAATCTTCAGGCGTTTTGACGTTGCTAAGTTACAATATATTACGTAACGTTATTGTTTTAACGTAATGTTCGTACCGTAAGTTTTCGTATTTTTACTACTGTTACGAAATGGATCTAATCGTCCACTATGTCGTCGAGATTATTTTAATCCTTTCAATCAGTAAGGCTACAGTTTTTAGGGTTACTGTGGTAATAAAACGTTTACGGAAATTGTGACTACGTTATGCATGGGTTGTTTGTGAATACCTCTCGTGGACAGCGTATTGCATGATTTTAAGGTGAATACCTGCACGAGTCTTTTGATTGTGGAAAGCGTGTTGCATGATTTTAATGTGAGACGCATAGTATTTATACGCCTATCTTTTAATGAAAAGTTAGACGTGGCTGTTTAATTCTTGATGGATGTTATATTGTTGTGTGCCCAGATTCTGTGTTAAGACCTAGAAGGGTAAGATTTTATTATATTTATTTAGAATAGTTTGGCTAAGAATGAAAAATGTGACTTCTGATTGATATGGTATGATTATATGTGTCGACTGATTTGATTTTGTTGGCAGTGATCAGGCTGCGCATGTGTCGACCGATTTTGTTAGTAAGCATGCTGCGCATGGTATTTGTATATTAGGAAGTTTTGTAAATTACGGAATAGTTTATATCACTGATGTTGGTTGCAATGGTGTGCGTCTATTTGACGTCCAGTGACGTCAGTTGCATTCATGTTATTCATGTGACGTCAGTTGCATTCATGTTATTGCGACGTCAGCACTTTTTATATTAGTTTCACGTATACGTGGCCTATAGAAGTAGATTGATTTGTAATGGAACTAATTTATATACTCGTGACGTCAATTGACGCCATAGCATGCACCGCATTAAGGGTTTTTTCCATAAGTTATAATGGTAGCATTTGGTCATCATGCGTTTGATTTGCCTTCATTAGACGGCGTCATATGGTATAACATCATTGATGTCATGATGTCAGATCAAACGTTATGATCCCAAATGTGTGAGAAACGCTTATTCAGCTATTATATTCTATGGCAAATGGTATTACGCTTAGTTTAAAGAAATGAATTAAAACATATGCGAGTTAGATTTTGGTCAATCAATTTAATGTAAATAGGTCATTGTTTAGATTATTCATGTTTTATGTGGGGTATGTCATGGTAATGCCTGTTGACGTCAGTATACTTCTTGACAATGTTTGACGTCAGATCCTTCGACGCACATGCGTGGTAGGATCTACGTTTCTTCATTGGCGGAAGTGGTAAGCACACTTTTAGCTTTACATCGTGAGCGCGAGTCGTGTCTAGTGACACGGCTGGCGTGTACACGTTATGCTCGGCATTCGCCGAGGGCGTTGTATGGTATTTCCAAGACAGGCCCAAGTCTTACGTATTGTTACTATGTAGTTACAATGTATTAAGTGTAAGTTCGTTATTTTTAGGCACATCAAGTCCGGCAGTCAGCTGTTAGGGCTTAGAGCCACGTCTCACCTGGAGATTCGATTTACGTCTCCAGGTTAATACCAACCCGGGTAGAGGCAGTTACAACGCCGTTTGTGCATGGTTCCTAAGCAGAGGCGGGAAGCACAAAATGTAGGCGGAAGTGGTTAGCACAGTTTTGCCAGATTCTGTGATAAGATCTGAAGATCACATCAAGTGTGGGACAGTGTTCGTCCACTAAGGTGTGTTAATATATATAGACTGGTCCCTGGTACGATCCAGGGAGCGACCAGTATATAATCGTGCACGTGTAATTATAAGTTGGTGTTCCTCATGATATATGGACTGGCCCATGACATGATCCAGGGAACGACGAATTGAAGTCTACCAACATAAGGCCTTGTTTTTTTTGTATGAGCTCAAACTATCGTTTTTTTGTTCTTTGTGTTTTCCTTTAGTTCATGGCGCTGAGCCGAGTACGGTGTTGACGTCAGACGGTAATCTATTTGCGTATTGTACGCAAATCGATTACATATTTGAAACAAACACCTTACTTGGGCCAGCGACATGAACTGATATGTGTTGTATATTATTGTAATTGTGACAGTTGTAAATTGTATTGTTGTATATAAAATTTACATTATATATAAACTTAAAAAAATTCTAACGTTGTTAGAGTTTCCTTGTTAGTGTATTACACTAGTAGATAACCCTTTAACCGGAAGTCACCCTCCGCCGTCCTGGCGACGCATAAGGCTCTGCACCCGTGTCGACCGAGTGTAAAACCTTCTGCGTAACATGGTGTCATGAAGTAACGGGATTTGATTTCCGGTTAATATCTGCCAGTGTAACACATTGACAATATATACAGAATCTAGGCACAATTTTGTCAGACATTTTTTTATTATTATTATTGACTTTCTGATTGTTCTTTTCTAAGGTGACGTAAAGCTGTGAATTTTAGGGGAGCAATTTTGCCACTAAATTCTTGTAAATGTAACCTACACTCAATTAAGGTCAACTATCCTTATTCCCTGCGTGATGAAGTGCGATAGCCCATGCATTAATTTCTGATAAAATGTAACAGGTTGCATATCTGAGTGGGGAAACTGAGGTTATATAGACCTGAATTGTCTTGGCACGGATGATACGTATTTAGTTTTAAGGTCCGGTTGAGTACCTTGGCACTGCTGTTGCATGACAATCTGTAAGTTTATTAACCTAAACGTTTTGTACGTAGTGTCGTAACCGTTACTGAGGTCCATTTTATGTCCTGATTTAGTAACGTAGGTCACCCGTAACGTTATATAATATCGTTACAATGGATTAAACCTAATAGCAGAATCTTAAGTTTGATTTACCGTTGGTATCTTATAAGGTTTTGTAATGTAGGACGTACAGTTGTCGTGTCAGTGTTAATACGTTGCGTTACATACGTTACGTTTGTATATCCGATACGCTAGATCAAGTTGGGCGTAATTGTAATGTGGGTTATTTACGTCATCTAATTGTGTCATTTGAAAGTGAAAAGTAATTCTCGGCAAAGTCAACGTCAGTTTATGACGTCATTTCCGGTCTGTTATGAACGTAACTTTAATAGCTACGTCTAGATCGCGAGTATACTAATTAATCAACGTTTTAGTTGGATTAGTTTGTCATTATTATTGTTAACGTTTTAGTTAACGTGTGTGACTACAAGTGAACGTCGGTTTCAGTTAAATTAACGTGAGCATTACGTTAAGCGTCATGGATCAGTTAGTTAAGACGGGAAAGGAGTTAGGTTATGAGGGGCAGGCATTGCAGGATTTTGTAAAGCAACAGCAAGAGACTGAGAGGGCAGAAAGGCACGCGGTAAGGGAGCTTGATAAAGAAAGGATCGCGCAGGCTGAAAAAGATAGGGAAGTTGAATTAGCTAAGATTGCGGCGGATAGGGAAATCGAGATGGCGCGAATTGAAAGTATAGAGCGGCAAGCCGAGAAAGATAGGGAAGCTAAGTTGTCTCAAGTCGAAAGTGATAAGGAAGCGAAGTTGTCGAGCGAAGTCGAGTTAGAAAAGTTGAAGTACAGTTTTGAATTGCAGCAACGCGAGTTAAAGAATCAGATAGATTTGCAGAAGGTAACGTTTAGAGTTGAATTAGAAAAACAGAAGGCTGAAAAGTTAGCGCATGCGCGAGATCCCAAGTTACCGTATTTTGATGAAAGTAAGGACAAAATGGATAGTTACTTATCAAGGTTTGAGAAATACGCGACGGCGAATAAATGGGATAGAAACGTTTGGGCTGCATATTTAAGCGCATTACTTAAAGGTCGCGCGCTCGATGTCTATGATAGATTGTCTGTAGATGATGCAGCGGATTATGACAAGTTGAAAGATGCGTTGTTAAAGAATTTTGATATGACTGAACGCGGATTTAGGAAGAAATTTCGCTATGATAGGCCTGAAAAGTCCGAAACGTTTATTCAGTTTAGTAGTAGACTTAGGTCGTATCTTAATAAATGGTTGAAAATGGCGAAAGTAGACCAGTCTTACGAAGCTGTTTGCGATTTTTTCGCTAGAGATCAGTTTTTAGAATCCTGTAGTAAAGAACTATATGTTCATTTGAAACCGAAAACATTCACGAATCTAGGTGAGATGGCTAGGGAAGCAGATTTATTTGCAGAAGCACGTGGCGGCGTCTACGCTTGTGTTAATAAGGGGCAGCGTGATAGTAAGGGCGTAACTCAGAGTAGATCTGATAATAAGCCGAGTGCGAAGCCAGAGATAAAATGTAGTATTTGTGGTAAGGGACATTTAACATATAAATGTTTTAAGAATCCCGATAGGAAGCAAGCATATAGTGCGGAGGTAGGTGCAAGTGCAAGCGGGTATAGCGGAAGTAAGGGGAGTAGTTATGCACCGAAAGATGAGACACAAAGATCACAGAGTAAGAGCGATACTGTACAGACGAAGGGTAGTAATTCAGATCGTGGCCGTGGTCGGGGTTATTCCCGCGGACGTGGTCGGGGTGGCGGACATCAAATGAGCTTTTGTAAAACTACAATGAATAGGTCTCATGAAATTGAAGGTCTCTATAAGAGTAAGGAAGAAAGTCCATTAATCGGTAATAACGTGGATAGGGAAGGTGTTTGTTACTTTTTAAGGTCGCGATTACCAACAGCGCAGGGTACGGTTAATGGTAAGACTGTTGTAGTTTTAAGGGACACAGGTTGTACTGGGTGTGTCGTTCGTAGAAACTTGGTTTCTAATGATCAGTTACTTGGTAGAGAATCTGATGTAACTTTGATTGATGAATCTACCCAAAGGTATCCCTTAGCAATGGTTGACATAGATTGTCCATTTTTCACAGGAAAAACTGAGGCATTGTGCATGGAAGATACATTGTATGACCTGGTTATTGGAAATATTGACGGGTCAAAACTTCCCGATATGTCCCATTTTGCAATGGCGGCAGTGACTAGGTCACAAGCTAAGCAAGGTGAAGAGGTCTATAGGAAACTTAAAGTTCCTGATCAAATTATTGCTAGTGATAAGGAGGCATTGAAGCAGGCCCAAGTTGTTGACCCTAAATTGAATGGCATAAGGCAAAGAGTGGAATCTGGGAATGTGACTATTAGTCGTGGATTGAACCGAGGTGAAACTAAGTTTATCCGAAAGAAAGATTTATTGTATAGGCAGTTTACTAAGGGAAACAAGGTCACTTTGCAACTTATTATCCCTGAAGGTTTTCGTGAAAAGGTGTTAAGATTGGCGCACGAAACCTTGATGTCAGGTCATTTGGGCATAAAGAAAACTATGGATAGAGTTTTAACTGAGTTCTTTTGGCCTGGAATTTGTGGTGATGTGGCAAGGTTTTGTAAATCTTGTGACATATGTCAAAGGACTATTCAAAAAGGTCGTGTCACTAAGGTTCCTTTAGGAAAGCTGCCACAGATTGACACACCATTTAAACGAGTCGCGGTTGATATAGTTGGACCAATAGAACCTCGTTCTGACAGGAAATCCCGCTATATTTTAACAATGATAGATTATGCGACGAGATATCCCGAGGCGGTAGCGTTACCCGGCATTGAAACGGAACGCGTAGCCGAAGCGTTAGTTGAAATGTTTAGTAGAGTTGGCATACCTGATGAAATGTTAACAGATTGCGGAAGTCAGTTTACTGCTGAAGTTATGAAAGAAGTAAGCAGGCTGTTATCACTCCAGCAGTTAACCACGACGCCGTATCATCCTATCTGCAACGGTCTCGTAGAGCGTTTTCACGCGACATTGAAGCAAATGCTACGTAGGATGTGCGCAGAACGTCCAAAGGACTGGGATAAATATCTCCCAGCACTACTGTTTGCAATAAGGGAGGTTCCGCAGGAGTCATTAGGGTTTTCTCCGTTCGAATTGTTATACGGACGTAACGTTAAGGGCCCTATGGCAATATTACGTGAATTATGGTCTGAAGAGGTACAGGATGAGCAGGTTCTGTCTACGTACCAGTACGTTATTGAGTTGAGAGAACGGTTAGAGCAGACGTGTAAGTTAGCACATGATAATTTACGGAAAGTACAAGTAAAGCAAAAGGCTTATTATGACAAACGCGCTAGGTCGCGTAAATTTAACGTGGGAGATAAAGTACTGTTATTACTGCCAACTGACAGTAATAAACTATTATTGCAGTGGAAGGGTCCATATGAAGTAGTAGAGGTGGTGAATAGAATGGACTATAAAATCGACGTCAATGGTGTCGTGAGTACATATCATGCTAATATGCTGAAACAATATGTCGAACGTCGTACTGTGCCGTCACATTGTTTATTGTCAACTGAGACTACAGAGTCGGTTGATGACGATGGTAGTGATGAATTTTCTCTTGATGATTGTGCTTTTCCGACAGCTAAAGAGCCGGAAACTTATAACGACGTCAGTATTTCAGATACGTTAACGTCAGAACAACGTATGGAGGTTGAAGCGTTGATTAAACAGTACCCGGATGTACTATCAAGTTTACCCGGTCGAACTGATCAAATACAGCACGATATCAAACTACTCACGTCAGAACCCATACGGATGAAGGGTTATTCTATCCCGTATAAGACGCGTAACGTCATGGAAACGGAGATACAGGATATGTTAGATTTAGGGGTAATCGAGCCGTCGATTTCACCGTATTCATCTCCTGTTGTCCTAGTTCCGAAGAAAGACGGGTCAGTTAGATTCTGTATCGACTTCCGGAAGCTTAACAAAGTGACGGAATTCGATGCAGAACCTATGCCAAATATGGAGGAGGTTATCAATAAAATGTCGGGACATAAATTCTTTACAAAGATGGACCTGAGTAAGGGTTATTGGCAAGTCAGTCTTACTGAAAGGTCTAAACCTTTGACAGCATTTGAAACGCCTAAGGGTTTATTCCAGTTTAAAACTATGCCCTTCGGTTTGGTCAATTCGGGAGCCTCTTTTTGTAGGTTAATGAGAATCATATTGTCCAATCTCCCAAATGTTGACAGCTTTGTTGATGATATGTGGATATTTACTGAAACATGGAAGGATCATGTGACGTCATTACGTCAAGTGTTAGATCGGCTCAGGTCGGCCAAATTGACGGCAAAACCATCTAAATGCATGATCGGTTATGGCAGTATCGAGTGCCTTGGTCACAATATCGTCGGACAGACGGTACGACCGCAAGAGGACAAGATACAGGCTATCAGAGATGCTCCTCGTCCATGTACGAAAAGGCAAATTAAATCTTTTCTGGGATTAGCTGGGTTTTACCGTCGTTTTATCCCAAATTTCTCATCCATAGCTTCTCCTCTGACTGATTTAACTAAACGGGATAGACCTAATTCTATCAAAGATTGGCAAGACCAGCATGAAAGGGCATTTCAAACCCTGAAGAGTAGGCTCACGTCTAGTCCTATTCTTCGCTTACCTGGTTTTCAAGAAGGTAACCCGTTTGTTCTCCGAACAGATGCTTCAGACGTTGGTCTTGGAGCTATTTTGCTTCAGGAATTCGAAGGTGAAGGTCGTTTGCCGATTGCTTATGCTAGCAAGAAATTGTTACCTCGGGAAAGGAACTACTCTGTAATTGAAAAAGAATGTTTGGGCATAATCTGGGGTGTTGAGAAATTTCGTAAGTACTTGTATGGGGCGGAGTTCCTACTTGAAACCGACCACAAACCTTTGTCCTATATGCAGACAGCTAAGGTGCTCAATCCCCGAATCATGCGTTGGGCCATGAAATTACAGCCGTACAGATTCAAGATCGTTGCTATCCGCGGCCAAGATAATTTGGGGGCGGACTACCTTAGTAGATAGTTTGGCCACGTTATGCATCGCACCGTTGTTGTGTATATAGCTAGTTTTCCAGTTTTGACATAGCCTACGATTCGATCGCATTTCGTACTATTTCAGAAAAGAAACATTGTTATGTTTTTTTCTCCCTAAGGGGAAACCTATGTTACGAAATGGATCTAATCGTCCACTATGTCGTCGAGATTATTTTAATCCTTTCAATCAGTAAGGCTACAGTTTTTAGGGTAACTGTGGTAATAAAACGTTTACGGAAATTGTGACTACGTTATGCATGGGTTGTTTGTGAATACCTCTCGTGGACAGCGTATTGCATGATTTTAAGGTGAATACCTGCACGAGTCTTTTGATTGTGGAAAGCGTGTTGCATGATTTTAATGTGAGACGCATAGTATTTATACGCCTATCTTTTAATGAAAAGTTAGACGTGGCTGTTTAATTCTTGATGGATGTTATATTGTTGTGTGCCCAGATTCTGTGTTAAGACCTAGAAGGGTAAGATTTTATTATATTTATTTAGAATAGTTTGGCTAAGAATGAAAAATGTGACTTCTGATTGATATGGTATGATTATATGTGTCGACTGATTTGATTTTGTTGGCAGTGATCAGGCTGCGCATGTGTCGACCGATTTTGTTAGTAAGCATGCTGCGCATGGTATTTGTATATTAGGAAGTTTTGTAAATTACGGAATAGTTTATATCACTGATGTTGGTTGCAATGGTGTGCGTCTATTTGACGTCCAGTGACGTCAGTTGCATTCATGTTATTCATGTGACGTCAGTTGCATTCATGTTATTGCGACGTCAGCACTTTTTATATTAGTTTCACGTATACGTGGCCTATAGAAGTAGATTGATTTGTAATGGAACTAATTTATATACTCGTGACGTCAATTGACGCCATAGCATGCACCGCATTAAGGGTTTTTTCCATAAGTTATAATGGTAGCATTTGGTCATCATGCGTTTGATTTGCCTTCATTAGACGGCGTCATATGGTATAACATCATTGATGTCATGATGTCAGATCAAACGTTATGATCCCAAATGTGTGAGAAACGCTTATTCAGCTATTATATTCTATGGCAAATGGTATTACGCTTAGTTTAAAGAAATGAATTAAAACATATGCGAGTTAGATTTTGGTCAATCAATTTAATGTAAATAGGCCATTGTTTAGATTATTCATGTTTTATGTGGGGTATGTCATGGTAATGCCTGTTGACGTCAGTATACTTCTTGACAATGTTTGACGTCAGATCCTTCGACGCACATGCGTGGTAGGATCTACGTTTCTTCATTGGCGGAAGTGGTAAGCACACTTTTAGCTTTACATCGTGAGCGCGAGTCGTGTCTAGTGACACGGCTGGCGTGTACACGTTATGCTCGGCATTCGCCGAGGGCGTTGTATGGTATTTCCAAGACAGGCCCAAGTCTTACGTATTGTTATTATGTAGTTACAATGTATTAAGTGTAAGTTCGTTATTTTTAGGCACATCAAGTCCGGCAGTCAGCTGTTAGGGCTTAGAGCCACGTCTCACCTGGAGATTCGATTTACGTCTCCAGGTTAATACCAACCCGGGTAGAGGCAGTTACAACGCCGTTTGTGCATGGTTCCTAAGCAGAGGCGGGAAGCACAAAATGTAGGCGGAAGTGGTTAGCACAGTTTTGTCAGATTCTGTGATAAGATCTGAAGATCACATCAAGTGTGGGACAGTGTTCGTCCACTAAGGTGTGTTAATATATATAGACTGGTCCCTGGTACGATCCAGGGAGCGACCGGTATATAATCGTGCACGTGTAATTATAAGTTGGTGTTCCTCATGATATATGGACTGGCCCATGACATGATCCAGGGAACGACGAATTGAAGTCTACCAACATAAGGCCTTGTTTTTTTGTATGAGCTCAAACTAACGTTTTTTTGTTCTTTGTGTTTTCCTTTAGTTCATGGCGCTGAGCCGAGTACGGTGTTGACGTCAGACGGTAATCTATTTGCGTATTGTACGCAAATCGATTACATATTTGAAACAAACACCTTACTTGGGCCAGCGACATGAACTGATATGTGTTGTATATTATTGTAATTGTGACAGTTGTAAATTGTATTGTTGTATATAAAATTTACATTATATATAAACTTAAAAAAATTCTAACGTTGTTAGAGTTTCCTTGTTAGTGTATTACACTAGTAGATAACCCTTTAACCGGAAGTCACCCTCCGCCGTCCTGGCGACGCATAAGGCTCTGCACCCGTGTCGACCGAGTGTAAAACCTTCTGCGTAACAACTACTTTCTGTTGAGTTTTGGAGTGAAAAGTTTTATAAAGTATGCCTCCTTCTGTCTTCTTTTAGACACATCGTCTGTTTGTATATATATATCCTATTTTCAATCACGACACAAATCAGGAAGTGGACAGCTATGTAGGTAACCTTAATGGTAGAGCCAAACATGTTTTTTGCCAAAAAACAGATGTGGCCAACCTGCGCTTTCCCAGCAGTATCATTTTCCCTAAATGCTGCCAAGTTAAGACCTCCTTTGACATTGAAATAGGGTCAGTGTCACCTTTTATGACATTGAAAAAGAGGTCAAGGTCACCAAACTTTAATAACTTCATTTCCATCTCCCAGTGATGTATCTGTGAAAGTTTGGTTCAAATCCATCCATCCATTCAGGAGATATGGTGCAGACAAGCGATTGTTCAACATTCTTTGACCTCCTGTGACCTTGAAAATAGGGTCAAGGTCACAAAATATAATCAGTTCTTTTGTATTTCCCAATTATATATCTGTGCAAATTTGGTTCAAATCCACCTATCCTTTCAGGAGATATGGTGCAGACAAGCCATTTTTCAACATTATTTGACCTCCAGTGGCCATAAAAATTTGGTCAAGGTTACCAAAATTTAATAAATTCTTTGCAAACTCCCAGTTATATATCTGTGCAATTTGGATTTAAAGGAGATATGGTACAGACAAGGCATTTTTCAACACTCTTTCACCGCCTGTTACCTTAAAAATGGGGTCAAGGTCACCAAAATCTAATCAGTTCTTTGCCATCTCCCAATAATATGTATTTGCCAGTTTGGTAAAAATGCATCAATTTCTTCAGGAGATATGGTGCAGACAAGCTATTTTTCATCATTCTCTGACCTCCTGTGACCTTGAAAATAAGGTCTAGGTCCACAAAATCCCCGCCCAGTGGTGTATCTGTGCAATTTTGATCAAAATCCGTGCATCCCGTCAGGATATAGAGTGCAGACAAGAAGCTATGCTGACGCCGATGCCGACGGGATCCACACCAAAAACAATATGTCCCTCCCCATGGTGGGTACATAATTACAACAAACAGGATTCACCACAAAAGTTTCCGCCTTGAAGTGGACAGTAGTTTAAGCTACTAGGAGCTTTAACTAACCTCGCACTCCATTCTGATGCAGTTCCAAAAACAAGCTTCTGTTCGGTCTGCAATGAAGCAACTAAACTCATTAATGAAGCAGCACAACAAAACATATAAAACAATCAGTGATCTTATATTTGAATGAAACTGAATGTCTGAAATGTCCTATATTGCATCTAAATGAAAGACAAAACAACCAGAAAATTCCAAAGGTTATAGATCAGTGGAAACCTCGAACAATAACATCGATACACCACAACGTAGGAGCATTCAACAATACATTTCTGGGTTGTTGGGGGCGGCTATATAGTGCATATGTTTTTTTTCGTCCTTTGTGATCAGAGGATATATTCTGAGAAATCTAAAATTTTTATTGGTTTAGACTCTTATTCTAGATCATTGTCTTTTGTATTATTTGGACCCTTTTTGATACTAAATAGTCTTTGAATCGGCTGCCCAATTAAGATTAAGAAATTTCCGTATGCTTTTCTCTGGTTTCGACACCAGATATTGTCAGGGTCACTGGTGAGGCTTTATTATCCGAAACTTCATAGTATTGCCCATGTTCCCTCTGAGTATGTTCTCTGCTCTTGAATGAACTCTTTAAGATTTTAATTGAATCTATGTAAGGAGCTGCACCCCTCCCCTAGCTTCCATCGTGATTCTTGGGCATTTTGTTCTGTTCGCGTGAAGGTCTTAAAGCTTATCAGCGCCTCCTTATAGTTAACACAAATATTGAAAAAATAATTCAATGCATGAGTGATGAAACAAAGATCGAAACTCAATAGACATATAAACGCGGTAACTTTGCAGCAAAAGAAAACTGCCAGGGGAACCCCGACCGGGTTGTACAGCAAACATGGCAAAGTTTTACCGTCAATGCTAGCAAAGATGAATATTTGTACACATCGAAGCATTTACGCTCCCGCTCCTGCCCCGACCCCTGCTTCGACATATTACGTTTGCTGCTGACCGTTTAAAGATGGCGGTTTCGATGTTTTGTTGTGTGTCTGGTTTAGTGGTGATGGATGCAGAGCCTTTTCTCCTGTTCGATTGACAGTTCCGAAAGCCACGCCTATTCTAAACAGATATAGATCTTAAATGAAAGGTAAAGACTAACGTGAGAAGTTGAACACGTGCGATTTTGTTTGTGAGAGTATGTAACGTGCTCAGTTGTCCCTACAATGGCCAATTTATACTACCAGGTGATTTTTGAGTGACAGTCTAGGCGTGGCTCGGAACTGTGGCCTTATAAATACATTTTTATTAATTCTGTTTATTTCGTCCTTTTCCAGGTTGTTTTGAATAACCGTTTTTGTTAGGCTTGAATAGCGTTTTTCTGTCTCAGAAAGTGTATTGGCACGGAAATGTGTACATTAATCAAGCTGGAGTCACTGTCACGAAACGGCAATAAAGAAGCATAGTCAAAATCTGATAGCCATAGCTACAGAGAAGACTCGTTGAACCTTGTCCCACCGGACGAAAAACATATCGCAAGCAAATGACATATAGGGGAGTAAATAGCACCAATGAATTTCAGTATGCTGCACCCTAGTATTGCTTCTCACAAACATTTGATTTCGATTCTATTTCATATGTATTAACAAGTGCTCTAGTCTCTAACGTAAGTTATCCGGTGGAGCAAAAGTGCAGAGAAAATTTTCGTAAAGGTGCATAGTGTTGAAATTAACTTGCAAAGCTAGCAGTAGGTCCTGGATGCGACTGTTAAGAATTTATTTTTCAGCAATGATGTTTTTATGCCCCCGCCACGAAGTGGGAATGCCTTATAGTTCTGCCCTTGTCCGTATTTACGTCCGTCCAAACGTTCGTCCGTCACACTTTGTAGTAATGGTCATATCTCCGCAACTCCCCCTACAGTATTTGATAGAGAGATTTAAAACATATTTCGCACTTTGTAGTACTGTTTGTGTCTCCACAACTCCTCCTACAGTATTTGATGCAGGGAGATGACACTTTCAACACAGTTCAGGCATGCAATGATTATGTGCATAAAGGAAAGGGAGCTTTTATACAGGTCATTGTTACATGTATTACTAAATATAACTAGAAACATGTCAACTAATAGGGCCCCGCCTATATATGGGACTATTGATGGCAATAAGTCATATGTCACCAACTGGAAATAACAATAAAACCTTTCAGTTTTAAAGTTATAGACTGGCTACAGTTTCTACACTAAAAATTACTATGGGTATAATTCTGTAAAAAATGTAGATGGAGTTACAATTCTTATTCTCTGCAGATTGTCTGATATGCTTTATATTTGTAACAACTTTTGTGAAAATATATTTAGCTGTTTTAAAGCTACATAGTGGATGGACACAATTTCCATACTTAAAATTACAAAGGGACATAGTTCTGTAAAATAATATAGGCTGAGTTATAGTTCCTGCCCTCTGCATATTGTCTGATGATGTTTCATATTCGTACCAAGTTTTGTGAAAGTATCTTCAACAGTTTTAAGGTTATAGAGCCGACACGATTTCTATATAGAAAATTACAAAGGGGTATAACTCTGTAAAATGTAGATGGAGTTATGATTCTTATTCTCTGCACATCATCTGAACATGCTTTATATTTGTCCATAGTATTCATGAACATATCTTTGTGAGTTTTAAAGATATAAAGCAGACATGATTTCCATACTAAAAAGTACAGGGCAGAATTCCAAAGAAAATGTAGGTGGAGTTACATTTCTTGTTCTATGCACATCGTCTGATGATGCATTTTACTTGTATTAAGTTTCGCGAAAAAATCTTAAACGGCTTCAGAGTTATAGAGCGTACACAATTTCGAAATTTAAATTTACAAAGGGCATTATTCCATAAATAATATAGATGGAGCTATGGTTCTTGTTCTCTGCACATCGTCTGATGATGCTTTATATCTGTACCAAGTTTCGAGAACATATCTCAAACGGTTTCAGAGTTACAGACCTGACACGTTATCATACTTAAAATTACAAAGGGGCATAATTCTGTAAAATTGTGGGTGGAGTTATGGTTCTCATTCTCTGCACATCGTGTGATGATGCTTTATATCTGTACTAAGTTTCGAGAAAATATCTCAAACGATTTCAGAGATACGGCCCGGACACAAATTCCGTACTTGAAATTATAAAGGAGCATAATTCCGTAAAAAATGTAGGTGGAGTTATGGTTCTTGTCCTCTGCACATCGTCTAATAATGTTTTATATTTGTACAAACTTTCGAGAAAATACCTCAAACGGGTTTCAGAGTTACGAATCTGACACAATGTCATACATAAAATTACAAAAGGACACAATTCCGTAAAAAAGTAGTTGGAGTTATGGTTCTTATTCTCTGCATATCGTTTGATGATTCTTTATATCTGTACCAAGTTTCGAGAAAATATCTCAAACAGTTTCAGAGTTTCGGCCCGGATACAATTTCCATACTTAAAATTATAAAGGGGCATAATTCCATGAAAATGTATGAAGAGTTATTGTTCTTGTTCTCTGCACATCGTCTGACAATGCTTTAAAACTGTACCAAGTTCAAGAAAATATCTCATACGGTATCAGAGTTACAGACAGGACACGATTTCCAGACATAAATTACAAAGAGGCATAATTCTGTAACAACTGTAGATGAGGTTATAGTTCTTATCCTCTGCACATCGTTTGATGATGCTTTATAGCTGTACCAAGTTTCGTGAAAATATCTCAAACGGTTTCAAAGTTACGGACCGGAGAATATTTCCATACTAAAACTTACAAAGGGGCATAATTCTGTAAAAAATGTAGGTGGAGTTATGGTTCTTGTCCTCTGAACATCGTCTGATGATGCTTTATAGCTGTACCAAGTTTCCAGAAAATATCTCAAACGGTTTCAAAGTTACGGACCGGATACGATTTCCATACTAAAAATTACAAAGGGGCATTATTCCGTAAAAATGTAAATGGGGTTATAGTTCTTGTCCTCTGCACATTGTCTGATGATGCTTTATATTTGTACAAAAATTCGAGAAAATATCTCAAACCGTTTCATAGTTATGGCCCGGACACGAAAAGCTGACGTACGGATACTAAAAATTACAAAGGCGCATAATTCCATAAAAATGTTGGTGGAGTTATGGTTCTTGTCCTCTGCACATCGTCTGATGATGCTTTATAGCTGTACCAAGTTTCCAGAAAATATCTTAAACGGTTTCAAAAATACGGACCGGACACTATTTCCATACTAAAGATTACAAAGGGACATAATTCCGTAAAAAGTGTAGGTGGGGTTATAGTTCTTGTTCTCTGCACAATGTCTTAATATTTGTACAAAATTTCGAGAAAATATCTCAAACCGTTTCATAGTTATGGCCCGGACACGAAAAGCTGACGGACGGACAACAAAGGGGCATAATTTATGGTTCTTGTTCTCTGTACATCTTCTGACGATGTTTTATATTTGTACAAAGTTTCGAGAAAATATCTAAAAACCGTTTTAGAGTTATGGCCCGGACACGAAAAGCTGACGGACGGACAGACGGACAGGCGGACGGACGGACAAGGTGATTACTATAGGGCCTCCACCGACTTCGTCTGGCGGGGCCCTAATAACGAATATCTTGGATACACAGTCAATATGGCTAGTTATTCCTTTCCCCATACCAGCCCGCTCGTGCAGAGCCATATCGGCCCGCTCGTTCAGTCATATCAGCCCGTTCATTCAAAAACAAGATGGCGGAACGCAGACTGGAACAGCTGTAAATGTATGGCTTGAGCGACTGCATTTATTGATATGGGGGAGAAAAGACTGACAGAGAACTGCTAAACGGCTGAGAAAGTTTGTAGACTTGTTTGTAGGAAATCGAGAATCGTAAAGGCAATATGGCAGTCGTAAAAAGTCTCCCCGTACATCATCCATAGTGCAGATTATATTTTATTTACATCCTTTGGGATCAGAGGATAGATTCTGAGAAATCTAAAATTTGAGGTCGATGAAGACTTTTATTCTAGATCATCGTCTTTTATATTATTTGGATCCTTTTGAAACTAATTAGTCTTTGAATCGACTTCCCAACTAAAATTAAGAAATTACAGTATGCTTTTTTCTGGTTTCGTCACCAGATATTGTCAGGGTCACTGACGAGGCTTTATTAGCCGAAACTACGTAGTCTGACCCATGTTCCTACTTCTGTATTTATTCTCTGCTCTTGACGGAACTTTTTAAGATTTTAATTTATCAGACTCAGACAGTGCGAACAATGCTCCTCAATGAAAATGAAATGCATATTATAAGTTCTTTTTCTCTGTCTCTCTTTCTAAGACTTTGCTCTCTGCGAAATCCTCTTTAAATCTTTGTTTGAAAATGATTTCATATACGTAAATTCAATGACGTGATGTTTATTGAAGGACGTCAGCACGGCGACAATGTGTGCGTGCGTACTTTGCAACGTAACGAAACGCCAATAACAATCGAGTTGACGTATCGTCCAAAATATTTCCGTTTGTTTCTTTCAGTATAATGATTTATGGGAAAGTGCAGAATACATGTAATAAAAAGGTTACGACGTGTCTAGTGTCGCATTGCCAGGCATATCGGCCCGGTCGCTCCATATTGGCCCTCGGGCCAAAAGGCCCTAGAGCCAATATGGAGCTATACGGGCCGATATGCCTGTGATCGCGACACTAGACATGCAATAACCTCTTATTATGGCAGAAAAACGTCCCCTTAAATGACATTCATATATTTTGACCATAGTTACATGGCTTATGTACTATACAAGCTCACCTGTTGTCATCGCTCTTGCGACCTCATTTATAAATTTCAATATAACATCACAGCTATATTGGGTATGATAATACCTCGAACGATTTGCGTTTCAGGTTGGTCGGGTAAAGGTCAAGGTTACAGATGCTATTTTTTTTAAAGATAGTTGGAGTGATACCAATGTTTTTTTTTTGTTTTTATACGCGCAGCTGTGTGTGTAGGGGGAGGGGCATCTGTTTTTGTCAAAAAATATTTTTCTAGTTACTTTGTAATCCCTCTAGTGCCTTTTTATAGACCGATTTTGATATAACTTCGCACATATATTAAGCATGGCAATATTTGGAAGAAATTCGCGATCCAGAATTTTAGGGTCAAAGTCAAGGTCACAGTTGCTTTTTTAGCTCGCCTGAACGAAAGTTCAGGAAGAGCTATTGTTGTCACCCTGGCGTCGGCGTCGGCGTCGGCGTCGGCGTCGGCGTCGGCGTCGGCGTCCGAAATGGATGTTTTGGTTAAAGTTTTTTTATGTGATGGGCAATGCGCTGCAGGCGAGCTATCCTGTACGCGGACAGGTCTTGTTTTTTAGGAAATACTTTGTCATCCCTCTGGCACCTTTTTTATGGACCAGCTTTGATATACAAAGCATAGCAATATCTGGGTCTGATTCACATTTCAGCATTGTAAGTCCAAGGTAACGGATGCTATTTTAGGTAAATTTTGTCATGGTTCTAGCGCATTTATTTGTGAACTAATTTTTATATAACTTCATACAAACGTTAAGTATGACAATTTACTTTAATTTATAGATAGATTTGGTATAACTTCACACGTGTGTTCGGTGTGACAATATTTTTGACAAACTAGCGAGCTTTTAAGAGGCAAGGTCAAGGTCACAATTGCTTTTTCTAGAAAAAAACAACAACTCTCTCATCTCTCTAGTACCTTTATCTATGGACCGATTTTGATATAACTTCACACAAATATGTCTAACACATTACTCATTTAGTGAGGCATATGGCGGGGGTATTCATTAACTTTACTGATTGTCTGGTTTATTTCCTATTTTCCTCGTCTATCAAGGAGACCTTCCAAGTGCGACAAAGGGTGTTAGGCACCCCCCCCCCCCCCCTAACACACCCACCCAAACATTAGTCTATGTTTTATGTACGTCAGAAAAAAGCTTGTTAATTTCATTACTTGTTACTATTAGGGTTCTTTCGGATAAGACGCAGCCGTATAAGTAGCTGTATCCAGACGCATCGGGACGTATCGAAGAGGGAGAAATCATTTTCCCAAATTTGAAACACAGCTATATAATACCATCAAATGTTAGTTTACAGATGATAAAAGTATTTGTTTTACATATAATTATAACTTTTAGTTTTTGTTTAAGAGTCTTGGTGTATGTCTGTCCAATCTTCATTGTCCTCAGCCGCTGAATAATTTGGTGATTTTGGAAATGGACCATGTCCGTGCGTCTTTCCGTTCGATGTCCATACTATTGAAGTTATTGTAATAAGCCCAACTTTGGGTCAATGATATCCTCCCTTGTCAACAATAATATCCTCCCTTGTACTCAGTTTTATTGAAGAGCCAATGTCCTTATTTTTCGGCTGGTTGGTTGTTTTGCGATTTAAAGCGCCTTTGAGGTAGCATTTCAGTCTATTGGTGTCAGTGGAGGTGTCAGTGGGGGTAGGGGTGTAGGACTGGGGCGGGAGGGAGAAAAGTCAATGTTAGAAATACATAAAAGGAAATATAATATAATTTAATTTAAGTTATACTTGATATGTTACTCTGTAGCTCAGTTGGTTAATCGCTGGGCTAATAATTTAGCGGACCGAGTTCGATTCCGCAAAAAGCAAAAATATTTTTTTTTCTTCCTAAAATAACACTAACTTACGTTCTTACCCTTTTGAAATATGAAAGTAAATATATATAGCTGAAATTCTGTTGAAAAAGGGTTGTAAAACCATAATTGATTTAACCATTTGCCAAATGATATTCTGTCAATGTCACGGAACAGAAGTATGTTGTATGGAAGCACTTTATGGCCATACAAAGGTAGATGGAAAGAAGCAATACATATCGGGCCTTGACCTAAATTTTCACGGTTGATTGAACATAGAAAAAAAATCACTGTTGAGTTTACTCAAGTTAATAAGTAACCGCGAGGGCTAGAGTCTTCAAACTTGCTCCATATATACGCCTTGGAAAGATCATCTGAAAGCAGCGGTTCATAAAGAGCCTTGGGCTAAATTTCATGGTTGACTGAAGAGAGAAAAAATATTCTTCTGTTGCGTTTAGCTTACATTCCAAGTAATGCAAGGGCTAGAGTCTTCAAACTTGCCCCATAGATAAGTCTTGGAAAGTCCCACGGAAACGACTTGACCCAAATTTCACGTCTTGAGAAGATCTACGGAAAGCAGCGATGCATATCTAGCCTTGGGCTAAATTTTACGGTTGACTGAACAAAGAAAAATATTCAGGTGTTGCTTTAGTCTATCTTCTAACGACCCGCAAGGGCTATATATTTCAAACCTATTCCATATATACGTCTTGGGTAGATCTATGGAAAGCAGCGATGCATAAAAGTGCCTTGGGCTAAATGTTACGGTTGATTGAACAGAGAAAAAGTATTTGCCTGTTGCATTTAGGTTACTTTCGAAGTAACCACAAGGGCTAGAGTCTCCAAACTTGCTCTATAGATACATCCTGGGTAGATCTACGGAAAGCAGCGATGCATATCGGACTCTGTCCTAAATTCTACGGTTGAGTGACCATAGAAAAAAATCACCTGTTGCGCTTAGCTTAGTTAATAAGTAACCATAAGGGCTAAAGTCTTCAAACTTGCTCCATATATACGTCTTGCGTGTGTCTACGGAAAGCAGTGATGCACATCGGGCCTTTGGGTCAATTTGACGGCTGATTGAACGGAGAAAATTTTTCACCAGATGCGTTTAGGTTAGTTTTCAGGTAACCGCAAAGGCTAGAGTCTTCAAACTTGCTCTATTGATGTATCTTGGGATGCAGGAGAGAGAGAGAGGGGGGGGGGCAGGGTCTTCGGAAAGCAGAGTGCATATTGGGCCTTGGGCTTAATCTTACGGTTGATTGAACACAGAAAAAAATACTCAGCTAATGCGTTTATTTTACATTCTAAGTAACCGCAAGGGCTAGAGTCTTCAAACTTGCTCCATATATACGTCTTGGAAAGACCTTTTGCTATTGGCTGTCATTTGGAAACTTAAAAAATCGGCGATAACCGCCTAAGCAGCTGTGGTTTTACAACCCTTTCAACAGAATTTCAGTCATATGTAGACCCTATTATTTTCATATTACATTTAGGGTGTTCGGACGCCGTGAGACACCATTTTTCAAGTTATTTCGTTTGAGTATCTCAGGCAGAGAAGTAATCAAGTTTATTTAATATTCTATATTTCATCAAATGAGGAGTCAATCAATCAACATTCGCACTGGAGTTGAAGACGAACTGATTTCGAAATTCGTGTGGCACTCGTGTTTCCATACAACACATACATACTGCTGTTGCGTGACAATCATGTGG
The DNA here is from genome assembly GCA_963989385.1 of Ctena decussata. Classification (NCBI taxonomy): domain Eukaryota; kingdom Metazoa; phylum Mollusca; class Bivalvia; order Lucinida; family Lucinidae; genus Ctena; species Ctena decussata. Next base: position 59,441,829 of record OZ022514.1, on the reverse strand, counting down.
CGTTGTCCACTGTGGTTTTACAACCATGTCTGCTCAACAGAATTTCAGTCATATATATTGACTATCATATTTCAGAAGGGTAAGAACGGAAGTCTGTGTTATTTTAGGATGAAAAAAAAAGAGTTTTTCCTTTTGTGGAAATTGAACTCGGTCCGCCGGTTTGGTAGCCAAGCGTTTAACTATCTGAGCTACAGAGACTTACGGCAAGGCATAGTGAATATATATTTATATATACATATACAAACATCCTTTTATTTACTTCTGGCATTGGCAATTTTCCTTCCCCCCCCCCTCCCAGTCCTACACCCCTACCGCCACTGACACCTATAGACTGAAATACTACCTCAAAGGCGCTTTAAACCCCAAAACAACCAACCAGACGACAAAATAAGGACACCGCCTGTTCAATAAAACTGAGGACAAGGGAGAATATTATTGTTGACAAGGGAGGATATCATTGTTAGCGAATTCGGGTTTAGTACAATATATTCAAAGAGTATGGAAACGAAAGTGTGACAGTCGAACGGAAAGACGCACAGACATGTACTATTTCCAAAATCACCAAATTATTCTGCGGCTGAGGAAAGTGAAGTATTGGACAGACATACACTAAAACCCATAAACAAAAACTAAAACCATAATCATATGTAAAACAAACACTTCTGTCATCTGCAAACTAACATTTGATGGTATTATATAGATGTGTTTAAAATTCGCAATAATGATTTCTCCCTCTCCGATACATCCCGATGCGTCTCGATACAGCTACTTATACGGCTGCGTCTTATCCGAAAGAACTCTATTAGTCTATTTCAGTACAGTAAGAAGAAAGAGACGAAATACGATTACTGCTATTGGACGAGGTAAGCTAACTTGTGATGAAGAGACTAATATTACTAGAGAGAGTTTTCAAACACAAAATGTCACCAAAATTAAAATCTTAAAGAGTTCCTTCAATAGCAGAGAACACATTCAGAAGAAAGAACATGGGCCGGACTACGTAGTTTCGGTTAATAAAGCCTCCTCAATGACCCTGACAAAATCTGATGACGAATCCAGACAAAAGCATACTGTAATTTCTTGATTTTTAATTGAGCAGTCGATTCAAAGACTGATCAAAAATGGTCCAAATAAAATAAAATAAAAGTCGATGATCTAGAATAAGAGTTAGTCAAATAATATCTTTTTACTGTTTACATGTAATTTAATCAAAACTCTCTTGTTACACAGAGCTCCCATTTGCCGAACATTAATTTCATCATGGCGTAATCGTAGAGTATTACTGGTTAATGCAGTCAAATCCACTACTATAACTTACACAGAGAATATCACATACGCCACAAATACGGTGCAGCTTAATCGGCAAAATAAATCATGCTTAACAAATCAATGGTTGAATCATATGTATTAGCCAATTTGTCAAGAGAACGGCAAAGAATTCAAGCGGATATTTAACGCTGATCTGATGGCGTAGGGTCAAAATTATGAATTGGATGTAATCGAATTTTATTCTTATTTCTTTTTTTTCTGATATTTTGACAATTCAAATCTTAAGGAGTTCCTTCAAGAGCAGAGACAATATCTGGTGACGAAACCAGAGAAAAGCATACTGTAATTTATTAATCTTAATTGGACAGTGGATTCAAAGACTGATTAGTATCAAAAAGGGTCCAAATAATATATAAAACAATGGTGTAGAATATGAATATAAACCAATCTTAAATTTCAGATTATTCAGAATATATCTTCTGATCTCAAAGGACGAAAATAAATAATATAGTCTGCACTATGTATGATGTACGGGGAGACGTTTTACGGCTGCCACACGGCACAACACCAGCTGCAGTGAGGTAAATTTAAAAGCTTCCTTCAAGAGCAGAGAATACATTCACTAGAAGGAACATGGGCCAGAAAACGTAGTTTCAGCTAATAAAGCCTCTTCAGTGACTCTGACAAGAATGCGTTTGTTATCAAATTCTAACTTTTCTGACAGCGACGCTCCCATGAATAGCATTGAACGAAATGATAATGTAATGCCTTTAGATTACGTACCTAATGTCAAGTAATTTCTACCTACCGTTGTAACTCTGTATATTGGGACTTACGGCGTAGGTAAAATTTACATGTCAGAATAGTCTGCACACATGTACAAACTAATCACTGCATGCTGCGCTGATGTGTATGCTGGTCATGGCATATTCAGTGCCTTAACAACACACAAATCGCACATAAGCAGATCAGTCTGCGCATCCACACAGATACATATGACATTGTCAGTGCCTTGACAACACAAAAATCGCACAATTTTAGATCAGTCTGCGCATCCACACAGATACACATAAGTATTTAGAAAAATCAAACTGTATTTATGGAAAAAACGTTTTCACTGAACTTTCTTAAGTGTAGATTTGTTTATGCAAGTATGGTAATGTGTTTATATTAGCGTTTACGACTGTTATAGGCTCTTCTTGAATTGCGACCAACTAATAGACACAGTCAGAACTAAACATATCTGGGTAAATAAAGAGAAACCGGAAAATTAATTTTGCAAAAATGTGTGTATGTTTTAGATCTATTTCTTTTAAAAGTAGGTTTAATTTTAGTATTATTCTATTATTACTCTTTAAACACTGCGGAAAAATAAAATGGAAAAAAAAGCAACCACAGTATCAGATTGAAGTGTGGTGGAAGCCAAGAGGAAGGAGGAGGAGGGGGAGCGAGAGAGAGAGAGAGAGAGAGAGAGAGAGAGAGAGAGAGAGTAGAGACAGAGCGTGAGAGTAAAAGAGAAGAGCGAAATAGATAGAAAAATGGGGAGACTGCAGAAAGACATTTAAAAAAATCTGAATATTGCGAAAAACTGGCCTAAATTGGCTCAAATTTAAAGAAACTGGCACAACAAAATAACAGTTTCGCGAAACTGGAGACGAAAGAAAAACAATCAAGCGCTAAGCCTGCAGTCCCACAGCAGTGATTTGTATAGTAAAAGTAAATGGAAGATGCCACATTGCATAGATGCGCAGGCTGATCCACATCCTTACTGATTGCATCTAGCGTTTTTTTACACTTTTAAAAAAAATGTGGACTGGCATTTATATCCGCGCTTGTGCGGGTACTTTTCTAGAATGGGTCAAACTTTTAAGATGAACGATAGATATACTTATTACATTTTAAGATAAAGATTCAAAATCATACGATATTTGTGTAATGGGATATGTAAACATAAATTTCTTAAAAATTTTCGATTGGCCGAAGGTGACTCGGGCCTCACATTAAATGGCGGCGCCCTTCAAAATCTTCTGCAGACTTCTGCTGTTGTGCCGTGTGGCGGCCGTAAAACGTCTCCCCGTACATCATCCATAGTACAAATTATATTTTATTTTCGTTCTTTGAGGACAGAGGATATATTCTGAGAAATCTGGAATTTGAGATTGATTTAAACTATTATTCTAGATCATCGTCTTTTATATTATTTGGATCCTTTTTTATACTACTCAGTCTTTAAATTGACTACCCGATTAAAATTAAGAAATTACAGTATTCTTTTCTCTGGTTTCGTCACCAGATATTGTCAGGGTCACTGACGAGGCTTTATTAGCCGAAACTACGTAGTCTGGCCCATATGCCTTCTTCTGAATGTATTCTCTGCTCTTGAAGGAACTATTTAAGATTTTAATTTTAACTCACTGCAGCTGGTGTTGTGCCATGTGGTGGCCGTTAAACGTCTCCCCGTACATCATCCATAGTGCAGATTATATTTTATTTTCGTCCTTTGAGGGCAGAGGATATATTCTTAGAAATATTAAATTTGAAATTGATTTACACTTTTATTCTAGACCATCGTCTTTTATATTTTATACTACTCTCTGCTCTTGAAGGAACTATTTAAGATTTAAATTATTTGTTATGCAAGGTTGGCGCCTAATATCTATGGACTGTCTCACCTTGGTCTTAAGGAGCGGCGGTGGTATAGTGGGTATGGCGCTGGACTACCTACCAATCCAGGGGTCGCAAGATCGATCCCCGCTTCTTCGGTCTTTCGGACGATACTTTTAACCGTAGTCCCGTCTCCGTATGACCTAGTTGTGGTGGGACGTTAAAACCCAAGTTCAATCACTCATTCACCGAGGTCCAACTATTGGCTTCTATAGCTACGGTTGGCGATTGCATAGAGCCCTAAAATGTGCTCATCAAAAATGTTTTTGTGTTCTACCTGGACGTCAGAAAGCCTCTACACAGACCGATCACAATTTTTTTTGATGCTTCACTAGAAGAGACAGCGAGGTTGCGCGCGCGCATTAATCTAGTTCAACTCCAAAGTAGCTTGGGCTACTTAACCTTAAGGTGGAAACTTCTGATACGGATCCTGATTGTTTTTTTCCAGCATTGTATTCAGTTGTATTGTTGTCAACTTTGCTCCCTGATTTCTTTTGATGTTTGGTTTTAATTCAATCTTCATGGACGTTTATCTCTGACATCTAGGGTATATTCGAAACTGGGTTATGTCGGGTGAAAAGGGCACGGTTTGATCCAGTGTTCGTGAAACTTTGACAGAATGTTAATCTGGATAAAATCTAGTTCGAGTTTGAATCTGGGTTATGTCTGGTTAAAATTAGGTTACTAGGTCTAATCTTAGGAAAACCTTATGTTCACCATAGAAGGTTCAGCTTCCATTAAATCCTCGTGAGACTTTGTCGGAATATTTGTTTGAACAATATATGGCTTAGGTGTAATTGTACCTCCAACTTTGAAGAAGTTGCGGGGGCATATTGCCTCTGGTTTGTCCGTGCGTCCGTCCGTTCGTTCATGCTAGAGTTTTTAAGGTTCACATATGGATTCATCCTCCAAAAATAGCTGACACGTATTTTTTTCTTGTCCGAGTTGTCTCCCCTTTTTGAGTTATGCCCCTTGAGAAAAAAATCGAACTGAAACCTTGCGAGCAAGATATCTAAAAAAGTATCATAGCTGGAGCTTTGAAACTTTGCCAGCTTATTAGTACTGATTAGTAGATGAACTGATTAACTTTTGAAAACAAAATCGTGAATATTTTACTTAGTTATGCCCCTTTTTCAACTTAGTGCATTGTAAGCCTAGGGAACCTGTCATGCATACTATATCTTAGAAACCGTGAATGCCAGAGTTTTGAGATTTCACATATAAATTTGTAATAAAATATAGACACGTATTCGTTTACCTGTCCGAGTTGTCTCCCTATTTGGAGTTATATCCCTTGAGTAAAAATCAAACTGAAACCTTGTGAGCATGATATCTCAAAAGTAAAAAGTATGCAAAGACCAGGAACTGAAACAATCCAAATCCAAATCCAGCCCTCAAACCATAGTTGGAAACAACTAAGATTACAAATAATCAAGATACAGAGAACATATGGCCAACCGATTGGGCAGCTTGTTCTCGAAAGGTGGCCACTCAGCAACCCAAACCGAACCAAAAATAATAAGAACATACATAAGGTAAAACATCACAGAAACTCTGACACCAATAACAGGCAACAGAGAACCACAACAGAACTACCGCCTTGGACCGGTCAGTAATGAATTACTGGGGGGCTTAAATCGATTTTACAGGCCCAACCTCACCCTCAGTTTCTGAAGTGGTACAAAACATTAAAAAACTTATTTTAGCTAGAGTCTTGAAACTTTGCCAGCTTATTAGTACTGATTAGTAGATGAACTGATTAACTTTTGAAAAAAAATTGTGAATTTTTTACTTAGTTATGCCCCTTTTTCAACTTAGTGCATTGTATGCATATGGAACCTGTCATGCATACCCTATCTTAGGAACCGTGCCTGCTAGAGTTTTGAGATTTCACATATAAATTTGTCATAAAATATAGCTGACACGTATTTTTTACCTGTCCGAGTTGTCTCCCTATTTGGAGTTATATCCCTTGAGAAAAAAAAATCAAACTGAAACCTTGTGAGCAAGATATATCAAAAAAGTATTTTAGCTAGAGTCTTGAAACTTTGCCAGCTTATTAGGACTGATGAGTAGATGAACTGATTAACTTTAAAAAAAATGTGAATATTTGAGTGAGTTATGCCCTTTTTTCAACTTATTGCATTGTAAGCCTACGGAACTGTCACGCATACCATATCTGAGGAACCGTGCATGCTAGAGTTTTGAAATTACACATATGGATTCGTCATCACAAACTGGCTGACGCATATTTTTTTCTTGTCCGAGTTGTCTCCCTGTTTCGAGTTATATCCCTTGAGAAAAATCAAACTGAAACCTTGTGAGCAAGATATCTCAAAAAGTATGTTAGCTAGAGCCTCGAAACTTAGCCAGCGTATTAGGACTGATAAGTAGATGAACTGTGTAACTTTTGAAAAAAATTGTGAATTTTTGTCCGAGTTATGCTCCTTTTTCGACTTACTGCATTGTAAGCCTATGGAACCTTGTGAACAAAATATATTAATAACCCCTGATGCTAGGATCATGATTTGTTGGCAGGAAGATATTGCCTGTGGTATAGATGACTTGATTACCTTTTGAAAAATATTCGTAAATTTTTGGCCGAGTTAAGCCCCTTTTTCGACTTAGTGCATTGACGCCTATAGTACAAAGGTACCCTGACATACGGTCAAGAACGGTAAGAGCTAAGAACTTGAAACTTTATACACATGATCAGTATGGAAAATAAGCGAATCAGTGTTTTTCCTTTTTCCGCCGGTCTTGTTCGACTTTGCCTAGGGATCCTTGTGAACAAAATATCTAAAGCACCTCTGATACTAGAATCATGAGGTTTTGCAGGATGACAATGCCCATGGTGTAATTGACTTGATTAACTTTTAAGAACAGTTTGTGAATTTTTGACCGAGTTATGCCTCATTTTCGACTTAGTGCATTGCAAGCATATGGAACCTTGTGAACAAAATATTTGGAGAACTGCTGATGCTAGGATCGTGATTTTTTGCAGGAAGGTTCTGCCCGTGATGTAGATGTCCTGATTAAATTTTGCAAAACTTCGTAAATTTTTGACCGAGGGTAAGGGTGAAGGTTTGGGCCCAGTAAAACCGGTTTTAACCCCCCAGTAGTTATTACTGACTGTCCCAAGGCGGTACTTTCGTTGCGGTTGCATTTGTTTTATTAGCTCACCTGAGCACGAAGTGCTCAGGGTGAGCTTTTGGGATACCGTAATGTCCGTCGTCCGTCGTACGTCCGGACGTCCGTCAACTTTTGCTTGTGTACACTCTAGCAGGCACAGTTTCGATCCAATCTTTATGAAACATTGTCAGAATGTTAGTCTTCATAAAATCTAGGCCAAGTTCGAAACTGGGTCATGTCGGGTTAAAAACTAGGTCACTAGGTCAAATCTTAGAAAAACCTTGTGTACGCTCTAGAGGGCACAGTTTTCGTCCAAAGTTCATGAAACTGTGTCAGAATGTTTATCCTCATAATATCTAGGACAAGTTCGAAACTGGGTCACGTCGGGTCTAAAACTAGGTCACTAGGTCAAATCATAGAAAAACCTTGTGTACGCTCTAGAGGACACAGTTTTGATCCAATCTTTATGAAACTCTGTCAGAATGTTAGTCCTCATAAAATCTAGGCCAAGTTCGAAACTGGGTCATGTCGAATCAAAAACTAGGTCACTAGGTCAAGTCTTAGAAAAACCTTGTGTACGCTCTAGAGGGCACAGTTTTCATCCAAAGTTCATGAAACTTTGTCAGAATGTTTATCCTCATAATATCTAGGACACGTTGGAAACTGGGTCATGTCGGGTATAAAACTAGGTCACTAGGTCAAATCATAGAAAAACCTTGTGTACGCTGTAGAGGACACAGTTTTGATCCAATCTTTATGAAACTTTGGCAGAATGTTTATCTCCATAAGCTCTAGGCCAGGTTTGAAACTGTTTCATGTCGGGTCAAAAATTAGGTCACTAGGTCAAATCTTAGAAAAACCTTGTGTACGTTCTAGAAGGCACAGTGTTAATCCAAAGTTCATGAAACTTTGTCAGAATGTTTATCCTCATAATTTGTAAAACAAGTCTGAAACTGGGTCATGTCGGGTTAAAAACAAGGTCACTAGGTCAAATCATAGAAAAAACCTTGTGTATGCTCTAGAGGACACAGTTTTGATTCAATCTTTATGAAACATTGTCAGAATGTTTATTTCCATAAACTCTAGGTTAGATTTAAAACTGGGTCATGTTGGGTCAAAAACTAGGTCAGTAGGTCAAATCTTAGAAAAACTTCGTGTACGCTCTTGAAGGCACAGTTTTCATCCAAAGTTCATGAAACTTTGTCAGAATGTTTATCCTCATAATATGTATAACAAGTCTGAAACTGGGTCATGTCGGGTCAAAAACTAGGTCACTAGGTCAAATCATAGAAAAAACCTTGTGTACGCTCCAGAGGACACAGTTTTGATCTAATCTTTATTAATCTTTGTCAGAATGTTTACTTCTATAAACTCTTGGCCAAGTTTGAAAGTAGGTCATGTCGGGTCAAAAACTAGGTCACTAGGTCAAATCTTATAAAAAACCTTGTGTAAGCTCTAGAAGGCACAGCTGTGATCCAAAGTTCATGAAACTTTGTCAGAATGTTTATCTTCATAATATGTAAGACGATTTTGAAACTGGGTCATGTCAGGTCAAAAACTTGGTCACTAGGTCAAATCTTAGAAAAACCTTGTGTACGCTCTAGAAGGCACAGTTTTCATCCAAAGTTCCTGAAACTTTGTCAGAATGTTTATCCTCATAATATCTAGGACAAGTTCGAAACTGGGTTACGTCGGGTAAAAAACTAGGTCACTAGGTCAAATCATAGAAAAACCTTGTGTACGCTCTAGAGGACACAGTTTTGATCTAATCTTTATGAAACTTTGTCAGAATGTTTATCTTCATAAACTCTCGGCCAATTTTGAAACTGGTCATGTCCGGTAAAGAACTAGGTCACTAGGTCAAATCTTAGAAAAACGTTGTGTAAGCACTAGAAGGCATAGTTTTGATCCAATCTTCATGAAACTATGTCAAAATGTTTATTGTCCATATATCTAAGCCCCCTATGAAACTGAGTCACGTCGGCTCAAGGTCAAATCTTAGAAAAACTTTGTGTACACCCTAGAGGGCAGTTTTGATCCAATCTTCATGAAACTCTGTCAGAATGTTTATCTTCATAAACTCTCGGCCAAGTTTGAAAGTAGGTCATGTCGGATAAAGAACTAGGTCACTAGGTCAAATCTTAGAAAAACGTTGTGTAAGCACTAGAAGGCATAGTTTTGATCCAATCTTCATGAAACTATGTCAAAATGTTTATTGTCCATATATCTAAGCCCCCTTTGAAACTGAGTCACGTCGGCTTAAGATCAAATTATAGAAAAACTTTGTGTACACCCTAGAGGGCACAGTTTTGATCCAATCTTCATGAAACTCTGTCAGAATGTTTATCTTAATGAAATCTAGGTAAAGATTGAAACTGGGTCGTGTCGGGTCAAAAACTTGGTCACTAGGTCAAATATAAGAACGACCTTGTATATGCTCCAGAGGGCACTGTTTTGATCCAATCTCAATGAAACTGTGTCAGAATGTTTATTCTTACAATATCCAGACCAAGTTTGAAACTGGGTCATGTTGGGTCAAAAACTAGGTCAAATGTTAGTATGGTATAAACTCTTATAAATCTTCACCAGAGCCAGTGAACTGATTAATGCTCAGGTGAGCGATTCGGGGCCACCATGGCCCTCTTGTGTTCGGTGCTGTTTAATTTATTCTGTTCTCATTTTAACCCTTCTATAATGAAAATAGAAAATAGGTAAAAATAGTTGTTAAATGTTTTTCGTATAATTTGCTTAGTCTGTTGTAACCTTTCTATTGGTCTAAATTATTTAGTTCAGTAAAGATGGCTGAGTTGCCACCTATTTTGGAAAGAGCTTCTGACTCGGCTTATCACTTGCAATTTTTTGTTTGTTGGTATGTCTTTGTCAACCTTTCCCTTTGATGTTGTGGATGGGGTTTGTGATCTGATTCAGTCAGTTCCTGAAGTGTATTCAGGGCCACCATGGCCCTCTTGTGTTCGGTGCTGTTTAATTTATTCTGTTCTCATTTTAACCCTTCTATAATAAAAATAGAAAATAGGTAAAAATAGTTGTTAAATGTTTTTCGTATAATTTGCTTAGTCTGTTGTAACCTTTCTATTGGTCTAAATTATTTAGTTCAGTAAAGATGGCTGAGTTGCCACCAATTTTGGAAAGAGCTTCTGACTCGGCTTATCACTTGCAATTTTTTGTTTGTTGGTATGTCTTTGTCAACCTTTCCCTTTGATGTTGGGGATGGGGTTTGTGATCTGCTTCAGTCAGTTCCTGAAGTGTAGTTACTCTTTAAATATTAACTTTTGACTCTTTACTCATTTGAGCGATTCAGTGCCTCATGACCCTCTTGTTTAATTCTCCCATTAAGGTGGTGATAATCACTGATTTGGGATAAAGACAACAATCTGGATAAAACGCTGAAATACAACCGATCTTTCCAAAACTTAGCAGAGACCTACTTTATGTTGTTTCTCATAATTAAAAATAAAAAAATGCAGAATTTGTTGGTGTTAAAATTTGTTCTTATAAGGAAAGATCAAAGGGTAATTTTCTGCGCAGAAATCTACAAAAATAATATCGTTATTGAAAATATACTAAGTGCTGCGGGTAGCTTGTTCCATTACGGAGAAGGTCCTAGCAATTATTTTTCCAACTCTTTCTCACATTATCATGCTGAACAGATAAAAAAAGACATAGCCTTGTGTCATTTTTTCGTCAAAACACACAGGTGAGACTATTTAAAGAAGGTTGAACAATTTCATGTACATATCTGTAATAGTGTCAGTAATGGTTTACTTATATTGTAGGTGTTATATAGGTATGCTTGCCTACCCTAAATTTTATGAATGCGTCCAGTGTACATTACCTTGTACATGGTTGAGCATTTGAGGAAAAGCTACTGTTTTCATCTGGTCTGCATTACAATTTGAGAAAAAGTTGGAACAAATAATTGCTAGGACGCTCTTCATTATACAATAACGTACCCTCAGCGCTACGTAAATTTTCAATAACAATGTTATTTTTTTTAGATTTCTGCGCACAATATACCGTTTGATCTTTCCTTATAAAAACACTTTTTAAGCAGCATGTACCTCTATTTTATATTCTAAACTGTAGAAAACAACAAAATAAGAAGTCTGTTAATTTTCAGGGAGATATGTTATTTTTATGGTTTTATGCACATTTTTGCATTAACCACAAATCACCACCTTAACGTCAATGGCGACTAAAAACTGCCATAGCAACCAAAGAACTGAAACAGTTGGCATAAATCAGTACTTATTGCTTATCTTACTTACAGATGCCAGGTAGGTAGGAACTTTTGATACAGAGGGCCGTTTATTTTCAGAGGAGATGTTTAGAAATATCGACAGTAGAGAGTCAAGCAGCAGAGAGTAAAAGGACGGACACTGGCTATTGCCTTTGCAGCTAGTTTTCTCGGAGCCTTTTTGGTGATTCCCCGCTAAATGCTATCTTTAAAATGACTTATTTGCCTTTCCTTTACCTAATTGAACCTTTATGTTATGCAACTCTGATCACTGATGAAAAATATATGAGATATAGTTTCGGGAGCATGCTTGAATATTTTGGGAGCTGGGGGCAGCTTTATTACTTTTACCATTTTGGGAAGCAGTAACAAAATATATTTAGGATGCATAAGGAAATAATCAAGGGAGCAGGGTAGATTTGGACATTATTTTAAGGGAGCAAGGGAGTACTGTTGTACCAAATATGGTTACCTTCCAATACAGCTACTCCATCAGCTCTATTCGTACGAATAGAGCTACTGTGTTTCTGTAGCTGTAAATGTGGACAAACATGCGTCACTTCGATTATGGCTGTTGCTGCACAAGTTATGACATGATGGATTTAGTGGAGCGGGAAAAACAGGTTCATCGTCCGTCTGTCTGGAAATACTTTATTTTGCGATCATGAAAACTTATAAACAGGACAATAAGCACATAACACTATTTTTAGCCAGCCAGAAATTCTTAGGATATAGCAACAAAAGAGAAAGTCTAAACACTTCGATAGCTCTTAACGCTATGCTTATAAATCTTACTTCGTTAATAAAAGGCAATTTGGAGATAATGCACAAGTCATTGTCATCCCACTAGAATACGTCTCATATGCAGTTTTGATACCGCGCCACATATCAGTGGCGAAGTATACTGTTTTCTCGCTGGCTGTCTGTGTGTCCGTCCGTCCGTTCGTCGGATATAAGTCTAGTCTCAGAGGTGGATGAAGGTAGCAACTCGAAGATACCATTCGATATATAGCTCTGAATCTTTGCTGTTTCTATATTCTGGGATACCCAGCCCAGAGTAGCACTAGGAAAAAATTTCACGCTTCGAATACAACTACTCTTCAGCACGATACCTCTATTCGCACGAACACAGCTACTGTGTAGCTCCATTCGTAAGCTTCCTTCGAGTAGAGCTAACGGAGTGGCTGTATTCGAAGACAGCCCTATGCGGTACAACAGAGCACTGTTTCATCCTGTATAATGCTCCAGATGTATTTTCAGTTTTATGTAGTTTTGTATGGATTTTGGGTTTGTTGTATTAATGTACAGCGCAGGTTCGTTTGACTATCGTTCCGCAGTCCACCAAAAAAAAAAAAAAAAAAAAAAAAAAAAAATTTGGTGGACCGCGGAACGATAGGTCGCGATACGGATTAGATACGCATTAATGCGGATAGATGCCTTCAGTTAGGGATCATTATGGTTAACTCGTCCGCACCTGAATATTTAAACTTTTTAAAATTTGGTGGCATATCCTGCGGACCTAGCGGATACCATACGGATACGATACGGAATCAATATGGAGAGAGACCACGCCCACAAATTGTGTGGATTTAAAGTCCGCAACTATTCGCCCAATCCGTAATGTGTGTGTGTGACTGGGGCATAATCGTGACATATTGGCCAGACCGTATTTGCACACAATGCAGCTGTGTCTCAGTTATTGGTTTGGATATGATATAGCAGTGACGCGAAGTTTGGCATTTGGAAGATCTGGGTTATTAAATTCTGGCGAGACAATGACTATAATTTTATGTACTCTCAAACGACTGATCAGACTGAAAGTGACCTGCTCATTTTGCTATCTGCTCATAATGTCTTACTACCTGTGTTGTTACTTCATGTTTCTATTTCCCGTTTGATGTCATGGGTGGATGCGGAATAGGATTGTATTATACACCACTTTACACAACTGAAACAAAAAGCACATTTAGACAATATTTTGAAAGAAAGTCTAGCAAAGTCTAGGAACAGTATGAAAACTTCTGTGGTTTTAATATACAAAGTCTTTGAAATAGTTTCTGGTTTAGCTCAGTGTTCTAATATAGTTAGAATCTGTTTCAAATAATATCCACACCTGCTTTATATTCTATAGTTTTAGTATGGTCGTATTTCCAAAATTGTTGGCAACGGACATGGCAGCATCTTATGGGCAGAGTAGTTATTCCCAATACACATAAACCGAAGTGTTCAAAGTACATCTTTTCATTATTCTCACAAGAAGGCGCAGAAATTTAGGTAGAAATTAGAAAAAGGCAAATTTTTATTCAAAATGGTCACTTATAGTATGCATAGTATGCATCAGTGTTGACAATGCCTTGAGATCTTTGCGTTAAAAATGTGCCTAAATTCAGAAAATTCTAATTAAAAAGCCGTACTTCTGTAGAGTATTCCCTTGTTTCCATTTACAGGAATGATGTATATGGTGGGTTTGCTGAAAACAAGACGCATTCTTTCTGGTGCAGTTCCAGCATCTACATGGACTAATGAACACAGAACATATATGAAGGCTGGCGGCTTACTAAGAGCCCGAAAAGATTTTCAGAGTGTAAAGCCTGACAAAGTTATCATTCAACAGACGCCAAATGGGGTATGATTTATTAGATCACATTTTTGCCTTATATTGCTTTTCTATCTGCCAGACCTATTTTTAGGACAAAGGCTTTTTAGCCAAAACAATTAATGGACACCCATAATACATCCTTGTTAAGTCACAACAAGAAATAGTAAGAATAATTCTAAATTCTACTCCGATTATTTCTGTGAAACATAACATTTAATAGGTGAAGTCGAAAGATAAAGAGAGTGTGTGTGTGTGTGTGTTTGGTGTGTGTGTGTGTGTGTGTGAGGGGGGGGCTTGGTGGAGGTAAGGCAGTGTTAAACCATTACATAACTCAAGATTCACTAATGCCGAGTCTGCTATTTTCTTTCTCTGTTTCATTCCTTGCTCGCAGAGGATTTTTCATCACAATTTATTTACTTTCACTGAAGCTTATGTTAAAGTTGGGTGCACTTCCTAGGTCTTTCTATAAAAGTTTCATTTTTTTCTGTAAAGATTTGTAATTATGCGTTTTACCCGACTATGAAGAGGGTTATACCAAATTATGCTCGTTTCTGAGTTACTGCATTCAAAAGTAGAGCAGTTTAATCTAAAATACCTAGACGTCGACGTAGATGGTATTTTTACTTGCATTTCTCAACGAAAAATTAACTGTGCCTTGATCTATCTCTAGGAATTCTCTATACTGATGTTATAAACTTTAAAATTTAAGCTATCGATAAAAAACTGTCTTGGTCTTGGTATGTATGTGAGTGTTTGTGTGTATGTTTAAATTTGTATTTGTTTCTTGTTAATTGTTATATGTACGTTATTTGCCCTTAACCCGGTAAACGGGTATACTTGTGCAATAAATAAAATTCGAATTCTAATTCTATTCCAGTTCGTTTCAGAGTATTTACATCCAAACGAAGCTAGGTCCTCTCAGTGTTTCGAATTTTCAAAGTAACGTCATTTATGCACAAACACGATTCAGTGAGGGAGTGGATAAGATATGGAACAGGCAATAAATGACACAAAACACGCAATTTAATTACCTGAAAATGATTATTTGTTTGAGAAATTGAAGTTTATGTTGAAGAATTTTAATTTGAAATGTTGTTGAAAAATGAACAGAGCATGGCATTTGCTCTTTGTCATGCTCAGATGGGACTGACGTCATGGATCTGTTAACATAGCAACTAAGAATTCATATCGATGACAAAGTGACGTCATCGAGATTGCATTCTGCCAAAGTAGTAAGCACAACGTTAGGTATTTCCGTAGTTGCTATGGTGAATGGTCTATAAAGTCATTGTCAAAAGAGCATGACCTATCCGATGACACGCCTAGTTTGTCCCAGTGCTCACTTTAAGCTCATGTCATACAATATTGGTCTTGCGCTTTACCTATATAAGTTTTATTGCAAATTGTACAGACATGTAAAAAAAGAAATAAAGTAGTTGGACACAAATGTTGGTAAATACGCATTGATCCATAATTGATACAAAGAAAACAGGAGCAAAATTAAGCAAAGAAATTAAAACACAACAAAAGGAAATGAAATTCAAATAAAAGATGAAATAATAATAACTCAAGAAGCCAAACAGAGAATGGCAACAAAACAAAAAATTGAACCCTCAGAATTAGTTAGCCTGGTTTTATATAATGACAATATAAATACTGCTTAACTATAAATCGAAATTATTAAATTTGTACTTACAATTGTTACCATGGAGTACGAACTTTTGAATATAGACTACCATATGAGGAAAATTTCAGACTTATTATTCCTTTCCACCTCATTCCATTATCATTCTCTGCAAAACGTTTTAGTCCACATCAATCTGCTATCAGTCTGAAACATCATAGTATACACAATATTTAATCTACAGTAAAAATAACCCTCAACGAGAAACAACGCAATGTGTTTGACCCTTTAGTGTTCAACTGCAAACCTTTTTTCAATTTCTGCAAATAAATATCTTCTGAAGGCACCAAACTTACAACAGCCTTGTAAGAGCAAACGAATTATTCAAAATCAAATCTTGACTCATAACACTGTTAAAATGAATATTTTTCTTAATTATTGGATCTGTGATATTATGATCTACAGGTCTAGGCAAAATGGAAGAGAATTATTCTGATATCTGGATTTTGATGTCTTATTACTGCTATACGGTTAGCATATTCAGATTATATTATCAAAACTGTCACGTTTGCCAATATTATTTGTACCAACATGAATCATCATGTATTCAAAGTCCTGCAAATCAGTGCTGCAATTTGATATCAAAATGGATAATTTCCCAATTGTGCTTCTGGAAATGCTTTAAGAGTAACTCCATCAATATGTAAAGTATCTTAAATTATAGAATCTCCGCAATCACAACTTTTCTGCATTCTGCAAAATATACAAATCATGATCTATAAAATGTATGGATCAATACATATACAAAATGAATACGGACAAATACTTCAAAAATAAATTTCCAATACCAAAGATGCCTGTCCTTCAATGCTGTCTGATAATCCAATTAATAAATACGTGTAATTGACAACTATCAGCTGCATTTTTCTAAAAATCTTCTGCCTTTAAGGATTAGCCTCCCTGGAAATGAGACCTATAAAGTATCTTTTAACATCATTTAGTACATCTCTTATGAAGCAAAAACCAATAGCACAATTTGACCTTATATGGCAAATAAGATGCATGTTCCAAGCAAAAGTGCGAGCGCAGCAATACGTTGCTTGTAGCTAAAGTTAATCCTATTAGCCAATTTTAATTGGATATATATATATAAAAAACGAAGTATAAAACGACGTCACATGCTCATTTTTTAACTTTAATTGTCACATAAACAAACGCGTTTCGTTAAACAAAAGTAAAAAGTATGCAAAGTCTTCAGTGTTAAAGTGACGTTAAAATGGCGGCGTTAGCTCTTAGCAACAGTTTATGACGTAACGTCATATGAGTTCTGTTCTATTCTATTCTAAATTCTATGACACCATAATGTAGCAGATGTTTAATATTAATGTAGACTATTTAATGTAGGCTTAAAACATTTGATAAAGTAATTTTCTTTATTTAACCTAGCGGAAGCGCTCTCAGTACTAAGTTTGAAAAAGGAAACATTTGAAATTTCGGCTCCGTGTTACAACATTCATCTAAATGCGCACTTAATGGTATCATTCTTGCCGAGGGGTCTCGTATCTGTTGGTGCGTCTTGTTCTCAGTTTTCCGCCTGTTTGACCTATGTAGTATTCTCCACACCCATTGCATGTTATTACATATAAAACGTTTTGTACATCACACGACATATTGTCATTTACATAGAATGTTTTCCCTTTGAAATTGTATGAATTTGATTCTATTATATGTTGGCACAATGAACAATTGTTTCTACCGCATTTTGTTACTTTAAATCTTTGGAGGTTTAATGTTGAACTTGTAAAACTGGCTTTAGTTAAAAGTCTTTTTAAACTTGGCGGTTGGCGTTTACTTTTTATGAAGTTTGTGTCATTGAGAGCGTTACTCATGGTCTTATCATTCATTAAAATTGGTAAATTATTTTTCATTCTCTGAATGACCCATCGGATAGGGCTGTTTTATTTAGTTGTGCTAACACAATCAGGTATATACATGGGCTGTTTTATTAAGTTATATATATATATACCCACTGGGACTCGAACCCACGCCGACTACGACAACTCCGCCTAGCCATTCAGAGACATGAGCTAACCGATTGCGCCACTACGATCCCCAAAAAAGGCGTTTCATGGAACAATGTTAAGCTTTATTTCTCTGAATGACCCATCGGATAGGGCTATTTTATTAAGTTGTGCTAACACAATCAGGTATATACATGGAATATCTGGATCATGCGATACAGAAGCTTGGAAATACAACTATATATATATAAGAGAGAGAGAGAGAGAGAGAGAGAGAGAGAGAGAGAAATCAACTAGTCCGATTTAGCCAAATATATATAATTTTAAACAACTTCTACCACGGTTTCACTGCATGTATAGATTTTCAAGAAAACATCTTTAATAACTTAGCGACATGACGTAACGTCTTATATGACGTTTCCCATTCAGCTTAGAATAAGCTACGTTTCCTGGTTATGAATACGTTGACGGCACCCTTTATTATCAACTTGCCTTGTTTAATTTTGGTTTTAAGGTTTGAAACAAATATTTATCTTTTGCCCGTCGTAACAGTTGGAACGCACACTCATCACACTTAAGTAATTCATTTTCTGAACTGTCGTTTACGCACAAAAATAATCCCTGACAAAATGGCGGCAAAAACTGAGTAAAAATGCACCTACCCAGCTAACAAACTAACGTTGTTGCAACGTTTGTGCAACGTTATATTTTGGTTGTGAAAACGTTTTGATATTTGGTTTAATGCAGGGTTTTTTGGATGGTTTTATTTGGGATTTCTAAACGTTTTCATAAAACGTTGCAAAAAACGTTGTTGCAACGTTAGCTAAACGTTTTCATAAAACGTTGTGTTTTGATTATAAAAAACATTTTGATTTGAGGTTTTATGTAGACTTATTTGGATGGTTTCTTTTGATAGGTCGCGGCGCCGACTGCTTTCAGCGTGCGCCGTTAGATTGTCGAAGGTTTGCAGTGCCAGCTTTAAAACGAAAAGATGTCACGCATCCTGACTTCATTTTGTAACGTGGGCCGACCTGCAAACAAACCCCGTCAGTGGAAAAGCATGCTCACCCACCAAGGGCGGTTTATTTGCTTATATACCCCAACATTTACTCGATCACAAACTACCGAGTTTGTAATTTGCATATCTATTTATATCCGTGACCTTCTACCGTCACATTACTTTCCCCTCCGAGAAGTCTCGTCCCGAGACTTGGCCTGGGAATTACATGGGTAAGGCAACTCCGGTCTGGCAGTTGTCATTATCCCACCGCTGCCACCAAATGTAACGTGGGCCGACCTGCAAACAAACCCCGTCAGTGGAAAAGCATGCTCACCCACCAAGGGCGGTTTATTTGCTTATATACCCCAACATTTACTCGATCACAAACTACCGAGTTTGTAATTTGCATATCTATTTATATCCGTGACCTTCTACCGTCACATTTTTATTATCATTTTTCTTACCCGCGATAATAATTATTTCAAAATGAACGGAGAACTATTATTTCATGCGAACGTGTACAACTATAAGTAGTACAACCGTGCCAGCCACATGGCTCCTGGTGTGAACAATCAAGTAATAACTGCTTAACAGCGTTTTCTCTTCCGACTTAATCTTGGACAAATCTGCATTTTGGGAATTTCTAATTGAAATTCATGATAAAGAGCAAAATTTGTATTGTGACGACTACAGCAAGCGCATGTATGACGCTAATTGTGACGTAACGTCAACGTTATTTCAAACGTCAGTTGGTAACGTCTTCAAAATGACGACACCCACGACATCGTTTGTGTGAAACATTGCCTATTTCGGATTTTTTGTCGACGTTAAGACATAGAAACAGATAATGATGGAATTATAAAGAATGAATTTCTTTCTTGGGATTTTATTGAGGAAATTCAATGCTTTAAAAAATGTAGAATCGCCGAGCCGGGCTTATCGCATTTCATTGAGCGAGTAGTGATACACGGAATTCAAGCGCGTGTGAGCAGTCCCAGCCCATGGGCAAGATAAAATTTTCCAGCACCGCTAAAAATAGAACAAACTTTGTCTCGTAGGTAAGAAATAGAGATTATTACCCGGTTGTTTTGATCCCAGCCCTGATCACATCCCGAGTTGACGGCATCGGCCCGAGCCCGAATCTCAGCCCGAGTTGACTTTATCGGCCCGAGCCCGAAGGGCGAGGTCTGATACCGTCAACTCGGGCTCAGATTAGGGCTGGGATCAAAACAACCGTGTAATGCTCTTTTTATCATATACTTTTTTTATAGAATTAAACTTTGTAAGAAAAAGTGCGTATTTTGTTCCAATAAAATATATCTGTTTTCTCTTTTTTATTGGATGATTGATTGATTGATTGACTGATTGATTGTTTTGGGTTTAACGGCCCTTTGAGACAGTATTTCAGTCTATATCGGGCCGTCTCCCAGACAGAGGGAGAAAGAGGAGAGAAATGTTAGACGAGAGAAAATATGTCCAAACAACCCCACTCGCACCTACTGCAAGTACAGTATGCCCTTGCCTACTATTATCTAAATCAGTAGGACGCCCCGAAGCTGGAAGTTACACGCAGCACCCAACACAACACAATCGTTAGGTATTTTAATCGTAAATGGCTCAAATTACAAAATAAAACTTACCGAGAATGATTTTCTGGAAGTAGAACAAGCTACACAGCCTCTGTGTGTCCACTTCCAACCAGTCGACGTGCGGCAATAAAACAGGGCGGCAGAAGTCCTTTGGCCCGCTGAGTTGTTTTGATGACGTCAGCGACAGCACTTGAAGTTAGCTCCAAATTTGAGGGCTGATATGACGGCTGAGATTATAAGTATCTTTCATGGGTGTGCGGTGTGGCTAGAAAAATCTGTCACGAGGGTCACTGATCGGCATCACGAAGCATGCCGAGTGATGCCGAACAGTAATCCCGAGTGACGGATTTTTCTATCCGCACCTCACACCCATCCATGACAGATACTTTTTCTTGCACATCACGTTTTGTTTTAACTTTAGAACTTGTTAAAATGCCTAATTTTATTGCTTGAGAAGTTTCTGTTTGCTTTTGAAAGAAGGCGCCGCTTTCAACGATCGCCATTCGGTTCTTTATGTCAACGTCTGGCGTGCATAAACTAACGTCATTTATGTCGTCTTCGTTACGTCATAATGTAAAAAGCCAACGTCACTTGACGCATAAACGTGACTTCCATTACAAACCTGTGCATTGAATGCTTGTGATTTTTATCCGGCCCTGGGTGAGATAACATGGGTGAGATAAGATTTGTAGGTACAGGGGAAACACGCGGATATCCTTATCCACTGTGCATGAAATTTCTGTCTCGCCATACACGTGATGTGATCTCGGCCCTACACGTGGTCTTTGGACTACAGGGCTGGACAGCGCTTTCTGACAGGGCTATATTGGTTTAGCCAAATATCTCGTATCAAGGGCAATACTAGTAAAAGTATGTGATAAACGTTTCTCCATTAGAAATAAGTTTTGCAGTAACGTTGCAGAAAGGTTTAGGAAACGTTTCTTCAGTCTAAATCTTAGTTATTAACTTTAATTAATAATATAGCTGGCAATAAACAATTTTAATTTTCAGATCTTTTTTGAAAATGAAGAAAAGAAAATGAGTGGAACTTCCGATGATGAGGATCCTCTGTATCCCGTGTTTTTGGAATGCTGGCATGCACACAACAAAGGGTCGCGGAAATGTGTGACAATATTAAATAATATAAGATGATAACTTTAAAATCGGCGTTGCAGCTAAAATTACCTTACAAGCAAACAGGTCGATCGGGAAATATGCTTATTCATAACCTACAATCTATTAGAGTACATGCTACTGGAAAGAATACTCGCATAAAATAGCTAATTGTGTACCTGATTTGAATTCCAATTTCAAAATTTGAAATTTGGAAAGAAGGAAGTCGGTAGTTTTGTATTATTAATTTCGGCTTCAAAAGTAGATTTTCTTGGTACGCTTGCGTTAAAATAAGCATTATTAAACGCACTTGATTTATCTTAGTAATTAAATTCGATTAATGAAAATTCAATTTGGAATTGAGAAAGTTTTGAAATACGAAACTGTGGTGAATATCTACCACGTGCTCTAAAGGATTTAGCCACGTGCTCTAAAAGATGTAGCCAACGTTAAAAAAACGTTACGAAAACGTTGTGTCCAGAGAGATCGTATTCAAATAAAATCACGGATAAGAGCTGTCCTTTCCCCTCTCTGTCTCTTTCAAGACTTTTGTTATCTTAACCAGACACCGTTAGATTACCTATATTTGCATAATTAAGAAGGCTCTTGCAGCTTATTTGGAATAAGTTGGTACCCATCGAAATCAAGGAAATACACATTTCAGAATAAAAAGGGGCATTAATTATGCAATAGTCATCAAAATGGCATGAAATGTGGCCCACACATTATATCACATATTCATGATATCGCCAATGGGATACGATTATTAGGACGGAAAAATATAACGTTGGAGCAACGTTCATAAAACGTTGACTGCAACTATATCATAGAGCGTGGAACATGTTCAAACGTTGAAATAACGTTTACTAAACGTTGGTCTCAAACAAACCTTCATACAACCAAACACAAACGTTGCGAAAACGTTTCTTGTTAGCTGGGTAATTATACCACTTGTTATTGTTACTACGATGACTGAGTCTACTAGAAACACGAATATGGATTTTTTGGCTATTATTGTGAGCTTGAAATCATTTCAAGACTACAGTGAACTTCCAAAAAATAGAATATAATGAACACAATACGATGCACCCAGTTCGTATAAATCGAAAAACCCAAACCCCAGGATCAATTATTTTGGAAAAAAATTGTCCCACGAATCGATTTCGGAGACATTGTGAAAATTTCATAGTTGGAATACTCGTCGTCATTCTTGCCAGGTAATATGGCAGGAGAAGATCTGTTTACGCATAAATCGATCAATATTTTGGGTGTTGGAAACTCCAAAAGTTAAACTTCATGCGTGCTCTGTTGAATGTTTTATATGCTGACCTTTGGCGGAACAACAATAATTTCTGCTTTCTTGAACTGTTAAAGATTAAAAGAAGGAAGGATAGAATGAATCACAGTGTAAAATGTAAGTGTCTACTTGTTTCTAAGAGCTGACAACTTCGCCTTCAGCCCTGCGCATCTCAACCCCCACCCCACAGGCCTACACACACAACCACATGGTGAGACAGTCAAATCTCTTGCAGCCAGTTAAGCTATAACTGCATAGATCTACGTACAATTGCTCCAGGCTTTGCCTATAAATGAAATTTTGAGTTTATCGTGCTTTTATTCAAACACAGAAAAAGGAGCCCGCCTGAATTAAAAATGGTAGCCGCCTCTTCAGTCTCGTGTTACATGAAACAAACTAAAACAATCCTCTGTAGTTGTCAAACAAGTTGAAACATAGGCCGGCCCCTTTAAGTGGGCTGGGGTGGGGAATATATTAAGTAAAATTAAATGAACGCCAAAAATTATACTTTTTATACTTTAGCGTGAATGCCATTAGGAATTAAAATGCATATATACCAATAGAAATGATACCACAAACTGAAAAATAAAATTATATCTTATTCAATTTACCCCAACTAAAAGAAACTTTAAAAGAGCTGCTTACTCGGCTTATCACTTGTAATTTATTGTTTGTTGGGATGTCTTTGTGAATCTTTCCCTTTGATGTTGGGGATAGGGTTTGGGGTCTGATTCAGTCAGTTCCTGAAGTGTAGTTGCTCTTTAAATATAACACATTTGCATTATGTGTAAATTGAACTTCCTCCTATCAAGAGAATAAGAGTAAACTATCAGTCATTAAATTAATAGACAGAAAACCTTGATGACAGACATTGACTGATAGTCATAACAGTAAAGGAGTGCAGTTGAGTGAGGGGAAGCCCACCCCTGCTACTCCCCCACCCCCAACTCACACCCCTTAAGAAGCCATTTCATTGATCACAAAGGATTATGTCAGAAAGGTCTTTATAATATACTATATTGGTCATACTCAGAAAAATGAATACCCTGCTGACTGCTATACCCAGCACTTTATCTGGAAAGTTGCATAATGTGTTTGTCCTTAGTTCTTCGTTCCAGTTATGCAGACAATGTTCGATGAAAAAATTAAAAACACTCCCATTATAAATGTTGCACCAGCATTATTGGGCTTCATAAACACCTGTTGTGCCCCCTCATTTGAACTATTTCAGCAAGATGGTTCTAATAATAGATTACACCATATGCTTTTATGGCTGAATTAGATAGAATTCCCAGAATTCTATCAAATACAGAAAACATGCCCCAGCTGAGTCTTTGTGAAATCTTGTAAAATCATTTCATAAAACCATCACTTATGGAAAGGTCCCCAGAAACATTTGTTTTTCTTTTAATGTCCATTCATTTTAACTATCTTTTATTTATATATATTTATTTATTTACATTGAGAGGCAAGGCCAGACTGACTGTGAATATTTTAATAACTTTATACATTTACAATACCTATATAGTAGATAATTGTTCGGTTGAAATTTGTGGAATCTTGATTTTATTAAAAGTTGTTCCTTTTGATCCAAAGAAACAGTGAGACAACACAACATACAAAGCAACATAATACTAGAAGAGAAATGATAAAAAATAATTCGATTTTGGTTCACCAAATATAGGCCTATTATTTATCTTTTTTATTTTTTTTATTTATATTTGTTTTTTTTTTTTAATTTATAATATTTTGTTTAATCATGATCATATCGTATCATTATAACTTAGGAAATTGGATTGGACAGCTGTGTATCTGTTTTTTTTTAGTTTTTTGTTAGTCTGACTCAGAATCATGTTAAAGAAACATGTCTCATTAAACCAAAATTAGGGAAAGAATCTCTATTCTCAATTGAGAAGTTTAGGTACCATTCATTATTAAATTATACAATTTTTGCATAAGATTTGCCCCTACCCTACAGATTTCCATGAGATTTTTGGTATAAGTTAGAGCAAATCATTAAAACTCACACCTAAAAATGACCACTGATATCTATATAAACACACTGGCATCTAATTTTATGAGCCAATGGCATTGCAGAGCTGACAGCCACGCCACCCCTGATTTGCTAGTATTTGACAAACGTGGTATTTCATGATAAATGTGTATGTTGTGACCCTTCATTAATACTCCTTATTGAGGCAGGGCCAAAACATATGTCTTAAAAGATGCAAACTGCGGTTTAAATGCCTAAAAGCTATCTTACACTAGATATGCAGCATTTCAGTTTTGCTGAACTTATAAGGAATTTAAAGGATTGTCTGTGTGTATGTACGGCTTTGTCATTTCCTAAGCTTAAAGTTGAAACCATATCTCCATTTAATAATGCAATTGTCGTAAAACACCTTTACCATCTGACAGTGTGTAAAATTGCTTGGAAAATCAAATACCCAGTAGTACATACCCTGATTAGACTGCTGTTTTGGGAGTAGTCTGACCCAGGTCTACACTGTACTTTTCATTCAAGGATTTACAGTCATTGCAGCTCTGCAAGTATTTGAGGATGGTTAAACATCATTAAAATTTCTCTTTTCTTTCACGAAAAAAAACCCTGCAGAAACGTTTGTGTGTGGGGGTTTGGGGGGGGGGGGGCAGGGGCGGGGAGGGGGAGATCGGGGTGTTATTTGGACAGAGTGATTGTGTGAATTGTAGAAGTGTCTTTGAAATATTGGCATGCGCAGGGTTAACTGGATAATAAAATTACTTTTTCTAGGGATTTTAAACACCACTTACCCGTGTTAAGCAATCAAAATTTAAAATTTTAAAATCGAAGCAAGTAAATGCGAAAGCTGAACCAGTTGAAGCTAGTTTAGATGTTGCGTCACAAATCAACTGTCAAAAATCAATTTGTTTACATTCTACGGTGTAGGCTACCGGTCAGTGTTTTTGTCTTTCTGACTAAAGAAGAGAAAAAATAAGTTGTGTATTGAATTAAAAGTTGTGTTTGTCGATTGTCGGATATCAGGATTCAAGAAAATCTCTCCGTAGGAATTGAACTTATAACAGACTGTTTTTTACAAAACTCTAACTTCCATCGCAACCGATCAGGTAAATTATCCGCCATTTTTGTTGAGAAAATGCATAGGGTGCCTTAACATTATTTTGCAAAGAAGATTGTCCCACACACCGAATTACTTGATTTTTTTACATGGGGAAAGGTATGGCACCATAGTTTTTCATGTCAAATGTCCGCCAACGGGAGAATGTCGATTTACTTTAAAAATTGCTATTGAAGTTAACGGATAAGAGACGTCTTTACGTGATCACTTATTCGTTCGATTGCCGAATATCTCGGTGTTTTGTTCTGCTCTCAAAGGCATAAAGAATTACATAAAGATGTATGGAATAAAACCATATATAATTTTCGGCTGTATGTAAAATTAAAATCTTAAAACGTTCCTTAAAGAGCAGAGATTACACACATGAGTAGGAACATGGGCTAGACTACGTAGTTTCGGCTAATAAAGCCTCGTCAGTGACCCTGACAATATCTGATGACGAAACATTTGTAACTTGATTCGCCGACAAAGCAGCACTGAAATGACGACATGTTCGTCGATTGAATCTAAATTTCAGGATTTTAAAATGTTTTGTTTCGTTGCCATCTGTTTAAACATATCACTCCGCCGTAGGTACGCGTTCCCACTGTAAAGTGATGCTTTCCGTATACAATTTATAAAACGGATAGATAAAACACTTCGGGCTCATTGTGTTTGAAAAATCGCCTATGTGTTCGCTTACTGCGAGGGTCCCGAATTTGTTTGTTGTGTACGGTGACAGTCTGTCTAAGCCTCTGTATTTCATTACATAGATTACATTTTTAACGTAGCTTGACATGCTTTCGCAGACTTTGAAATTTACATCGCAATTAAATGTTATTGAATTACTTTCTAATAGATGAATGCAGAGGCCGCAGTTCGATTTATGACATTTTTCCACCGATTGCTCATCATTGGACGTAAATTTAGCTTTAGTAAATAAACGTTTTGAGTTATATGGTTGTCATTTACTTTTTAAAACGTTTTGGCAAAATGTCTCTCATTTTACCATCTTGTTCCAAAATTGGTACATGGCTGGTAATAATATTAAACATTTCTGGGTCATTGGGGTTGTACGTTGATACATAAGGAATCATACTATTGTCCTGTCTCGCATTTACTGTGCTAAGTAAGTTTTTATCTAGTGGCATTGCACTATTAAAGCCGAAGTCGATTGTTGGTTGAGGGTATTTTTGTTTAATTAGAAAAAAAAAATATTTCTTGCATACAAGTTTGTTCATTTGATACTATTGTTCTTTATCGGCGTGCTAAATTGAAAGGGATTTTAATTTTAGTATGTCTAGGGTGGCAAGAATAGAACAGTATTGTATTGTTTGCTTTCTGTTTGTTTATAGAAGATATCTGTTCTATTTTCCCATTTTGATTTTTTACATGAACATCTAAGAAGGGCTGTTCTTACTGACCGTTCCAAGGCGGTAAGTCTGTTGTGGTTCTCTGTTGCCTGTTTTTGGTGTCAGAGTTTCTGTGATGTTTTACCTTATGTATGTTCTTATTATTTTTGGTTCGGTTTGGGTTGCTGAGTGGCCACCTTTTGGGAACAAGCTGCTCACTCGGTTGGCCATATGTTCTCTGTATCTTGATAATTTGTAATCTTCGTTGTTTCCAACTATGGTTTGAGGGCTGGATTTGGATTTTGATTGTTTCAGTTCCTGGTCTTTGCATACATTTTACTACATTGCTAAATTCCAATGTGAAATTGATATCTTTATGTATATTATTAGATTATTTAAGATATCGTGCAATACTTCTAGATCCTTATTTGATTTTATCCATAGTACGAAGCAGTAATCCAGAAATCACTTCCAATTTGTAATAAAATAGTTTGCGAATTCGTTACCGAAATGTACTTTGACTTCTTCATACAATCTTTCCTTTAGGTGGCCCATGGATAGTATGACCGTGTCTTTAATTTGTTTGTCATTGTCAAAGTAGGAGGTATTATTTTCGAGAATAAATTTGATACCATCGAGAATGAAGTATTTAGTAAATCTACTGTTTATTTCTTCTGAGTATTTCTCAAGCCGGTAACTGGCTGCCTCAATCCCTAATTCGTGTGGGATATTTGAGTAAAGTGCCCCTTTATCGAACGAGGCCAACATATTAGTAGTAGGTACTCTGTCTTGAAGGCTATTTAAGAAGTCTGTAGTATCGCGCAAATGTCTTTTTATGTTTTTTTTTTGTATAGGGCCGCAGTAAGATATCTAACAGATTACTCAGTCTATGAGTAAGGCATGACAGAACAGCTACACGTGGTCATAAGTTTAAGTCAGTTATATTCCTAACCTCAATGTACGAAGAAATTATGTTTTTGCAATTATCATTTATTACTTTACTTTTGTGTACTTTGGTTAAACCATAAAACTGGCTTGCTTTCGCTTCAAAATTTTCCAAATAATCTAGTTTTTAGCTCGCCTGAACGAAAGTTCAGGAAGAGCTATTGTTGTCACCTTGGCGTCGGCGTCAGCGTCCGCGTCCGCGTCTGCGTCCGCGTCCGCGTCCGCGTCCGCGTCCGCGTCCGCGTCAGCGTCGGCGTCCGGATTGGATGTTTTGGTTAAAGTTTTTTAAAGACCTATATCTCCTTAATCCACGGATGGATTCTTTTGATACTTGCACTGTAGTTAGATATTGGTCCAAAGTTTAACAGGGTACTACCCCCACCACACTCAGTGACCTTGATGTCAAGGTCACGGACTTAGAAAATTTGTTTTTTTTTTGACTGGATGTTTTGGTTAAAGTTTTTTAAAGCCCAATATCTCCTTAACCCATCAATGGATTCTTTTGATACTTGCACTGTAGTTAGATATAGGTCCAAAGTTTTCCAACGTACCACCCCCACCCCACTCAGTGACCTTTATGTCAAGGTCATGGACTTAGAAACTTGTCTTTTTATTGATTAGTTTTTTTGGTTAAAGTTTTTTTAAAGACCCATATTTCCTGAACCCATTGATGGATTCTTTTGATATTTGCACTGTAGTTAAATATTAGTCCAAAGTTTTACAGAGTACTAACCCAACCCCACTCAGTGACCTTGATGTTTTGGTCATGGACTTAGGAAATTTTTTTTTTTTCATTAAAGTTTTCTAATTGCATACTTATTCATATTGCTTGGCATAGATTTAGTTATCCCCTCACACCACGAAGTGGTGAGGGGATATAGGTTTTGTCCCGTACGTAAGTAGTACGTACGTACGTATGTTCACCTTTTGTCATCGCTCTAGCACTTACATTTCTCAACGGATTTTGAAATAACTTCACACAAGTGTAGGGCATGACAATATCTCGAGCAAGTTCGACTTTCAGGGTGCTGCGCCCAAGGTCAAGGTCACTGTGGCTATTTTTAGAAAAACTTCATCAGCGCTCTGGCTCCTACATTTCTTAATGGATTTTGAAATAACTTCACACAAATGTAGGGCATGACAATATCTCGAGCAAGTTCGACTTTCAGGGTGCTGCGCTTAAAAGGTCAAGGTCACTGTGGCTATTTTTAGAAAAACTTTGTCATCGCTCTAGCGCCTACATTTCTCAACGGATTTTGAAATAACTTCACACAAATGTAGGGCATGACAATATCTCGAGCAAGTTCCACTTTCAGGGTGCTTCGCCCAAGGATTCGAGCACAGACTACGGAGTTAGCTGCCCTTGAGCGTTTGAAAAAAAATCCCATAGGGTTATAATGGAGAAAACAACGTCATCATATTTTGAGAAAAACTTTGTCATCGCTCTATTGCCTACATTTCTCAACGGATTTTAAAATAACTTCAAACAAATGTAGGGCATGACAATATCTCGAGCAAGTTCGACTTTCAGGAGGCTGCGCCCAAGGTCAAGGTCACTGTGGCTATTTTTAGAAAAACTTTGTCAGCACTCTAGCACCTTCATTTCTCAGCAGATTTTAAAATAACTTGACACAAATGTAGGACATGACAATATCTCAAGCAAGTTTGACTTTCAGGATGCTGCGCCCAAGGTCAAGGTCACTGTGGCTATTTTGAGAAAAACTTTGTCATCACTCTAGCACCTACATTTCTCAACGGATTTTGAAGTAACTTCACACAAATGTAGGGCATGACAATATCTTGAGCAAGTTCGACTTTCAGGGTTCTGCGCCCAAGGTCAAGGTCACTGTGGTTATTTTTAGAAAAACTTTGTCAGCGATCTAGTGCCTATATTTCTCAATGGATTTTGAAGTTACTTCACACAAATGTAGGGCATGACAATATCTCGAGCAAGTTCGACTTTCAGGGTGCTGCGCTTAAAAGGTCATGGTCACTGTAGCTATTTTTAGAAAAACTTTGTCATCGCTCTAGCGCCTACATTTCTCCATGGATTTTAAAATAACTTCACACAAATGTAGGGTATGACAATATCTCGAGCAAGTAGTCTTGTGTGAGGGGATTTGTATCGCCTGCGATGCCTTGTTTACACTTGAACTGAAGTTAGACACTTTTTTTAGTTTTTACAAAACACTATATACAAAATGTACTTACCCCTATGGCTGACCTTGAAGTCAATGTCATCAGCTTAGAATTTTGTTTTAAGGATTTTGGTTAAAGTTTTGTATTTATGAAGACATAATATCACAGTTCCGCGATGGAGTCAGTTGATACTAATACTTGGACTGATGTTAGATAATGGTTCAGGGTATTGATACATCTGATACATACAATGCAATGTGACGATGTCGCATCAGCGTCAGTGAAACATTTTGATGTCGTTCCAGCAGGGTACATGTTATTTTCAGGGTTACCCATTATTTACAGTTGTCATAGTAATGATATCTCATTATGTTGCTTTACAGTGCCTCTTTTGTAAATACAATGTTTTTCTGTCAGGCAGCTTTCATCAGAAACCTTGTCCATCATCAGATGTATGGTGAGTAAGCAAATCAAGAGTAGATAAGTATACAGGGCAAGTGTGTAACTCAGCAGTTTGGCATATATAGTCTGTATATCACAGATATTTAAATACTTGCATTCTAAAATTTAGAATGAAATTTATGATAATAACTTCTATTTTATGAAATCTAAAATTGTAACCAAATTATTTCTCCACTGCGTGTTAGTGAACCCAACCAAATATGTCTGCCTTCACAGTTTAAATTTAGTCTGCTTTTGTATTTTCTTACCCTCTATGCCAAATTATCAGTTACACACACTAAGTCTAACAGCAGGGTTTATTTTGGTACCTGTATGTAATGTTCTGCCTTAATGCTGACTAGTCATAATTCCCAAGTACTTTGAAACCCGATTGAACGTTATTACAGGTAGGACATTTTGTTAAATTTTGGAACAGGTGTGGCTTACCTCAATCAGACTGTGCTTACACGATAATTCAGTCAACTATTTTATGCAACATATCCTTATACATGAGGAGGAGTTATCTGAAATCGGAGATGTAAGAAGCCACAACAGAATTTCTGAAGACTTATCACAATACTAAATTGTGGATTATTAAACAAGCAAATAAATCAAGGGTAAAAAACTATTGTCCTTTTGCAATAAAAAGTTAAATTTTTAGTCACTCTCTGCATACATCTTTCGTATAGAATAAGCCCTGTTGGACTACTTTATTATAAACCAGTTCAGTTTATTGTTCTAAACTAATGCTTCTGTTACGTTCCATTGTGACTCCATTTTCAGATTAAATGCTGTTCAGATGAGGGAGGTTTGAAATGGGCAGTCTTTGTTGAAGACTTTAACGCATCAGGCTTTCTGTTCTTTGCATGATATAATTAATACCTGGTGATGGATTTCTTTCAGATCAGTACAACCTTGTCATGCAAAGAAGAAACTGCATGTACCAACACATTGTTCTGTATTTTTCACCTTTTCAAAATTGCCACATAGCAGATGTTTAGACATTTTGAAAAAGATAATGCATAAAGAAGAAAGGGGAAACATGAAAAGTTAAATTCATTGTACATGTACTCTCAGTGTTATTTCAGAAAGGACAAGAAATGATGAAAACTAAGATCAGCATGCATTTTTTTTAGCTAATTATGAACTATTTCATAAAACATAATTATTCAAAGTTATTAAAAGTTTATTTTAAAAAAACATGAAGCAAGAAAATAAGCACATGAAATCTATGTCCCATCAGTAGAATAATGTTTTGTTTCTAAATCTAAAAGTGGCTTTTCTGCACCATTTTAGTAGACATTTACATCACTGGCCTTGTGGATAAAAGGATCATGTTTGACTAAATCTAACAAGCTATGCATGGTATAATATTCATTATGTTAGATCAGCTACTGTATTTAAAGATTTAAGTTGACTAGATCTTTTAAGGGAAGCAACTGTGCCATTTGAAGTAAGTAAGTAAGTAAGTAGGTAAGTAAGCAAAGTCTTTATTTAACGAGAGTAACAAATTAAGCATCATAGTTAATCTTCCATGAGGCCCTCAAACAAACTGTACAACATTTTACAAATATACATACAAGAAATTGTGAAGAGCATTTACACAATAATTTCGTTTTTCATTCCCTTATCAGTGGGGGAGAATTTGCTTCTGTAGGAGCAAATCTTTTCCTTTAAGAGTAGATTCCATTTTGGAAAGGCTTCATTCTCCATAGATGCAAACAGGTCATGAAAGTTGTTCTCCTTTTTGAAAATGGCAGAGAATATGGAGGTGTACCCATTTACCTCAAGTTCACAGGATGACAACATGAAAGAAAAATGTTTAATGCATATACTATAATTATTTTAAAACAGTCACTCACTGAACAATTTAATGCATTTGTCTGAGTTATTTTATATTCTAAACTAGGAAAAAGCTTTTTAGTATAGTTTTGTATATTTTCAGTTTAACTTCCATTTGAATCAATTTCTTTAGTTTTCACTGCTAATATATTAAATTTTGTTACATGTGACTGCATGAATTTTACGTGTACTATATTACATCAGTTAATTGATATTTTGTTACAGTGATACCAATGATGGCCCTACCCTGTATGAGAAAAAGAAAACGGGTACATTTCAATCTATGTCATTCAACTATGATAGTCTATACAGCTGTAAGAAGTTACTGTAGTTCGGGTGCAGCATGGAACTACACAGGTACAAGGTTTGACAATGGTAAGTCCATAATTTCTTGACACTAAAGCTCAGATAATGGTAACTAAGCCTATTATCTATTTACAGAAATTATTTTTTACTCAGAAAATACCTTGTTGTGTAGAGGACTAAAACTAAGTCCCATATGAAGCTTTGAACAAAACCTATTCCTGGCAAAGGTTATGTTCCAACATAACCTATGCCAGGAATAGGTTTTGTTCCAACATAACCTATGCCAGGAATAGGTTTTGTTCCAACATAACCTATGCCAGGAATAGGTTAAGTTTCAGAACATAACCTATGCCAGGAATAGATTTTGTTCAAAGCTTTATATGGGACTTAATTCTAGTCATCTATAAAACAAGGTATTTTCCAAGTAAAAAAAAATAATTTCTGTAAATAGATAGTAGGCTGTTCCGTGGGTTTGGATGATAATTATGGGGTAATTGAATGCACATGCTGTTACCCCTTACTTGAACTGCCTTACTGAAGTACTTTGAATTAGGGTTCTCCACGTGATTTTACTGAGAAATAAAAGTTGATTCTCAGAATTTATCTTTATAATCTACCTTGTCAAGAGCCTTGAGATTATTTAACTTTGTATGTGTGTGTCAGTATATGTGTGTGCCTCAGTGGGTGTGAAGGAATATCTTTATTAGCTAAATTCCTTCCCACCCCATACAAAAACCAGTGACTTGCCCTGTTACACTTTCTTGCTACAGTAAAACCTGTCCTCTATTAAGCAAGCAACCTGTATTAAGGAAGCATGTATTCAGTTCCCAAAGCAGGCAAATTCATCGAAATGTACCTGTATTAAGCAAGCACCTGTCTTAAGCAAGCAGATTTTGATTAGCCCTTAGGTGCTTGCTTAATACAGGTTGGACTGTACTTTTATATATTTTAAATAGCTATGAGTCTTGTTCACCATTAATTGATTCCTCCCAAGTTTTCTGTTATTTATAGTTAAACTGTCTGCATTACAGTGAAATTGTTTTGACAAACATGATCAGCTTTGACTGTTTGTTATTATATAATTACATAATTTCACGTTAGGCTTGCACAGTTTAATATGGAAAAGCAATCTTTCATGTTCATTACCTGTATTAACTTTTGCTTGCATTTTAGAATTGTTCAAATGCTTGTTGCCAGATATTTTCTTAAGACTTAGCAAATATTAATCGGATGATTAAACATGTGTGATCCTTATTTTCATCTGTGGTTTTCTCAACTTATGACTAGTGTATTAAACAGCTATTTATGGTCTGTAGCAATACCAACTGAAAAACCTGAAACTAACTTAAGCTTTGATGTCACATAAATTTAAAGCTTTTGATTTTATTGTTATAACCTTTTCTTTGAGATAATAATTGCTTTGACACTCTTTCATTTGTTTCAGGTTCAAGTACACTGGTACTGGACATCCTGTTAGGAAATAAAGGGGCACATATGTATAATGGTAACGGTATGGAGCAATGCTCCGCATGTAAAAAATGGTTTAAAACCGCAAAAACTCTCTTGAACCACAGATGTTCTTTCTGCTGTGACTGTGACAAAATCTTCAGTTCTTATCAGAAGTTCCAGCAACACAGATGTACTAAAGCAGTCTTCATGGTTACAAATAAAGATGAAGAGGAACATACTGATACTAAAGTAAATATATGTGCTGATCAGGTAAGACAAAGCTCATCTCAAAATAACATGGAAACTCTAATTTGTGAAAGATGTCAGCGGTCATATAAGACAAGAAAAACTTTAGTAAATCATAAATGTACATATTGTGGTAGCTGTAATACCGCCTTTACTACGTATAAGATCTTTTTGTCACATACATGTTCCAAAGCTATAAAGACTGAATATCAGGACACTAACAAAGCCTTGAATAAAAAGTTTAGAATGACTTCTGAACCTGTAAGAGACATGTCCACAGTAGCTGATATGGTGGGAGGATGTGGTAATTTTATCCCTGATGATGTTATTTGTGTGGCACTGGACATGATCAGACAGTTTACTGGTTCAGACTACCATGGGTATATTACACCCGCTGAAATGACATGGTTTCTTTCAAATCCAACAGAAGCTGGCCCGCCAGTTCCATACAGTGAACTATCAATTAATATACATAATATAGGCAATCATTGGGTTACATCTGTTTATAACCCGCAGATAGGGCGAATCTTGGTGTACGATTCCCTACGTAGAATCGAACATTATACACAAATCGTACCTCAGCTTAGGTTTCTGTATGGCAATGAGCTTTTAAGTAGAGTAGATTTTATACCAGTGACCCAGCAGGGAGCAGATGCAGCATGTGGGGCATTCGCAGTTGCTTATGCATTCTGCTACTGTTTAGGGATGTCTCCCAGTTTGCAAAACTTTGATAAGTTGCAAATGAGAACCCACTTAAGGGATTGTATACAATCAAGACAAATAGTTGCATTTCCAACTACACATTCCAGTAATACATGCACAGAAACAGACAGCAGGAACAATAAAAGGAGGCTACCAAATGATTATGACTCTACTAATGAAAATATAAAAAAGTGCCAAAAAAATGTTGAAGTAGTGGAAATTGTATCTAGTGGACAGAGTATACAAAGCCAAAATGACAGAGAACGAAAACAGAAGAAAAGAGAACTACCAAACATAAGAGAAATGGAAAATTTGAGAAAAAGGCAAAATTCTGAAAGTCGAAGAAAAGAGGCAGAACATAAAAGCAAAAAGAGAAGAGCTGAGGAAGTAAGACAAAAGGAAAACATGAAAAAGAGACAAAATCCAGATGGCCATGTCAGGAATAGAGAGCGCAAACGTGGAGTTCGAAAGGAAGTTGAACATAAAAACATGGAAAATAGAAAGAAAAGGTTGAATCCAGATGGCCATGTCAGGGATAGAGGGCGTAAACATGAAGCCCGAAAGGATGTAGAACTTAAAAACATGGAAAATAGAAAGAAAAGGCTGAATCCAGATGGTCATGTCAGGGATAGAGGGCGTAAACATGAAGCCCGAAAGGATGTAGAATTTAGAAAGATGGAAAATAGAAAGAAAAGGCTGAATCCAGAATGTCATGTCAGGGATACAGGGCGTAAACGGGAAGCCCGAAACAATGTTGAATTTAGAAAGATGGAAAATAGAAAGAAAAGGTTGAATCCAGATCGTCATGTCAGGGATAGAGGGCATAAACATGAAGCCCGAAAGGATGTAGAATTTAGAAACAAGGAAAATAGAAAGAAAAGGCTTAATCCAGATTTGCATGTCAGGGATAGAGGGCGTAAACTTGAAGCCCGAAAGGATGTAGCATTTAGAAACATGGAAAATAGAAAGAAAAGGCTGAATCCAGCTTGTCATGTCAGGGATAGAGGGCGTAAACATGAAGCCCGAAAGGATGTAGAATTTATAAAGATGGAAAACAGAAAGAAAAGGTTGAATCCAGATGGTCATGTCAGGGATAGAGGGCGTAAACATGAAGCCCGAAAGGATGTAGAATTTAGGAAGATGGAAAATAGAAAGAAAAGGCTGAATCCAGCTTGTCATGTCAGGGATAGAGGGCGTAAACATGAAGCCCGAAAGGATGTAGAATTTATAAAGATGGAAAACAGAAAGAAAAGGCTGAATCCAGATGGTCATGTCAGGGATAGAGGGCGTAAACATGAAGCCCGAAAGGATGTAGAATTTAGAAAGATGGAAAATAGAAAGAAAAGGCTGAATCCAGATGGTCATGTCAGGGATAGAGGGCGTAAACATGAAGCCCGAAAAGATGTAGGACTTAGAAACATGGAAAATAAAAAGAAAGCACTGAATCCAGATGGTCATGCCAAGAATAGAGAACGTAAACGTATAATAAGGAAATACATTGAAATCAGAAACTTGGAAAATATGAGAAAGAAAACTGTTGCAAGTAGGTATCAAGCGAAAGAAAAGAAACAATTGACAAGAGAAAGTAAATCTTACAGAGCATTAGAAAATAAGAAAAAAAAGGAGAGAAAAATAATCTCCGTTCCCCAGATTATAAAAAACTTTCACATAGCTGTTCAGAGTGGGCCTTTATATGTGTGCACATGTTGCAGTCAAATGATGTATCGAGAAAGTGTAAGGCTAGTGCCAAAATCAATTAATATTGAAGAAAAATTGAAAAGAATGCTGATCACAGGTACAACAAGTGTGGATAACAAGGAGTGGATATGTCATACATGTTTCAGTGCCATTAGGAGTAAAAAAATTCCAAGTTGTGCCATAGCCAACTTGATGGATTTTCCAGTAAAACCTCCAGAACTGGATTTGACAGATATGGAAGAAAGACTGGTAGCAACACGCATCCCATTTATGTGTCTACATCAACTTCCTCGTGGTGGCCAGCTTAGCCTTAATGGAAATGTTGTCAATGTTCCTGCCAATGTTACTAATACAGTTTTGAAACTTCCTAGAAATATGGATGACAGTGAGTGCATTCCAGTTAAGCTGAAAAGAAAACAGAGTTTTGGGCATCATGTTGCTTTTAAAAACATACGCCCGCAAAAAGTCATAACTGCAATTAATTGGTTAATAGCAAATTGCAGGTTATATCAGGAGGAAGGTGTTGTTGTGAATGATGACTGGAATCCAACAAATGGTATTGTGGAAACAACTGATGATAACACTCCAGATGAATCAACTGATGAACCAGACCCTTGGGATGAAACTGCAGCTCAAGAGCAACCAGTGGGCATATTGGATACTCTTCTTGTCCCACAAGATTTAACTGATGAGGCTTGTCGCATATTTTCGTTTGCTCCTGCTGAAGGAAATACTCCAGTTAGCATTTTCATGGATCATAATGCAGAAGAACTGGCTTTTCCTACATTATTTTGTGGAAGAGCCCGCCCTGACAACATGGAGAGACCTGTCAAGATAAGCTATGCTGATATTTGCAAATCAGAATTGCGAAGGTCCAATAGAAGGATGGCCAGTCACATTCCCAATTTGTTTTTCAAGTTTAAGAAACTACAGACAAAGCACATTCTGGATAAAGCCAATATCTGTATCAGGAAAGCCCAAGGAAAACAAGATTTGACTGCTGGCCATCTAAAATCAATGGAAAATGTGGAAAAACTATGTCGTTTGAATGAAGGCTTTAGGATTTTTAAGGATCTTCGAGGGTCACCCCCATACTGGGAGCAGACAAAAAAGGACATATTTGCTATGATACGCAAGCTAGGGATTCCAACCTGGTTCACATCATTTTCTTCTGCAGAAACTAGGTGGACTCACCTTCTTCAAATTTTATACAAGTCTGTTCATATGAAAACACTTTCAGATCAAGAAGTATCAGAGCTCACCTGGTTCCAGAAGTCAGAATTGATTAAGAGTGACCCGGTCACATGTGCTAGACACTTTGGGCATCAAGTTAAAAAAATTCTCACTGATGTTCTCCAAAACCCATATAATGTGGTAGGAAAAGTTTTAGACTATTTCTATAAAGTAGAATTTCAGATGAGAGGCTCTCCTCATATCCACATGCTTGTCTGGGTTGAAGATTCACCAACTCTTGATGGGAGTGAAGATGCTGAAGCCAGGGTCATAGCATTTGTAGACAAGTATGTAACCTGTAGTAAAGATGAGTCTGTGGATGATGTAGTCCCTCTACAACAACATTCTCATTCCAGAACATGTCAAAGGAAAAATAAAAATGAATGTAGGTTTAATTTTCCAATGCCACCAATGCCAGAAACGTGCATTCTTGAGCCCTTGGGCCCAGAAACTACAGAGGAAGAGAAAATAATACATGAAAAGAACTGGGAAAAGATCAGGAAAAAACTTGATGATTTGAAAACGGGCAAAGACATAGATTTTCATGAGTTCTTGAAAGAAATTGATTTTACAATGGAAGAATACACATTGGCAGTCAGATCCTCATTAAAAAGCCTAAGAATATTCTTACAGAGACAGGTGAATGAAATTAGGATCAATAGTTACAACAAATGTCTTTTACAGTGTTGGAGAGCAAATATGGATATACAGTTTGTCACCGATCCATATGCCTGTGCTATGTACATAGTGACATATATAGCAAAAGCTCAAAGAGGCATGAGCAACTTGCTCTTCAATGCTGCAAAAGAAGCTAAAGAAGGAAATCATGACATAAGAAAACAAGTAAGGACGATTGGTCACAAATTCTTGACACATGTTGAAGTATCTGCACAAGAAGCAGTGTACTTCATTTTGCAGCTTCCTCTGAAAAATGCATCACGTGATGTTATGTTCATTAATACATCCCCAGAAAATGAGAGAGTTGTAATGCTCCAAAGTCACAAGTTAATCCAAAATCTTCCTGATGAGTCTACTGAGGTAGAGACAACAAGCATAATACAGAGATATGCACAAAGACCAAGAAAACTTCATGATTTGTGCCTTGCTGACTTCTGTTCTAATTACAGGGTAGTATATAATAGCAGATCAGTAAATACAGACGAAGAAATAGATGATATGAATCCAGCCGGTGATGATAACTGCTGTTTAACTAAGCAATACAAGTGTGAAGATGGGACTATACTAAGAAAGAGAAAGAGGCCTATAGTTATCAGATATGTTAGATACCAGTATGAAATGGACTCAGAAAACTACTTCAGAGAAGTCTTGATGTTATTTTATCATTGGCGAAAAGAAGAAATGATACCAGGAGACTGTGAAACATACCAGGAAAGATTCCAACAATTGGTTGACATAACCGATATAGAAGAAAAAATGAAAGAATACAACCACAACTGGTTTGAGCTAGATGAAGCTGTTAAAGATCTTGAGAAGAGAACTGAAGACAGCATGGAAGATGAATGGGATAGATTAGCCCCCAATGCTCAGCAAGTGGAGAGAGATGATGAAGAAGAAGGAGTTACAGAAAGTGATATATTCCCAGTTTTTGCCCCTCCAAATACTGAAGTCTCATCTTTCAATGAAATTCCAGGAGGACCAGCTGAGTCTGAGAGTGACAGGACTGAAGTCATGGTAAATGTCATGCCAGAGGAAGATTATTTATCACTAGTCAGATCATTGAACAAACAACAAAGAGAAATTTTCCACCATGTACTGTATCATTTAAAAGTTAGTGCCAGTCCTCTATATTTATTTCTGACAGGGGGTGCAGGAGTGGGTAAAACAGTAGTGGTAAAGGCTATCTATCAAGCTATGTTGAGATACTAC
The DNA here is from genome assembly GCA_963989385.1 of Ctena decussata. NCBI lineage: Eukaryota > Metazoa > Mollusca > Bivalvia > Lucinida > Lucinidae > Ctena > Ctena decussata. Next base: position 59,401,931 of record OZ022514.1, on the reverse strand, counting down.
AACAAAAGTATCACCTGCAATCCAGACAACATCAAGGTTCTCCTAGCAGCACCAACAGGTATAGCAGCTTACTTGATTAAAGGAAACACTCTGCACAGTCTGTTCAAAATTCCTGTCAGTCAAAAACTAACTTACAAACCGTTGACAAGTGATAAACTGAACACTCTTCACTGTAAGTTTCAGGATGTCAAGCTCCTGATAATAGATGAAATATCCATGGTAGGTAACAGAATGCTGTCTTTCATTCATCACAGACTTCAGCAGATAACTGGTTCATCAAAGCTGTTTGGTGGAATTTCTGTTATTGCAGTTGGAGATTTATTTCAGCTGAAGCCTGTGTTTGATGGTTGGGTCTTTGAAAATCTCACACAAGACTATGGACCGCTTGCAACAAACCTTTGGACTGAAAACTTCCAACTATTCCAGTTAACAACTATCATGAGACAGAAAGATTCAGCTGAGTTTGCTCAGTTACTCAATCGCTTGAGAGAAAGCAGACACACAGAAAAAGACATACAAATGCTCAAGACTAGAGTTATCAACAAAGATGTATTATATCCAGACTATCCGCTCAAGGTACCGCACATCTTTATATCCAACAGGATGGTTGACAGCCACAACAGTTTGGTATATGAAACCAGTACCAATAAAATATGCATTAAAGCAATGGATGTTGTTTTAGGGGATGTATTAAAAGATGTAAAGGAGAAAGTGAAAAAATCAGTTCCTCAAGATGCAAGCAAAACAATGGGGCTAAGTTCACAATACAAGTCGGCACTGGGACTGAGAAATGAGATATCATGCAACATAGATGTTGAAGATGGTTTGGCCAATGGGGCCGGTTGTGTCCTGGAATCAGTAGGCTCAGTAACTGCAATTGGCAAAATCAGTTATCTGTGGGTTAAGTTTGAAGATCAATCTGTTGGAAGGAAATGTAGAGAGGAAAACAAGAAATTATATACTTCAGCCATCCACAAAAACTGGACCCCAATATTCAAGGTGAAACGTCAGTTTCCAGTTGGACGATACCAGTCCGTGATGGTAATGAGAGAACAGATTCCTCTAAGATGTGCTGCAGCAAAGACTTGCCATAGATGCCAAGGTGATACTATGGAGGCTGCTGTGGTTGATTTTTCAGGTAGAACATTCCCACATTCCCACTATGTAGCTTTAAGTCGTGTGACTTCAGTTGACAATCTCTATATCAGAGAGTTAAATGAAAAGTCAATTGCAACAAGTAAAGCTGTGAAAGAAGAAATGGAACGTTTGGGCACAGAAATGTTGTCAAAATCACCATTATTAACATACCACACTGCCAAGAAACCCTGCTTGAAGTTGCTTGTTCACCATGTAAGATCTCTTCATAAACACTTCAGGGACATATTACCTGATGAGACCTACAGCTGTTCTGATGTGATGATATTTGCTGAAACAAAGCTCAAGCCATCTGATGTCAGTGATGACTATTCTATTCCAGGATTCTGCTCATTTAGATTTGATGGCCAGTGTTCAGGAACATCTCGCTCACCGTTTGGCATGATTGTTTATACTAAATTACAAATAGACAGGTCAACAATTTGCCACAAGGTCAAGAAAACATCAGCTGGAACTGTCATAGAAATGGTTACTTTTGTCATACAGACAGAGTTTCAAGATGTACAACAAATCAGAATAGCAGCAGTGTATGCATCACCAAAAGCTAAATGGACAGAGCTGAAGAAGTTTTTAGAAGAAGCTGAACAGCTGTATCAGTTTACTGTTGATGAGCCAGTTCTCCTTGCTGGAGATTTCAATGTTGATCTGTTAGCCAACTCTAGCCATGCAATTTTGAAAACTATAGGTCTCAAACAACAAATTAGTCAGCCAACTACAGACAACAACAGTCTCATTGACCATGTTTACACTAATGTAATGCAGCTTCAGGTAACATGTGGGGTCCTTGAATCACACTTCTCGGACCATAAAGCTGTGTTTGCATTGCTTCAGTAACTTTTCTTTTCCTGCCATTGATTTAAAACATGCATTGGGAAAACTTTATTGATTGGTCAAATAATACTTGAAGCATCCCAGATTCTGTTGGGAATCCACCAAGCAGCAGTAATGGCATCCCACTCTGTTCAGGCTCCACCAGGTATCTGTTATGGCATCCCAGACTCTGTTCAGGATCCACCAGGTATCCATAATGGCATCGCAGTTTCTGTTCGGGAGCCACCAAGCAGCAGTTATGACATCCAAGACTCTGTTCAGGATCCACCAGGTATCCATTTTGGCATCCCAGTCTCTGTTCAGGGGCTACAAGACTCCGCCAGGTATCTGTTACCGCATCCCAGACTCTGCTCAGGAGCTACCAGACTCCGCCAGGTAATTATTACCGCATTCCATACTATGTTCAGGATCTACCAGGCTCCGCCAGGTATCTGTTATGGCATCCGAGACTCTGTACAGGAGCTACCAGGCTCCGCCAGGTATCTGTTATGGCATCGCAGATTCTTTTCAGGAGCTACCAGACTCCACTAGGTATCTGTTACCGCATCCCAGACTCTGCTCAGGAGCTACCAGACTCCGCCAGGTAATTATTACCGCATTCCATACTATGTTCAGGATCTACCAGGCTCCGCCAGGTATCTGTTATGGCATCCGAGACTCTGTACAGGAGCTACCAGGCTCCGCCAGGTATCTGTTATGGCATCCCAGTTTCTTTTCAGGAGCTACCAGACTCCACTAGGTATCTGTTACCGCATCCCAGACTCTGCTCAGGAGCTACAAGACTCCGCCAGGTATCTGTTACCGCATCCCAGACTCTGCTCAGGAGCTACCACTCCGCCATGTAATTATTACTGCATTCCATACTATGTTCAGGATCTACCAGGCTCCGCCAGGTATCTGTTATGGCATCCTAGACTCTGTTCAGGAGCTACCAGGCTCCGCCAGGTACATTGTATCTGTAATGGCATCGCAGATTCTGTTCAGGAGCTACCAGGCTCCGCCAGGTACATTGTATCTGTAATGGCATCGCAGATTCTTTTCAGGAGCTACCAGACTCTGCCAGGTATCTGTTACCGCATCCCAGACTCTGCTCAGGAGCTACCAGACTCAGCCAGGTATCTGTTACCGCATCCCAGACTCTGTTCAGGAGCTACCAGGCTCCGCCAGGTATCAGGAGCCCCGGTAACTAAGTGGGTTAAGGGCTGGCCTACTGATCTAGCGGACAGGGTTCGAATCCCGCTTGAAGCGAGAATCTTTCCTACCGTAAACAGGGTTCCATTGCACACAGCCTTTCCTTATCATCCGCCCATTGACCTGATATAACTGAAATACTGTTGAAAAGGACGTCAAATCACAAGTCATACATCATCTAGACACCAGGTTTCTGATATGGCATCACAGACTCTGTTCAGGAGCTACCAGACTCAGCCAGGTATCTGTTACAGCATCCCAGACTCTGTTCAGGAACTTCCAGACTCCGCCAGGTATCTGTTACCGCATCCCAGACTCTGTTCAGGAGCTAACAGACTCTGCCAGGTATCTGTTATGGCATCCCAGACTCTGTTCAGGAGCTACCAGACTCCACCAGGTATCTGTTACTGCATCCCAGACTGTTCAGGAGCTTGCCTGAAATTTTATGAAATGCAAGCCACACCACCATAGAGACTGTGCAGTGGGCAGGAACCTATTCAGGCGAGCTATGCTGTCAGGCGACAGCTCTTGTTTTCGTTAATTGTCTCTGAAACTTTTCTAAGTATTTGTTTTACTTTTGATACGTATCTCTATGAAGATCTGACGCCGATTTTCATAGTATTCCGGGTTCGTGATTATAGTGTTTACCATTTGTCGATAGTGTTCTTTATCCATTACTACGGTTGTACTTCCTTTATCAGCTTTTTTTTATTATAATACAGTCATCATTTTTGAAGATTTTATTGCATTAATTTCAGATTTTTTTTTTTTTTACTGGGCCATTATGTTTTATTTAAGGAAATTCTTCAATTATAGTAGAAATGAATTTGTCAAGGGCTTCATTTGTGTCAGGTGGTGGTATGAAATCGCTGGTTTTTGACCAGCGACATCGTTATTATCGGTGCCATAAAAATATCAAGCAGTCTAAGTTTTCTATTGAATTCTTTAACATCTTCTGATAATTGTTCAGGATTACCTACAGGCGGTGTCGGGGTGAATTTCACTCTCTTGTTTAATAAAGCCTGTTCTGATATATCTAATTGTCTTTGAGATGAATTAATTATTCTTACATCATTTAGTTTGGTGGATATTATTGATTGTTGGGCAGACGTCCTCGATCCCAGCTTCTGTCTTCGTCTATAAAAAATAAAGTTGGTCATTAATATTCCTTTTTGGCCTTTGCCCGTCAGTTCGTGATGGTTTGGGTCCAGCCCGTTGTCTTAATGGTCGCAGTCCCCCACCACTTATTTCATTTCCCGTCTGTAGAGGAGACGGCTGTGTTCTTTGTCTTGGAGGCCTTTGCGGTAAGGGTGTATATATTAACTCGTAGCCTACTTCTTAGATATACTGTCGTCGAATTACCTCGATGTTGTTTGCTTGTGGTCTCTATTGCCTCTGCTGTGCACTAGAGGCAGCCTCTGCATATGACTTCGTTCCACCGGTATTCTTTCCCAGTTTGATAAATGGGCTTGTAAATTTCATATTTGTTTCGGAAAACCTCCTCGTAGTTTAGAAATCACGTCGCATTTCGTTTTCTCAGCGTTTCTGGGAACTTATCTCTTCGTTTCGCTTGCAATCATCAACTTTCAATCCGCGATCTCGATTTCCCTATCTGCCGCGATCTTAGCTAGCTCAACTTTCCTATCTTTTTCGGCCTGCGCAATCTTTTCTTTCTCCGCCGCGATCCTAGCTAACTCAATTTCCCTATCTTTTTCGGCCTGCGCAATCTTTTCTTTCTCTTCGATCTAGACTTAGATCTAGACTTAGATCTTGTTCTCTGTATCTTGATTATTTGTAATCTTAGTTGTTTCCAACTATGGTTTGAGGGCTGGATTTGGATTTTGATTGTTTCAGTTCCTGGTCTTTGCATACTTTTTACTTTTAGCTATTAAAGTTACGTTTATAACAGACCGGAAATGTCGTCATAAACTGACGTTGCTTTTGCCAAGAATTACGTTTAACTATCAAATGACGTAATTAGATGACGTAAATAACCCACATTACAATTACGCCCAACTTGATCTAGGGTATCGGATACACAAACGTAACGTATTTAACGCAACGTATTAACACTGACATGACAACTGTACGTCCTACATTACAAAACCTTATAAGATACCAACGGTAAATCAAACCTAAGATTCTACTATAAGGTTTAATTCATCGTAATGATATTATACAACGCTACGGGTGACTTACGTTACTAAATCAGGACATAAAATGGACCCCAGTAACGGTTACGACACAACGTACAAAACCTTTAAAGTAATTAACTACCAGACTGTCATGCAACAGCAGCGCCAAGGTACTCAAACGGACCTTAAAAACTAAACATGCATCATCCGTACCGAGAAAATTCGGGTCTATATACCTTAGTCTCCCCACTCAAATGTTCAACCTGTTACATTCTATCACAAATTAATGTATGGGCTATCGCACTTCATCATGCAGGGAATAAGGATACTTAATTGAATGTAGGTTACATTTACGAAGAATTCAGTGGCAAAATTGCTCTCCTAAAATTCACATCAATGCAAACAACCTTACGGCACCTTAAAAAAATCTCAAAGTCAATGAAAAATGACTGATAAAACTGTGCCTAGATTCTATATATATATTGTCAATGTCTTACACTGCAGATATTAACCGGAGATCAATCCCGCTTCTGACACCATATTACGCAGAAGGTTTTACACACGGGTGTAGAGCCATATGCTTCGTCAAGAAGCAGAGGATGACTTCCGGTCAATGGTGTTATCGACCAATGTACAACATTAGCAATGAAACCCTGACAACGAATTTTGGAAATTTCTATGTGACAGTGTAAGTTCGATAATCAAACAATACCATTTACAGCTGACACAACTACAATAATTTTCAACACATGTCAGTTCATGTCGCTGGCCCAAGTAAGATGTTTGTTCCAAATCTGTAAACGATCTGCGTATGTTACGCAAATCGATTCCTGACTGACGTTAACACCGTAATTGGCTCAGCGCCATAAGCTGAAAAAATATACAAAGAACCAAAGACGTGAACTGAGCTTAACAATGAAAAAATAGGGCCTTTCTGTCGTTGCCGGCAATCTTAGTTCCATCAGGGACCAGTCTATATATTGTAGGAGAACACCTACTTATTCCACAAAGCGCACTTATGGGTATTGTTTTTGGGACTACTATCGACTCGCCATATTCACAATTTCACTAATGGACGAACTCTACTGGTTCACAATGACCCAATCGCTATCATCAATTACATCCACGACAGTAGTTGACTACGCATGTATCAAACGCGTCCCGCCTGTCCTTCGGACTCCTGCGTAAGCTGCGTCGTAATTATACTTCTACCCGGGTTGGTATTAACCTGGGATGTAATATGGTATCTCCAAGTAAGAAGTTGCTTTCAGCCCAAACAGCTGAGTGCCGGACTTGAAGTGCCTAAAAGTAACGAACTTACTCTTAATACATCATAACGACATAATAACAATACGTAAGACCTTGGCCTGTCTTGGAAATACCATACAACGCCTTCGGCAAATGCCGAGCATAACGCGCACACGCTAGCCGTGTCACTAGACACAACCCGCGCACATGATATAAAGCTAAAATCGTGCTTACCAATTCCATCAATGAAGAAACGTAGATCCTACCACACATGTGCGTCGAAGGATCTGACGTCAAACATTGTTAAGAAGTATACTGACGTCAACAGTTACCACCATGACATATCCCACGTAAAACATGAATGATCAAAACAATGACTTTTTACATTAAATAGAATTACCAAGAACCTAACTTGCACATAATATTAATTCCCTTCTTACAACTAAGCGTATGATCATTTGCCATACATATCCTTTGAATAGCTTAATAGGTATTTCTAATACATTTGGTGTAATTTCGGTTGATCTGACATCATGACGTCAATGATGTTATACCATATGACGTCATCTAGTGAAGGTATAATCAAACCCATGACGACCAAATGATACCGTTTATAATATAAGGAAAGACCCTAATGCGATGCATGCTGTGATGTCAGTTGACGTCGAGCACGTAAATTAATTCCATTACAAATCAATCTAATTCTATAGGCCACGTATACATGAAACTAATGTAAAAAGTGCTGACGTTGCAATAATATGAATGCAACTGACGTCACTCGACATCAAATATACGTACACTAGTGCAACCTCCGTCGAAGTTACAAACTAATTCCATAATTTACAAAACTTCCTAAAATATAAATTTCATGCGCAGCATGATCATTATCATCATAACCAGTATCGATACACCTTAATCATACTATATCAATCAAAAGTCACATTTTTCATTCTTAGCCAAACCTATTCTGAACAAATACAATAAAACTTTACTTCTCAGAGCTGATCAACTGAATCTAAGCTCTATAATATTCCTCATGAAATTTTTAAGCCACTTCTAAAAAATGAAATGAATCCAACAATTATAAATACTAAATCTATGGCTTGGTCATTTCACCTCACAATCATGCAAAACGTTTTTACTGTGAAAAGCAATGTGAGTACAGTAACTGCCTAAAAAAGATATACTGGAATACTGGAAAATACAGTGAGTTGATAGTTTTTGAAACGTGTGAAAATTGATAACTTTGTCAAATAATGTCCTGCATCTACAAAAACTATATTGAACCATTTAGGAACAAAAACTGAATCTAAATGAATGTTAGAATGCGTAAAAAGGACAATCCTTACACAAAATATTTCACCAACAAGTATCAAAAGCAGGAACTCAGCTTATGTGCACATACTATATTGAAAGAAAAATACTTCGATGAAAATACGGTCTCATAAATTACTGCTACGTGACTAATAAGCACAATTTCCGTAAACGTTTTACTACCACAGTTACCCTAAATACTGTAACCCTAATGACTAAAAAGAATTAAAAGCAATTTCAACTTGAAATTGTCGAAGATCCGATCCATTTCGTAACACGCAGTAATTTTATTTCAGTTTTAAAACTACTATATACCTGCTTGTCCCTGCGTTTCATGAGGTTTACAGGTTCATTTGGGATAGCTCTAATCTGCAGCCATTGCGGAAGGATAACTCTTTCATGAGTTAACCACTCGTCAAATTTATCAGCAGCTGTTTCATGTTGGTGCGCTTGCCAGTATGCTTGTCTTCTAGCCTTAAAGACCTGGATTTTTGTCATTAGTAAGTTATGTAATCCTTATCTAATCCAATAAACAATCTTCTCTGGCTAGCCAGTCTTCTCTAGACCAGTGTCCCAGCAGTCTCTTTGGGAGGCCCAAAATGGGGGAAATCAATAACAGAGATACCTTGATTTGATTAATTGCATCAGTATTCTTCAAACTTGGATGTAGAAAAACATTTTTTGATACATATACTCTGGTAATGTTTACAAAATCTTAAGTTCACATCTTTCCCTTTTTACAATCAGAATTCATTTTAAGAGAAGCGAAAATAGAATTATTTACTCTGTGGAAAAAAATATTGATAATTATAAATCCATAATTGACAAATCACAGTCTATAACCAACAAAAACTACAGTGTCAGTTCTTGTGAAAACAAATGAACTTTGACCAATTCACTAATTTTAAAAGGTGTCAAAAACATGTATAATGTCACCAAACTGCTAAAAATACAGGTTTTGCAATTTATTGAAACTGAAGTCTTTGGGTATCTGAATTGATCCTTGAAACAAAATTTCATCTTCAAATCTTGCATATTTTCTTGTTCTTGAAATTACAATAATGGCTAATGCAATTTATTGAAACTGAAGTCTATGGGTATCTGAATTGATCCTTGAAACAAAATTTCATCTTCAAATCTTGCATATTTTCTTGTTCTTGAGATTATAATAATGGCTAATGCATTAACTGAGCACTTGACTTACTTCACACAAAAAAAAAAAAAAAAAAAAAAAAAATAGACAAATAGAAATTATATAAAAATAAGTGAATAAAATATAAGAAAGTAAAATTAAAAATAACATATAAAAAATATACAAAAAAAAAAATAAAGTAGTTAGTTAGTGATAATACATGAAAATATCTGTGAAAAGTATTCAATATTCAATTATTTTTTTTTTCTTTCCTCAAGTTCTTTTTTTTTTTTTAATTGTTTTTTTTTTTTTTGCCTTTTTTTCTTTTCTTTCCTTTTTCTTTTCAAATTAATATTTGAGTCTTCTTTGACTGTTAATCAGCCAATTATATTTTACAAATTATAGAAAATATTGTTCTGATTTCTTACATTTTGACTGATGCATGAATTTATCCCACTAGGGCCCCTCAGGCAGGCAGTGATTTCAGCACTGCATTGTTTTATGACCCATTATAATGAGGTGATTGGGAGGTGCCTTTGATTTTCTTATCACTTGTTTATTGGAGGGGATTAGTTTGGGGGGGTCAAAATGATAGAACAAAATCCGGGCCTTTAAGGTGTATGTCCCATACTTTTGATATCCTTGATTTTACTCTCAGCTCTTCTTCTTCTATAAGTATATTTGCTGCTGAAGGTTCATTTGTTTCTTCATGTGGTTGTGGAGTGTTTATTTTTTCCAAGCATACGCGAATTTGTTCCATAGTTTGACCAATTTGTTCGACATTGCTGTCAGGCGCCGCTGCTATAGTCTTGGAAAATGTTTGTTCATTCAGATCAGTAATACTCTCCTTCATATCGTCCACTGATTTGATAAGCATAGAAAGAATTTTACTTATCTCTTTTAAAAATAGCTAGGTGTGTACCCGATACATAAGTGCTGTCTGCCATTCCAGGTTGTTGAATCGTTAGCTGCGTGTTGCTCGCCGATTTGGTTCCTTTACTGCTCGCCATCGGAACTACTTGTATGGTAAACCTCTGATTCAAAAGCAAAGGTCTCTCATACAAGAAAGTGTATTGAGAAATCAACAAGTCCGATTTAGCCAAATAAATATAATTTCAAACAACTTCTACCGCGGTTTCACTGCATGTACAGATTTTCAAGAAGACATCTTTAATTACTTAGCAACATGACGTAACGTCTTAAATGGCGTTTCCGTTTCCGCTTAGAATAAATTACGTCTCCTGCTTATGAATACGTTCACGGCACCACTTATTATCAACCTGCCCTGTTTAAGTATGTTTTTAAGGTTTGAATAAAATATTTTTCTTTTGCCCGTCGTAAAGTGATGCTTTCCGTATACAATTTATAAAACGGATAGATAAAACATTTCGAGGACATTGTGTTTAATCAATCGTCTATATGTTCGCTTACATTGAGCATTCTTGTGCGAGGGTCCCGGATTTGTTGGTTGTGTACGGTGACCCTCTCTCTCAGGAGATTGCCTGTTTCTTCGATATATTCTTCACCGCAGCCTCTGCATTTCATTACATACATTACATTTTTAACTTTGCATGACATGCTTTCGCGGACTTTGAAAGGAGGGGTGTCTATAAGGCTGTTTTCATGGCCACTACCGATTTTCTTTAAACTTTGTAAACTCAGACTACTATGTGTTGGCTGTAATGTCATACGATATTAAATCATTTGGTGAAGGTTTCTTTGGTGTGTACGAGATGAAAGTGGGTGGGGTAATTCTGACCCGAAGAGGGTTCTGTTAAGAAAATGCTGATATTTTTATTGCTACTTAGAACTGGAAGTCTACCATTTTATGACTCCTTATTCAATGCCAGATATAACAAATGATTATAATACTTTTGTGAAATTTCTACATGCAGTGCGTTTATACTCACTTGTATGACATACCTAAATTTTAGCCTTTTTATTCTCCAACTTTACGCAAAACCACAACAGCTTTTTACACTCAAAGCTATTCCAATGATATTTTACAGTTATATAGTATATTAAATGGTTGTTCCAAAATTATGCCGATAATTTTCTACAATGAATATTTTCTGAGTTATCTGCCCTTAAAACCGCTTCTTTTATTTATTTTTTTTTTTTCAAAATTATTACTCAGATTTTATATCCCCCGCCACATGTTAGTGGCGGGATATTTATACCCCGACATGCGAAGTATGTCAGGGGGTATATAGTTTTTGCCATTCCGTCTGTTTGTCCGTCCGTCCGTTCGTCAACTTTACGTCAAAGTTTTGCGTTAAACCTTTTGTGGATGCTCATGTCTTTAACCGTATATCAGATTCTCTTCATATTTACATTGTAATATCTCTATAGCTTTACCTTTGATCTGAAATATCAAGGCACCTGGGTCAGGCCCCTGGGAGGAGGTCAGGGGTCAATAATTATGACTTAAGGGCCGTATACACTATCATTTTTTCTTGTACAAGTTTATTGTACAAGAAAAACTGACCAAGAAAAAGTGACAATGATGAGGTGTATACACATAGCAAGAATTTTACTCTGCTGTCAAACATTTTGCGGGAAATTACACAATAGTAGCAATGGAGACAGAGGAAGATTATGTTGCATTTGTTTTGTGCATTTTATGCATTGTGTTTTTGCAAAGGAGATAAAGGTTATTGTATCTGTATGTATGTGTTTGTGCTCAAAAGACTCACCTGTTATGTTCAAAGCATCGCAGACTTCAAGAACTGTCCTTTTTCTCAAATCTCTGTTCTTATACTCTTTTGACCTGATATTCCATATAATTTCATTTTCTTCTATTAGGTCAATGAGTCTTGATGTAACTGTGTCTGTCCAAATAAAATCTGCCATGATATTCTCTTGCAGCAATATTTCCCCCGCCAAATATTGGCCATGTGCTTTTGTTTACAATGCTGCTGCTACAAATTCTCTTGCTTTTGATTGGCTATTTGATGGCAAGTTTGATAAGTTATCAGTGAAAATAGGATGAGTTTCTATTCATCAGTTTTTCTTGTACAATAAAAAAACTGATCATTTTCTGCTGTATACACCATCAAATTAAATGACAGTTTTTCTTGTACAAGAAACTTGTACAAGAAAAAATGATGGTGTATACGGCCCTTTAGGCATTTTCATTATGTCAAAGTTTTGTGTTAAACCTTTACTAATTGTTCATATTTCTGTAACCACAGGTCAGACTCTTTTCATATTTGGTTCATGATATCTCATGATCATTACCTTTGATGTGAAGAGTCTTTGCCCCTGGGTCAAGCCCCTGGGTGGGACCAAGGGTCAATAATTAGGACTTTTGCCTTTTCATTATGTCAAAGTTTTGGGTTAAACCTTTTTTAATTGCATATATCTCTATAAATGCATTGCAAATATTTTCCATATTGTATTCGTGCTATCGCTATAGCACTGCTTTTGATAGGGACTTCAGGGTCAGGCTCATGGGTGGGGCCAGGGGTCAATAACTAGGACTCATCCATTTGTTTTATGACATCCATTTGTTTTATTGTTTGCTTGTTCTGAAATATTTAAATGAAGTCTAGTGATGCATGACTGATTCTATTATATACTAGTTTACCATTTACATGGTTGCTGCTGCTGACTCAAGGTCAAGGTCACGGACTTAGAATTTGTTCCATTAACATCTGCATTTAACTTTCGGTTAAAATGTTGCTTTCATTTGACGGCGTCACTGGTCGGGTATACGTGAGCCCCTGCTTACATGCTCTAGTTTGTTTTCTGCTGTATGTATTTCTGTTCATCTGTTGTACGTACATTTGTCTGCCTGTTTGTTTGTCCGTATGTCAGTCTGTCTATCCGTGAGTCTTCGTAATATTTTAAATAAAATAAACTAATGCCCTCTGTCAAATGTCTTCGCTTATTTTCTCAGAATTGTATCATGTTCTTTCCAGTGTCTCTTCTTATAACACATACTGTAAGTAACGTATTTTGCAGCTGGTAAAGACCCAAGACAAGTGCACATGCCATGTTTGAAGAAAATCCATCAAAAATACTCAAGGTATCGAAAGGAAACGAAGTCTCACGAATAGACAGACTGACATACGGACACTCAGACAGGCACACAAATGTACGTACAACAGATGAACAGAAATATAAACAGCAGAAAACAAACTAGAGCAAGTGAGCAGGTGCTCACGTATACCCCCAACCAGTGCCACCGCCTAATGAAAGCAAACTTTTAACACAAAAAATAAATTGAATTGTAAATGGAACAGTTCAAAGTCTGTAACTTGACCTTAGGGCAGCAGCAGCATCCATGTAAAGTAGACTAGTATAAAATAAAATTAGTCATACATCACTAGACTCCATTAAAATATACCAGAACAAGCAAAAAATACAACTGACTGAGTCCTAGTTATTGACCTCTGGCCCCACCCATGAGGCTGACCCTAAAGTCCCTATCAAAAGCAATGCTATAGCGATAGCACGAATACAATATGGAAAATATTTGCAATGCATTTACAGAGATATATGCAATCAAAATGGTTTAACCCAAAACTTAACATAATGAAAAGGCAAAAGTCCTAATTATTGATACTTTGCCCCACCCAGGGACCTGAACCAGGGGCAAAGACTCTTCACATCAAAGGTAATGCTCAAGATATATCATGAACCAAATATGAAAAGAATCTGACCTGTGGTTACAGAAATATGAACAATTAGAAAAGGGATAACACAAAACTTTGACATAATGAAAATGCCTGAGTCATGATTTTTGACCCCTGACCTCCTCCCAGGGGCCTGACCCAGGTGCCTTGATATTTCAGATCAAAGGTAAAGCTACAGAGATATAACAAAGTAAATCTGAAGAGAATCTGATATAAGGTTAAAGAAATATGAGCATTCTTAACGCAAAACTTTGACGAAAAGGTGATGGACGGACGGACGGACGGACGAACAGACGGAATGACGAAAACTATATACCCCCTGACATACTTCGCATGACGAGGGTATAAATATCCCGCCACTAACATGTGGCGGGGGATATAAAATCTGAGTAATAATTTTCAAAAAAAATAATAAAAGAAGCGGTTTTAAGGGCAGATAACTCAGAAAATATTCATTGTAGAAAATTATCGGCATAATTTTGGAACAACAATCTAATATACTGTATAACTGCAAAATATCGTTGGAATAGCTTTGAGTGTAAAAAGCTGTTGTGGTTTTGCGTAAAGTTGGAGAATAAAAAAGGCTAAAATTTAGGTATGTCATACAAGTGAGTATAAACGCACTGCATGCAGAAATTTCACAAAAGTATTCTAATCATTTGTTGTATCTGGCATTACATAAGGAGTCATGAAATGGTAGACTTCCAGTTCTAAGTAGCAATAAAAATATCAGCATTTTGGTAACAGAACCCTCTTCGAGTCAGAATTACCCCACCCACTTTCATCTCGTACACATCAAAGAAACCTTTACCAAATGATTTGATATTGGATGACATTACAGCCAACACATAGTAGTCTGAGTTTACAAAGTTTAACGAAAATCGGTAGTGGCCATGAAAACAGCCTTATAGACACTCCTCCTTTACGCCGCATATAGAAATACCTTCAAATAGATGAATGCAGAGGCCGCAGTTCAGTATATGGCATTTTTACACCGATTGCTCATCATTGGACGTAAATTTAGCTGTAGAAAGTAAACGTTTTTAGTTCTATAGTTGTTTACTTTTTAAAAGCTTATGTTTTGACAAAATGTCTCTCATTTTTCCATCTTGTTCCAAAATTGGTGCATTGTTGGTAATAATATTGAACATTTCTGGGTCATGGGGTTGTACGTTAATACGTAAGGAATCATTCTATTGTCCTATGTCGCATTTACTGTGTTCAGTAAGTTTTTATGTAGAGGCATTGCCCTATTTTTGTTTAATTAGAAAAAAATAAATTCTTGCATACGAATTTGTAAATTTAAAGAGTAACTACACTTCAGGAACTGACTGAACCAGATCCCAAACCCTATCCCCAACATCAAAGGGAAAGATTGACAAAGACATCCCAACAAACAATAAATCACAAGTGATAAGCCGAGTCAGCAGCTCATTCCCAAATAGGTGGCAACTCCGCTATCTTTATTGAACTAAATAATTTTGACCAACAGAAGGGTTACAACAGACTAAGCAAATTATACGAAAACATTTAACAATTATGTGTGTTCATTTGATACTATGGTTCTTAATCGGCATGCAAAATTGAAAGGGATATCAATTTTAGTATGTCTAGGGTGACAAGAATAGAACAGTAAATATTGTTTGCTGTCTGTTTCTTTATAGTAGATATCAGTTTTATTTTCCCATTTTAATTTTTTACAAGAGCATCTGAGAAGGGCTGTTCTACATTGCTAAATTCCAATGTGAAATTAATATCTTTATGTAGATTATTTAAGATAGCGTGCCATACATCTAGATCCTTATTTGATTTGATCTATAGTACGAATCAGTAATCCAGAAATCTCTTTCAATTTTTAATAAAATAGTTTCCAAATTCGTTACCGAAACGTACTTTGACTTCTTCATACAATTTTTCCTTTAGGTGGCCTATGTATAGTGTAGCACAGACGAGGGCAGACTTTGTGCCCATAGCTGTGCCTTCAATTTGTCAAAGCAGAAGGTATAATTTTCGAGAATTTATAATCACACATCAATTTCTGGGTCCATATCTGTGTATCCTAAATATTCCGGATTTGTCAATGTTAAAAGGACTTCCTGTTCGGACCAATGATTTGGATGCTTTGACCACTTTCATTTGATACCATCGAGAATGAAGTATTAAGTAAATCTACTATTTAGTTCTACTGGGTATTTCTCAAGCCAGTAACTGACTGCCTGAAGACCTAATACATGTGAGATATTTGAGTAAAGTGCCTCTTTATAGAACAAGGCCAACATAGTAGTAGTAGGTACTCTGTCTGGAAGGCTATTTAATTTATATCTTTTTAAATTCAGATTTAAAAGATCAGTTCTGTACCATTGGCGATTAAATGTAATACAGGTAAGGCGCAAAATCAATATTGTTCCACATGAGCTTATTATGAGACACTGTGGCAATTCATTTACCTAGGCCTGTGAGTTGCTAATTAATTTGTTTTGGGCGATCCCCACGGTAAGCTCTAACCAGTGTGCACACCACGCAAGCACAACGTCTCAAGCTCGTATCTCTAGGCATTAATTTCTTTCTGACCATAACTGTCGGCTGTCTCGGGTCACAGGGCTTGAATTGCTTATCTGCGGGACGCCCGCCCTTGCGAATTTTAAGACACGCAGGCGCCTCTTACCTGATGTCATTGGTTACTCTATCTCGCCGGTTGCGTCGGTAGCGGGGATGGCGAGAGCTTGTACTCACATGTTCTGCGTTGAACGACACTGGAGAATTAAATACGGAAATTGTTTCTTTAGCAATAAAGCAGGCATTGATACATGCCACCCCAACATACACTTTACTTGTATGAGGCTGTACTCACTTGCAGAATTTCCATTTCTGAAATAGTTTTGCAACAATAATAACAATTTTTGACGAAAATAAATCAAACAGCTAAAATTATTTTATTTTCAATCTTATAAATGTCAACAATTACACTAACTTAAAATTGTAGCGTTTTATAAACCGGCTTTACAAAAGAGAAGGCTAAAAACATCTCTTATATTTTCATCATGTTCCCGAAAGTGGAGTAAAGACGTAGGCTAAATTACTAATAATTATACTAAAGCCCCACGGTCAATTCCATCCAACCTTCCATGCCGATACTGACATGGGCTTATTAACCGCTTCTGGACTGAAAACATACTATATAGCTATAAAGAGATGTACCGAAAGTCAGAAATAAAGGTCTAAAGTTTCCTCAAACTCCTGGATTATTCATGTTCTATGTATGTCATATTTATTTTGCAGGTGGAAAAGAAGGGGAAAATCGGAGATAGAGTCATCATTCTCGAGGAAAACCAGAAGGAGAGAAAGAGCAAAATAGAGATAGATTTTCACTTTATTAAAATAGAAATACACTATAACAAATAAGGCTACTAAATAATTCTGATGGAATTAGCTGTTGTTGTCCCCCACCTTTTTGAAGAAAAGTAAGGGGACATAGTATTCGGCTTTCCGTGGTTCCGTACTTCCGTAGTTCCTCCTTTAGTTTTTCATGACTCAGTCTAAAATTTTTTAGGCTCCTTTTTCATGGACTGTAAATGTGCATGTGCTTAAGGGGATTATCGTCATATATTTTTTATTTACTTTTTTTTCGCTTTGCGAACTTAATCATTTTTCAGCATGAGAAGGCCTTTTGAGTACACACATTGTGTGCGCATCTCCTTCTATAGTTCTTCATGTACCATTCTGCAACTGTGCAGGCCTCTTTTTCATGGTCTGTAGATATGCATGTGCTTAAGGGGGGATTGTCAAATATTGGTTACTACTTTTTTCTGCTTTGAGAACTTAGTCATTTTCAACCTCAGAAGACCTGTTGACGGTACATACCTTTTATACGCATCTCCTCCTATAGTTTTTCATGAATCATTCTGAAACTTTGCAGGCATCTTTCTCATGTCTGTAGATGTGCATGAGTTATAGGGGTTATGGTCGGGTAAAATTCAATAATTTTATTCACCTTCATTAACTTAGCCATTTTGTCATATCAGAATGCCTATTGACAGCGCATACATTTGTTGCATACAGTTTTTTCATAAAGTATTTTGACGCCTCGCATATCTTTAGATTTGCATACGACTTTAAGATATCAAACATTCTGATAATTCTTCTCACCTTTTTCATGTTTTGAACTTAAGCCCAAATACTAACAAAGTATATAGACAGTGGAAACCTTGTCTGTACAGCACCTCATAGGATTATGATCTAATCATTTTAAAATTGTGCATAGTCCAAGAGTTTGCATGTGTTTTTTGCAGAATTTCCTGTTACATTTTACATACTGTTCATGCATTCAGAACTTAGGCATATTTTAGCTTAAATACTGTTAAATTGAATTGACAATGTGTACCTCGGGGGTGAATGTCTTCATACTGTTTTGGACATTGTACATTTTTTGGATCGTGCATCCTCCATTCTTTTTTCCAAAGGCGGGGGACATAAATTCATCGAATTTGCTTGTTAGGTATGGTTTAGACTAACGTGTTAAAAGAAGGAACAATAGAATTACTCCAGCATTTATAAGCTAACATTTTCATATTAAAGTTTAATTAACAGCCTTTATTTTTCTTGAGTTGTTTAATGTTCTGGTAGTATTCCAGTGTCAGTAGAATCAATAACACTTTTATGTAATTATGGGGTTGATAAATGTGCATTTCTGAAAGTAGATATGAAAAAGTTCAGGAACTGATTGGATCTAGTTCACATCTAACCCACAATAACAATTGTAAGGCAAGTAACCGCAATAACTTTAGAATACTTAATGATAATAAAAAATAGGTAAGGCAACAATTGCTGTCTTCCAAATCCCCATCTCCGCTATTCAACCCTATTACCCCTCCACCCGCACCCACTACACACAAAATCACATCCACAAAAAAAAAAAGAATAAAATGAGATGGAATAAAATACAATAAAAAGAATAAAATAAATTAAAATAAATAAACAGTGAAAGAAGAAGAGAGAGAAACTCAAACGACAACAAAACAAAACAGTTTCTGTTGGATAACTGACACTCCACATCCAGTCCAACAAAGCGGAACTGTACATCAATACATCGAACAAAATATTCACGAAAGAGGACAAAACACTCTTTTTCTCTTTTTTACTAGTTCTTTATTCAGTAAAATGTACAAAATATGCCCGTAAGACTGTCTTTGAGTACACAGACAAGAACATCCAACAATACGGAGCAGCACACTATATACTCTAGGACCCATGTCAGCTAAAATTTGAAAAAGGTGGCACCTCTGCTATACTTGGTTTGACTGTAAATTTAAAGAGTAACTACACTTCAGGAACTGACTGAATCAGATCCCAAACCCTATCCCCAACATCAAAGGGAAAGATTGACAAAGGCATCCCCACAAACAATAAATTACAAGTGATAAGCCAACTCAGCTATCTTTACTGAATTAAATAATTTAGACCAACAGAAGGGTTACAACAGACTAATTTAGAGGAGGCTTGAATGTGATATGTTTTTAGCTCACCTGAGCACGAAGTGCTCAGGGTGAGCTTTTGGGATACCGTGATGTCCGTCGTCCGTCGTACGTGTGGACGTCCGGACGTCCGTCCGTCAACTTTTGCTTGTGTACACTCTAGAGGGCACAGTTTTGATCCAATCTTCATGAAACTTTGTCAGAATGTTTATCTATAAAATCTAGGCCAAGTTCGAAACTGGGTCATGTCGGGTCAAAAACTAGGTCACTAGGTCAAATATTAGAAAAACCTTGTGTACGCTCTAGAGGTCATAGTTTTAATCCAATCTTCATGAAACTTTGTCAGAATGTTTATCCTCACAATATCCAGGCCAAGTTCGAAACTGGGTCATATCGGGTCAAAAACTAGGTAACTAGGTGAAATATTAGAAAAACCTTGTGTTCGCTCTAGAGGTCACAGTTTTGATCCAATCTTAATGAAACTTTGTCAGAATGTTTATCCTCACAATATCCAGGCCAAGTTTGAAACTGGGTCATGTGGAGTCATAAACTAGGTTGCTAGGTCAAATATAAGAAAAACATTGTGTACGCTCTAAAGGTCACAGTTTTGATCTAATCTTCATGAAAATTTGTCAGAATGTTTATCCTCACAATGTTCAGGCCAAGTTTGAAACTGGGTCGTGTCGGATCAAAAACTAGGTCACGAGGTCAAATATTAGAAAAACCTTGTGTACGCTCTAGAGGTCACAGTTTTGATCCAATCTTCATGAATTTTTGTCAGAATGTTCATCATCACAATATCCAGGTCAGTTTTGAAACTTGGTCATGTCGGGTCAAAAACTAGGTCACTAGGTAAAATCTTAGAATAACCTTGTGTACGCTCTAGAGGACACAGTTTTGATCCAATCTTCATGAAACTTTGTCAGGATGTTTATCCTTACAATATCCAGGCCAAGTTCGAAACTGGGTCATGTCGGATCGAAAACTAGGTCACTAGGTCCAATATTAGAAAAACTTGTGTACGCTCTAGAGGTCACGGTTTTGATCCAATCTCCATGCAACTTTGTCGGAATGTTCATCCTCACAAGATCCAGGCCAAGTTCGAAACTGGGTCATGTTGGGTCAAAAACTAGGTCACAAGGTCAAATATTAGAAAAACCTTGTGTACGCTCTAGAGGTCACAGTTTTGATCCAATCTTCATGAAACTTTGTCAGAATGTTTATCCTCACAATATCCAGGCCAAGTTTGAAACTGGGTCATGTCGGGTAAAAAACTAGGTCACTAGGTCAAATATTAGAAAAACCTTGTGTACGCTCTAGAGGTCACAGTTTTGATCCAATCTTCATGAAACTTTGTCAGAATGTTTATCATCACAATATCAAGGTTAGTTTTGAAACTTGGTCTTGTCGGGTCAAAATATGGTCAGAATGTCAAATATTAGAAAAACCTTGTGTACGCTGTAGTGGTCACAGTTTTGAGCCAATCTTCATGAAACTTTGTCAGAATGTTTATCATCACAATATCCAGGTCAGTTTTGAAACTTGGTCATGTCGGGTCAAAAACTAGGTCACAAGGTCAAATATTAAAAAGCCTTGTGTACGCTCTAAAGGTCACAGTTTTGATCCAATCTTCATTAAAATTTGGCAGAATGTTATCCTCACAATATCCAGGCCATGTTCGAAACTTGGTCATGTCGGGTCAAAAACTAGGTCACTAGGTCAAATATTAGAAAAACCTTGTGTACGCTCTAGAGGTCACAGTTTTGATCCAATCTTCATGAAACTTTGCCAGAATGTTTATCTTCAGAATATCCAGGCCAAGTTTGAAACTGGTTCATGTCGGGTTAAAAACTAGGTCACTCTGTCAAATATTAGAAAAACCTTGTGTACGCTTTAGAGGTCACAGTTTTGATCCAATCTTCATGAAACTTTGTCAGAATGTTTATCCGCACAATATCCAGGCCAAGTTCGAAACTGGGTCATGTCGGATCGAAAACTAGGTCACTAGGTCAAATATTAGAAAAACCTTGTGTACGCTCTAGAGGTCACAGTTTTGATCCAATCTTCATGAAACTTTGTCAGAATGTTTATCCTCACAATTTCCAGGCCTAGTTTGAAACTGGGTCATGTCGGGTCTAAAACAAGGTCATTAGGTCAAATTTCTAGAATAACCTTGTGTACGCTCTAGAGGGAACAGTTTTTTGATCCAATCTAAATGAAACTTTGTCAGAATGTTTATTCTCACAATATCCAGGCCAAGTATGAAACTGGGTTATGTCGGGTCAAAAACTAGGTCACTAGGTCAAATATTAAAAAAACCTTGTGTACGCTCTAAAGATCAAAGTTTTGATCCAATCTTCATTAACTTTGTCAGAATGTTTATCCTCACAATATCCAGGCCAAGTTTGAAAATGGGTCATGTCGGGTTCAAAACTAGGTCACTAGCTCAAATATTTGAAAAACCTTGTGTACGCTCTAGAGGTCACAGTTTTGATCCAATCTTCATGAAACTTTGCCAGAATGTTTATCTTCAGAATATCCAGGCCAAGTTTGAAACTGGTTCATGTCGGGTTAAAAACTAGGTCACTCTGTCAAATATTAGAAAAACCTTGTGTACGCTTTAGAGGTCACAGTTTTGATCCAATCTTCATGAAACTTTGTCAGAATGTTTATCCGCACAATATCCAGGCCAAGTTCGAAACTGGGTCATGTCGGATCGAAAACTAGGTCACTAGGTCAAATATTAGAAAAACCTTGTGTACGCTCTAGAGGTCACAGTTTTGATCCAATCTTCATGAAACTTTGTCAGAATGTTTATCCTCACAATTTCCAGGCCTAGTTTGAAACTGGGTCATGTCGGGTCTAAAACAAGGTCATTAGGTCAAATTTCTAGAATAACCTTGTGTACGCTCTAGAGGGAACAGTTTTTTGATCCAATCTAAATGAAACTTTGTCAGAATGTTTATTCTCACAATATCCAGGCCAAGTATGAAACTGGGTTATGTCGGGTCAAAAACTAGGTCACTAGGTCAAATATTAAAAAAACCTTGTGTACGATCTAGAGATCAAAGTTTTGATCCAATCTTCATTAACTTTGTCAGAATGTTTATCCTCACAATATCCAGGCCAAGTTTGAAAATGGGTCATGTCGGGTTCAAAACTAGGTCACTAGCTCAAATATTTGAAAAACCTTGTGTACGCTCTAGAGGTCACAGTTTTGATCCAATCTTCATGAAACTTTGTCAGAATGTTCATCATCACAATATCCAGGTCAGTTTTGAAACTTGGTCATGTCGGGTCAAAAACTAGGTCACTAGGTAAAATCTTAGAATAACCTTGTGTACGCTCTAGAGGACACAGTTTTGATCCAATCTTCATGAAACTTTGTCAGAATGTTTATCATCACAATATCTGGGCCAAGTTTGAAGAAGGTCATGTTGGATCAAAAACTAGGTCACCAAATCAAATATAAGAACGACCTTGTGGATGCTCCGGAGGGCACAGATTTGATCCAATCTTGTCAGAATTTTTATCTTCACAATATCCAAGCGAAGTTTGAAATTGGGTCATGTGGGGTCAAAAACCAGGTCACTAGGTCAAATATAAGAAAGACCTTGTGTATCTGTAGAGGGCACAGTTTTGATCCAATCTTCATGAAACTTTGTCAGAATGTTATCCTCACAATATCCAGGCCAGGTTTGAAACTGGGTCATGTGGAGTCAAAAACTAGGTCACTAGGTCAAATCTTAGAAAAACTTTGTGTACACCCAAGAGGGCACAGTTTTGATCCAATCTCCATGAATCTTTGTCAGAATGTTTATCTCCATAAAATCTAGGTCAGGTTTGAAAATGAGTCATGTCAGTCAAAAACTAGGTCACTAAGGTCAAATCTTAATAAAGTTATGCTGCAAGAATCAGAACTAACATTGCAATGATGCCAGCCATAAACTCCTTGGAAAACATTAATTTCACCACAGAGAGATAATGATGCTACCATTCTATCATCTGTGTTCGCCTAGTTCAGTCTAGATCAAATCCATCAAAGGAACTCAGCATGAACGGGTACTTTTCGGGGAAGCAACTCTGCCATATTTAGCTCACCCGGAGCCTTACAGTATTGGTGTTGGCTGCCTCTGTCATCCATCCATAAACATTTTCTAACATCTCTGAAACCAGTGGGCAGACTAAACTCAAATTTCATATGGAGCCTGCATGGGTCAAAGGATTGAAAGTTTTTCAAATGATCTTGGTCACATGACCAAGGTGGCCGCCATTCCCATGTACGGTAAAATCTCTTATAAATCTTCACCAGAGCCAGTGAACTGATTAATGCTCAGGTGAGCGATTCAGGGCCACCATGGCCCTCTTGTTGTATTATTTGTTTTATTGTCCACATTGTTGCATTCAATGGTCTGTTTAGTGAAATGCAATTGTTGTGGTTTGGTTGAACCATTGCGGAGGCGAGATTTGGATCCAGTAAAACATGTTTAAACCCCCCAGTAATATTTTGCTGACCGTTCCAAGGCGGTACTTTGGTTGTGGTTCCTTGATGTTACATTCTGCTATGTCCGCTTGTCTAACCTGTTTTGCTACCCAATCTGCCTTTTGTTTTGTTTTGTTTTGTTAAAAAATAAAATAGATAAAAATAGATGTTGATATTGTTTTTGATTACGGTAGCTAAATCACCACCTGTTTAGAAAAGAGCTGCTCATTCGGTTTTTCGTGAACTTGTGTCAGTTTTTCAGATATCATTTCAATACAGGTGTTACTCATTAGAGCCTTAATGCATTAATTTGAGTTTCTACTTCATTTTTGTCGAGCTCGCTTGCGATGAGCGAGACATAGTTCTCACAACTTCAATTCGATTTATGTGCGCACGTACGCACGCGTGTGCGTGTATGTGTAAGTGCATGCGTGCATCCGTCCGGATTTTCTAATTTGTCCGGGTCATAAATTTTACATTTATGGATGCATTTCGAAATTATTTGGCACAATTGTTCTCCTTGATAATTGAAAGTGCCATGCCATCGCAATATTTGTTCAGGTAGGTCTAAGGTCAAGGTCATACTTGAAGGTCAAATGATAAAATGGTCATAGATTGAGCTCGTCCAGGCTTAATTTATGGATGGATTTCAAGATTATTTGGCACAAGTTTTCTCCTAGATGAGTGAAAGTGTCATGTGAAACATTTTTTCATGTATAAGGTCAAGGTCACACTTGAAGGTCAAATGATGAAATGGTCATAAATCGAGCTTGTCCAGGCCATACATTTTATATTTATGGATGGATTGCAAAATAATTTGGCACAATTGTTCTCCTTCATGTGTAAAAGTGCCATTTGAAATATTTGTTCAAGTAGGTGCAAGTTGAAGATAACACTTAAAGGTTAAATGGTAAAATGGTCATAAATTGATCTTGTCTGGGCCGTAACTTCAACATTTACGGATGGATTTCAAAATAATATGGCACAATTGTTCTCTTTGATAAGAAGAAGTGCCATTTGAAACAGTTGATCAGTAAGGGCCAAGGATAAGGTCACACTTGACGGTCCAATAGTACAATGGTCATACACTGAGCTTGTCCACGCGCCATTTCTGCTACATTTATGGATGAATTTCAGACTAAATGGGCATAGTTGTTCTCCTTGGTGAGTAGAAGTGTCATTTCGAAACATTTGTTCAGGTAGATTGAAGGTCAAGGTCACACTTGAAGGTCAATGATACCATGGGCATAAAAATAGATTGTCCGGACCATTACTTCTACATTTACAGATGGATTTCAAAGTAGTTTGGCACAACTGTCCTCGTTGATGAGTAAAAGTGTCACGTTAATCATTTATTCTGGTAGGTCCAAAGTTAAGGTTACACTAGAAGCTTAAATGATAAAACTGTCATAAGTAGAGATTGTTCCAGTTATTACTTCCACAATTATCCAAGGATTCCAAGATAATTCGGCTCAATTGTTCTCCTTGGTGAGTAAAAATGTCATGTTTAACACGGATTCTGGTAGGTCCAAGTTCAAGGTGTTACTTGAAGGTCAAACGATAACATTGTCATAAATTGAGACGGTCCGTTCCATTACTTCTACTTGTTTTCCTTAATGAAAAAAAGTAAAAAAAGTGATATACTATGTCGTGTGGCTTCATTTAAATAGGGAAGTGTAGCAGTTTGTCTTGACATACTTATAGATTACTAAAACAAACAGCGGGCTGGACAAGTTGTCCCTGGACAGCTATCTAGATTTGTGGATTATTTTTCTATTTGAATAGCCCACCCACTCGCGAAATTGCACTGAAATAACCTGCAACGATTATGTTCATCAAATGGCAGAGCAGTAGATTAGAATGAGACCAAAAACAATAAAAAAATATGTTTCAAACTCAAAACTGATGGGCATGATTTTGTTTAAAAAATGATTTATGCTACCCAATGCAGAATAATGTCCGAAGATATATCGAATTTAAACATGTGAACGAACACACACCATTTTCCATTAAAAGGCTCCTATTTGCCTTCATCGTTTTTTATTTTGGACTGCAGGTTTGGATTTTTTCCTTTTAATCATATTGATATACCCCACCCATTTTTCATAATGGGACAAAATGAAGCAAATGAATAACCCAACGAATCTGACAGTTACTGTTCAACGATCTGTTCAAGTAAATCTTTAAGTAAAAGAATTTCTTTAAGAGCAGATTACAGATTCAGAAGGAGGCAAATGGACCAGACTACGTAGTTACGGCTATCAAAGCCGCGTCAGTGACCCTGACATTATCTGCTGACGAAACCAGAGAAAGCATACTGTAATTTCTTAACTTTAATTGGGCAGTCGATTCAAAAACTGATTAGAATAAAAAAGGATCCAAATAGTATAAAAGACGATGATGTAGAACAATAATTGTTTTTTTTTTCAGATTTCTTAAGAAGATATCCTCTGATCTCAGAGGACGAAAACAAACACGGGATGGGGACGATTTACGGCCGCGCCACACGGCACAACACCATCTGGTATAAAGTAAACATTCAATTATAGAGTTTTTTTTTAGAGCAGAGAACAGATTCAGAATAAGGAAAATGGACCAGACTACGTAGTTTCAGCTATTAAAGACTCGTCAGTGACGCTGACAATATCTGGTGATGAAATCAAGGAAAACATACTGTAACTTCTAGAATTTAATCGGGCAGTCTATTCAAAGGCTGATTAGAATCAAAAGGGTCCAAATAATATAAAAGACTAACCAAATACTTTTTTCATATTACTCAGAATATATCCTCTGATCTCAAAGGACGATTGATTGATTGATTGATTGATTGATTGATTGATTGATTGCTTTGTTGCTTAACGTCTACGGCATTTTCATGTCGGGACAGTCAGTTAACCTACCCGCACTATTCCTTGGCAGGCTTAGACCTCCTAAGCGGTTAACCAGTACTAAGTGCAAATACTTTCGCCAGTAACTGACAACTGCCTTCTTGAATCAGCGGAAGGAGAAAGAAAGTATGTGGCCAGACCGGGTATTGAACCCATGACCTCTGACTTATGAGACAGGAGCCTTACCCATTGTGCTACGCAGCCCCGCCTCAAAGGACGAACTTAAATATAATAAGCACTATGGATGATGTACGGGGAGACGGTTCTTTTAAGAGCAGAGAACACATTCAGAAGAAGGAAAATGGGCCAGACTACATAGTTTCGGCTTTCAAAGCCTCGTCAGTGACTCTTACAATATCTGGTGACGAAACTTAAGAAAGCATACTGTAATGTTTTAAATTTAATCGGGCAGTCGACCACCTGCTGACACTTTGTTTAGGAAGAACTTTGACTTATCATTTATTCTTGAAAATCAGATACCAGCTTCATCAGTTCTTGTTAGTCAACGGTCATGATATATTTGTAACGTATTTTAGTGTAACTGTAATTACGAATAAACAATGAGAATCAGACCATATCGGTGGAATGAAACTTATACATGTGGCGGCTAATGGGCATTATATATCACTCATCTTCAAATGATGCTCATCTCATTTTCGAAGAAATTCTTGATATATTTTGAATTAATCAAGTTGCAGTAAGCAAGTCCAATGTCAGGTGAAGACAGAATATACCTTATTTCTAAGAATTCTCCAAAACACTAGTCAGAAAAACTAAAGTTATGTGTAGTCTGTATTTCGTTTTATAAGTTGAACAGTGTATATAAAGCATGGAAAATGCCATTCTTATATTCGCCAAACTATAATAATATTAGTGTTGTATTTGAAAGGCATTCAAACAGTAACCTTACGTTATATATTTGTATATAATCTGTCCTACGGATAATAATCAGGGGTCGTAAAAAAAAAACACATTAAGTCCTGTGGGTATGATTGCTAATTTTATGCTTCTATCACAGAAATTTAGCGCATTCTTTTAGAAGCTCAAAAATGGTTGTATCTTTTATGCATCTTACTTAGAAACTGGATGGGGTAACATAAGCCTTCTACAGTAGCCAACTGTTACTAATGAAATGTGGAACTCATTTACAGTTATAAATATGATTTTATTGAATCCAAATTTAATTGACTATTAAAAAAATAACAAGAATCATGTAGATCTTTACATCAGAAGCATCTAGAACTTTCCTAACATTTGTTTTGATTTTACAGCAACATCACAAAACTCATAGTTTTTAACTATATGCGAAGTTGATATAAGCATAGCTGATCAAAGTTTAGATTTTGAAACGCTATAGGGGTGAGACCGCTTTCCCTAACCTGTGCTGTCGACCGAGCTAGCCAGTTAACCTACATGCAAAAGTGAGTGTCAGCTGAGGCAATCGACAGGTGTATCGGCCGGGTTGACAATTATTTACAGCCTTATTGTTCTGATGCCATCGATTGCATTCTAGATCAACAGCTCTTTGCAGAGTACCGGCTCACAAGCAATTCTATTTTAGTCCCACAATTGCACTTACATGCTGAATTGATATGAGCCGCGGCACGACAAAACCAACAATGTGGTTGTGCACCCAGCGCAGGCTCAGATCAGCCTGGGCATCCGTCCAGTCTGATCAGAGTCTTCGCTGTCCGCATGGAGGTAGTTCAGTCCCTTAGCTACCTGTAAGCACTTAGCGAAGAGACTGAGCAGACTGGGCGGATGCTCAGGTTGATCGGAGTCTGAGCAGGGCGCACAACCACATTGTTGGTTTTCTCGTGTCGCGGCTCATATAACGGTTACCAGTTTGCGTTGCTCCCATCAGCTTAACTGCATGATAGTATCACTGTGATAACGTAAAGATAGAAAATGATATCTTTATGAGAGACAGCGTTTTATCATCTGCACAACTTGCGTCTCTCATTTTAATATTACCAACAGCTAAATATTACCATCTTAGTAATTCAAATAAATATTGGTAATATCAAAATGGGAGACACAAGTTGTACATAGACGGATGATGAAACGCTGTCTCATAAATATATCATTTTCTATCTTTACGTTATCACAGTGATACTATCATGCAGTGAAACTGATGGGAGCAACACAAACAGGTAACGTTGATAACAATTCAGCATGTAATAAACCTACTATGCAACGGTTCCATTCGGGGCTTGTTCCTCAACTACGCTGAATTTCTGACTGATTTGTCGAGTCTTCATTAATTACAAGTCCAAATATTTTGAGTCTTGTCATGTATGAAAACGCTCCTCATGAAGTCCTTAAACCAACTGGTATTAAGGCTGATAGTTTGAAGTAAAAAGTATTTCCCAAGATCTGCCGGGAAAGTAAGGAGGAAATTCTCAATAACTGACACAATTCAATCCCAGATTCTATCCAAAACACCATGTGGGAAAAAGGCAACACAAAATTAGCCACAACTAACGACATCACCAGAAGAAGCCATGCGAACAGCCATTTCTCATTAAGGTGGTCACCGGACTAGCCTTAACATCACAAACAATATACCAATAACAGACATAACAACAAACAACAAACATAGATTTATCTGATGTTGGTTCTGATTTGATGGTTGCAGACCTGCAATTAGACATACTCCGCAAAAGTAATGTACGTTGACATGACTCTGAAAGCAATCGTTTTGCTTAGGATTATGAATCAATAAATATGAGAAGAGTAGTCTATGAAGTGCTTCAAAACAATCATTTTGGATGCAAATGTGCCTAAAATTAATCAACATCATCCAAAATCTGCACAAAGTGTGTTAGTTTGTGAAAACAAAGAAACAAAAGAACCACGGCACTTTTAAAACGAGAAAAAACGCCAAACGTCATTAATGTCGTGCTTCGCTGTAGCTGTACCTACCTAATGTAACATGAAACAGAACATCTATTGTTCATTAAAATTTTCAAAACTTCACATTACGTGGCTAAAACATCGAATTTTTCTGCGGTATGAACTGCATAACTTTTACCGCCACAAGAAAAGTTCACGTATTGTTTGATCACTCCTCGTAAGAAATTAGATTTTTAGCGTTCATCGTGTGAAGAAGCCAGTGGTCGTCAATTTGCGCTTCAACGAACAATAGTTCAGCCCACTGGCTTCATCACATGATGAACGCTGAAATCAAAGGTTAATTCTTTGATAAAGCGAGGATACAGGCTAGACCCTATTTTTTGAAAGCCAATACTATTCTGATAGAACGAAGTCGCTCACCAGTAAATTGTGACAGCATTCTTGTGTCAACTCTGGGAAATACAATGATCTTGTTGATCACTATAATGCGGCTGTTTCTATCCATATTTCCGAAATGATTTCCACACCGAAACACAGTATGTCTTTCACTTACCACACTTTAATTCTCACTGATTAGACCCTCAGGCCCGAAGTCACGTCACAGTTATAACTAAGATTAACCAACCCGTGGTTTATTGGAAAGATCCCTACAGTGTTTCGGCTAAACTGAAGCATTTTCACTCCAGTGCAGATTACTTCCATATTTTTACTCCTGCTGGGCATTATTTGCGCGGCCAAAATTTTAGAACATGTCTAAAAGCCACAAGTATCTTACAATATTCGCAACTTACAAAGACACTGTCTTTATAAATGTAGGACGAAAGACTTTGTTCGCATAGATGTCGTGAGCGGCCATATGAATTACCGTAGAACTGCGCCACGAGGTAAAGCAGTGCATGGAAATCGGATGACTTGCAGTTTTTTCGTTTTTTTCAACAGTATTTTAACCATGGAAGAATGATAATGAAAGCTGTTGTAGTGGAACCCCGTTTACAGTTGAAAAGATTGCAGGAGTCGCCTGACCACTAGCTTACAAGGCCAGCACTTTCACCCGCTGATCTACTGGGACTCAACATACCGCAAGATCAACATAAGGAAGAAGTACGGCATAATTTATAATCTACTTAATGACACTTAGAAGATTGAGTTATATTGGAGTCTGACTCTTGTTTTTTGTGGTAACGGATCATTCAGGCTGGGCCATTGCGCCTTGCTCTTAGCGTTGCAACTTTACGAACAGCGTTCGGAAAGTTTTGCAAATGGCGTAATTTCTTGATAACCACCATAAAGATAGAACTTCTGATAGCTGAAACACATAAAGGTACGATAGGCCTAGAAAGTCTGCAAACAGGGTATATTTTTTACAGGACGCATTTTTAACTTCGTTGATAGAGGTATACCCTAAATGCACAACATAATTTTCCTTTGGTAGGCCGTTATTCATATATGAGCAGTCTTTGATTCTCTTTACTTTTGATACTTAAAGGCAATGCCCAGTCAATGTTATCCTGTAAATATCACGGAAATTAAATTCAATCTAGGTTCCATAGTGATCCTTAATTATGAGTTATCCGTATTTCATGTAGTAGCAAAGTCTGCCTTTCCACTAGCGGTATTGTGATTCTTGTAATGAAAACAAGTGTGTTAGGATTCCAAATCTTGTTAGCAAGAGCATTAACATGGGTAAACGAAACCCTGTCATTAAATTCAAATTAATGCTAGAAATGAAGCCTCTACAATCTTTGTAAATGACTTGGACGTCGATTTCAATAAGGTCATAAAAACTTCGCATTACTTTGCAATGAATTAATCCATAAGAGTTGCCTCCTTTCTAACTTTTGTATGGATATTGTAGGCAACGATGGACAACCTGCTGAAAAAGATTAATTTTGCATTTACAACGGTATTTGACTTGAATGCCTAACCCTGTGAAAAGATTTTGCATATGAATTTATCCCAGTGTTGGCTTGAGCCTAATAAAATGCGTTGTAATTCAAAGAGTAAAAGTGTATTTGAATAGTGTTTGGTATCACTGTAAACACAAAATATGTTGCTTTTAGCATATGCATAGCATTTGTACCCAGAATGCGTCTAAACAAAGTTATGAGGCCAGCATTTGCACTACTTTTCGAACGACCCTCGTATATGTAAGCATCAGTACAATAATACTTATGTTTTTCAACATTTGATGTGAAAGCTTAGGTTGAATTGATTGCATGGTTACGTATTTTCTAGATTTGTTTCACGTTAAATTAGACTAGGCTTTTTACTGCATTTAGCGTAACGCATTTAAGAAGACAGGCGGACAAACGCACCACTCCTGGCACACTATGAAAGACTGTTTACTGACTCCTAACGATAAAAGAGTGACTAGTCTGTTTAAGCTGGTTAAATGCTGATTGCAGTCACTTTACAAAAGAATAATGAGCCGCGACACGACAAAACCAACAAAGTGGCATGTGCGCCAAGCGAAGACTTAGATCAACCTGAGCACTCGCTCAGTCTGATCAGTCTTTGCTGTGGGATGAAAGCGTAGCCAAAGGTCTAAGCTACCTCCAAGTCGACAGCGAAGCCTTTGATCGGACTTGGCGGATGCCCAGGCTGAAATGAGTCTTCCCTGGGTGCACATACCTATTTGTTGGTTTGTCATGTCGCGGCTCAAATATTCACTGCTGCCATCTGCAAACGATGAGTTTTAAGTTTTAAAATTAACTGCAGCCATCTGTAATGCACTGATTAGTTGTTCAGCTAGATTACTCAGACAAGAACTAAGGAATAAAAACACTGCCTACCCACCGGAACTTAGTTTTCTAATCCTTCCCGGTGCCTTAATGCGTATGGGTACACCGCCATGAATTTCCACCGTTTTTTTCAAAGGACACCAAATTAGTGACTTCATATTTGTTTCCCTGGACGACATAGCCCTTCCAAAATAATGTCTTCTCTCTAAGCAAAGAATTTGCTGCTCTAGAAACAATGTCTTTTCTTTTAGAACAGACCACTATTCGGATGGAAGCAGAATGAATGACGACAGCGCTGCTTCCCCTGAAAGTGTGCCCTGTAACCTTTCACGTTGTCACCGATATTCCCAGTGCAGCAGTTAGGAAGGCCTTTTCATGTTCGAAATACCAATGCTTCATTTGCTGAGAAGAACTCTTTGAAACCAGCGCGACCCAGTGGGCAACCACAAACATACATATCGATAGAGGACTGTAGCGCTCTAGAGGAGCGCGTTGACTGCATCGTTTTGTCCATTTCTCATAACGATGACCCCAGAAGGAAAAAATCCATAACTCTCAGCGCCTCGCATCAAGTCTGTCCGTGTCCTGGCTAATTATGAAGAAGAGAGTAACTGATATTCTGATTGACTGCGGTCAGTCTAATTAAATGTAACATTATAGTTACATTTAAAATTAGAATACTTAATAAGTATTAGCTTTCGTTCTGATTCTTAATTGATTGTATGCAATGTCTGTTTCTGATGATATTTCTGAATAAAGTATGTTTAAACCAAAATTAGAATGGAGATATATCTCATGACTGTAGTCTGCTGAATGAAGTCAATCTTTCAAGGATTTATTTAATACTATTATAAACGTAGGTTGGACGCCCACCACCCGCATTCGCGCTTGTGCTTGAGGCTTACCACTGGAGACTTTCGTGTCGACTTTTGAGATATAAATGAAAGTTTCATTCTAGATTTTTGTGGCTTTTATGGATTTAATAGGTATCAACTTTAAATGGTTTCTTAAATTATCCCAAGCTGTTTGTGGAAGTCTTTTTTGTCGAATGGTAATGTATATTGTAGTCAGTTAAGTACTTCCATTTGGCGTCTCATTAGAATCACCTATAATGATGGGGTGATTTTAATGATAACCTGCTGTAGCATCACCTATGCGTTACATTGCACAGCAGACCTTTCCTTTAGATTCTTTTGAAAGAAGTCAACTTGTGTTACCGTAAGGCGCAATGTTCCGACACGTAATCCGGGGCAGAGTGCACAAAGGAGGCGTAAGCTACGCCGGCGTAGGCTACGAACGTCGGCGCAACTAAGTCAATCTTGCGACTGTATTAAAATCCAAGTGCACGAAGCAGGCGTAAGTCAGGCGTAGTTGCGACTAGAGTACGACTAAATAAACTTAGCACGTGTGTTTGATGAATGGTTTTCCTATATGATATGAGCCGCGTTATGCATAAAGATTGCTTAAAGCATCTGCGAACAGACAAGACTGAAACCAGTCTGTGAGTCCGTGATTTTAGATATATTTTTCACTTAGAACCGGTAAAATCCTTAGGTTCCATGCATAGTTTTCAGACTGCGCGTCTGCGCAGGCTGGTATGAGCCTGTTGTATGCACCTTTTTGTATGTTATCGATCAGTCATAAATTTGCACGACATATTTTAATCTTTTGGTGTTTTTCTTTAAAACTAATGTTCATTATAATACTTTCAAACGTGCATGCGCTTTTGAGTTAAACGTAAAATGTCTATCAAAAACAAAAAGAAGCTAATGAAACATTGAAACTGTTGGCGATGTATAAGGACAATTCCGAGATCCCGAATTCCAAATTTTCTAATGTGTCCACATCAAGAAGAAATACAGTCCGCAGTAAATGCAATTTGGAAGCAGCAGCGAACTCTGGAAGAGATCAAGCATAAATGGAAAGACCTGCTACTCCAACAGAAAGTATCCTAATAGGACTACTCCAACAGAAAGTATCCTAATACTGGGGGTGGCTTGAAATCCTTGTTTAATTGAGTTTATCTTGTCATCCTTAATGGAAAACTTAACATAGCAATGCAAACGTCCGTTGAGTCCAAAACAACACGTCTGATTATTCTACATGCAGTTGATGTGTTAATGTTAACTAAATCACTCACTGCATTTTGGAAGCAACCACTTGCCAAAACTCTCAAGCCCACAAGGGCCTGGATTTCGGCTGGAATAGAATACGCGCGTCGAGTTTGATGTTCTAAGTCTGGTCTCAGCTCATCTATCAGCTCAAGCAGCCTGTGGCGTGGCAAACGAAACCGTTCATATAGCTCTACATCATTATATGTATCCAATGGATTTGTTCTGTCTGTGATTATCCTGCCTCTCTTTAAAACCCTTCTATATTGCAAATCGTGCATCCAATGTAAGATTCAGGCCATGTTTAAATGAAACATTAACGGAATAACTCAAAATGAACACCTTACGCCTGTGTTAAGTCTACTATAAAGCAGACGTGAGATTTAGAGCGATTTGACGACTAAGTTTGCGACACGCCTCGGTTGTGCACACGGATTAAATTTATTTTTGCGACAACTTTACGACGGTCGTAAGTCAGGCGTACGCTTACGTCTGCTCTGTGCACTCTGCCCCGTGTACTAAGTTCGACGAGAAATCGGACCTTAGATACATAGACTTAAGAATAAAATAGATAAAAAATGATGTTGATGCTGTTTTTGATTAGGATAGCTGAATGAGAGCGGATTGTGGGATTTGATTGTATTAATTTCTGCTAATTGCCCATCTTTTTACTTTGTCGGGTGTGTTATAAGAGACAAGTGATGCTTCCTGGTCACACCTCTGTATTAGAATTCATGACTATGTATCTAATATTTCAGATTTCACAGTGTTTCTGTGGGTGACGAGTTTACAAATTTAGATTTAGGTTTTTGGTACTTTGGTCAATTTACATTCTTGAATACATTTAAAATTTGGGCCGCGACACGAGAAAACCAACAAAGTGGTGTGCCAAGCGTAGACTCAGATTAGCCTGGAAAATATGCCAAGTATGATCAGAGTCTTTGCTGTCAGCAAGGGGGTAGTTTAGACCTTAGTTACACCTTAAGCGCACAGCGAAGACTCCGATCAGACAGGGAGAATGCCCAGGCTGATCTGAGTCTTTGCTGGGCGCACATGCTACTCTTTGGCTCACCTGAGCCAGCGGCGTCAGGGAAGCTTATGGTATAGGCAGTCTCCGTTGTCCGTTCATCCATCGTCCGTCGTCCGTTCACAATTTCAAACGACTTCTCCTCTGAAACCACTGAGTCGATTGTAACCGAAATACACATAGAGGCTTCAGCGCTTTTAGGGACGAAATAGTGTTCAAGTGGCCTGGGTCACATGACCAACATGGCCGCCATGCCCATATATGGTAAAAACCTAAAAAATCTTCTTCTCCAGAACCGGTTGGCCTATGGCCTTGAAACTTGGTATGAAGCATCGGGTATCCGACTACTACCAAGATTTTTCCAATTATGACTTTAGGTTGACCTTGACCTTTGTTACGGCAAGGTCACATTTGCTTTGTTTAGCTTTTATATGGTAAAACGCTAGTACATAAGATTTCTTGGAAACCTTTTTTCACACCGGTCTGGCATTCAACACAGGCAACGAAGACACCGTACAAGGAACCTGCTTGCTCTGCTCATTAGAATAAGTTTGTTTCAGAAGTATAGTCTCACGGACCATCCGACCCCCGACTCTTGAAATAGGACTCAGAAGTCTTGATGAATTGATAAGGATATTCAAGAAATACTTGAAAACAATTTTTGGGCTATGAAGAACAGACAACGAATTGGTAAAAAACCTTATTCAGTCACTGCATTTATACTAGACGGAATTTCTTCGACAATCTGGACTGACTAAGAGGTCTAACAAACTGCCGGTTCAGTTAGAATGATAGTTTGAAGTTAATGTAAGAAGTACGCGAAAACAATCGAGTTTTATAGTACGTTGCCTTCGTTGCCTGTGTTGATTGCCAGACCAGCGTTTTTTTTGCGGTAAGGTCTATTTCGCTTTCTGATGCTTTCATGTGGAAAAATGCTAGAACATA
Source organism: Ctena decussata (assembly GCA_963989385.1). Lineage (NCBI taxonomy): Eukaryota > Metazoa > Mollusca > Bivalvia > Lucinida > Lucinidae > Ctena > Ctena decussata. The sequence goes on along the minus strand of OZ022514.1, from coordinate 59,365,763 downwards.
ATATGTCTTGAACACTGTTGAAGGTTTTGGACTTACAGTTGGTATATACAATCATCTTAATGAGTACAAGAAGATTGATAAGTGCACAAGGTCAAGGTCATTATTTGACCTTTGACTAAGGACTCATTTTTCTACATTTTCAAACAACTCCTCAACAGCCACTGGGCCAATTGTAATGAACTTTCATTTTGAGACTTCAGGGGTTGGTGGAATGAGAATTTTTTCATACGGTCGAGGTCACATGACCAACATGGCCCCCACGACCATATATGGCTTCAAAAATCTTTTTCTCCAGAGCCAATGGATCGATTGCCTTAAAATTGGTATGTAACATCAGGTACTTGAGTACTACCAAGATTGTTCAAAGGATGACCTTGGGTTAACCTTGACCCTTTTTATGGCAATGTTAAATATGGAAAAATAATATAACATAAGATTTTATGGAAAATTTGAAAGATTTTGGCCTAAACGTTGGTGTATACATTCATCTTAATAAGTACATGAAGATTTATGACTACTAGAGGTCAAGGCCCTTCTGTGATTTTTGCCCAGGACTCGCATACGTATTTTGGCAATTTTATGACATCTGCTCTAAAACCACTGGGCAATTTGTAACCAAATTTTATATACAGCCTCGAGGGGCTCAGAGAACGAAAATTTGTTCACATGACCAACATGGCCAACATGCCCACATATGGTAAAAAAAAGCTTTAAAAATCTTCTTCTTCAGAATCATTTGACTGATGGCCTTGAAACTTGTTATAGAACACCAGGTACTTGAGCACTACTAAAACTTTCAGATGATGACCTTGGTTTGACCTTGATCTATTTTTACAGCAAGGTCAGATTTAGAAAAATGCTAGAACATAATATTGCATGGAAACTTTTGAAGATTTTGGCCTGAAAACTGGTATATATAGTCATCTTGATAAGTACATGAAGATTTATGAGTACAAGGGGTCTAGTGTATCTTTCGACCTTTGACCCAGGACTCTCTTTTTTGACAGTTTCAAACATTTCCACATAAAACACAGGCAGTTATAACCAGATTTTGTATAGAGCCTTCAAAGGCACAAGGAACGAAAATTTGTTCAACTGGTCCAGATCACATGGCCAACATGGCCACCATGACAATAAATAGTAAAATCCGTTAAAATCTTCTTCTCCTGAACCAGTAGACCGATGGCATTGAATTTTGGCATGTCGCATTGGGTACTTGAGTAATACCAAGATACTTCAAATGATGACATTGGGTTGTTGACCTTGGTCTTTTTTACCAACAGGTCAAATATGAGAATATGTTGACTTTGATATTTGATTGCTAGGTCAAACTTGTTTCGGTTGCTTTTAAATGGGAAAATCCTTAAATTATAAAAAAGTTCATGGAACATGTTGAAAATTTCGGTGCTGAAGTTAATTAATACAGTCAAATAAATTAGTAAAAGAACATTGTTTAGAAATAGAAGTCTAGGTCATTCTTTGACCTCAAACCAATGTTTCTCATATTTTAACAGTTTCAAACTGCCAGGTTTTTCAAATGATGACTCTAGTTTGACCTTTGACATTTTTACTCAGGAAAGCAATTCAGAGCCTTGTGGCCCTCTTGTTTTGTTTTAACGTGTCGCGGCTCAAATTATATAACAAAGGCACACTTTTTTCTGAAAGTGAGAAAGTATTTTCTACATTCGAAATAACAATACATGTAGGACCGCGCCAAAGAAATAAACGAAATAAAACTTAGAATGCTAGGAATTACTGAATAGGTATTTTTTCTGTTCTTTCAGAGAAGCCACAAATGTCAACCGAGGAATCAAGTCCTATAAAGATCTTTTCTTTCTTTAGTTCTGTTTTTCTTTTGATTGATTGATTTAAAGCTTTACGTCCACGGTAAACAGATATGTTCATGTCAGGACGGTAAGTAAAAGTAAAAAGTATGCAAAGACCAGGAACTGAAACAATCAAAATCCAAATCCAGCCCTCAAACCATAGTTGGAAACAACTAAGATTACAAATAATCAAGATACAGAGAACATATGGCCAACCGAGTGAGCAGCTTGTTCCCAAAAGTTGGCCACTCAGCAACCCAAACCGAACCACAAATAATAAGAACATACATAAGGTAAAACATCACAGAAACTCTGACACCAAAAACAGGCAACAGAGAACCACAACAGAACTACCGCCTTGGAACGGTCAGTAATGAATTACTGGGGGGCTTAAATCGATTTTACAGGCCCAACCTCACCCTCAATTTCTGAAGTGGTACAAAACATTTAGTTGGTTGTTCGGTTCGCATGATAACCCTCTAACTCGTCAATGAATCATCACGGTAAACACATAAATCAAATTTCAACACCATGAAGAAGCAAAGACGAGGACTCAACAGATACAACGGGCCGTCTGACAGGTGGAGATCCCTGTCCTGCCAAACAACCCCACTGGAAATCTGAAGCAAAAGAAGGTCACCAGTTGAGCCCCGGTGGACCAAGCAACAGACAAAAAGGCTCCGGTCCCAACCAACTACAATATATAGCTTTAGGTCGGGGCCATCATAGAGTCTGACGACCGATCCCCCGGTGTGCAATTAAAGAGTGCAGCAAAGTTATCAACCGTGATTGGGTTAATCACTAAGCATGCAGACTGTCGCATAACATTTAAATTATAGCCAATACGTTTGTGACGTATTATTATTTTTCGGAATTGATCAGAAAAATCAGTCCTACCCTTAATCTTTTTGAATTTGTATACTAAGTCACCATAAAATTCTGGTTCCGATAAACCTAACCACACTATTCCTGGGCATGCTTAGACCTCCTAAGTGGTTAACCAGTACTAAGTGCACATACTTCCGTCACTACCTGACAACTGCCCTTCTTGAATCAGCGGAAAGTATGTGGCCAGACCGGGTATCGAACTCAGGACCTCTGACTTAAGAGTCAGGTGCCATACTAATTGCGCTACGCGGCCCGGCTCAAGATCTGTTTTAATGCCAAACTTAGTATACATATGGACATCTGCTCACTGCATACATGGGGCGTACGAAAAGTTTTGCAAATGGCCTCATAGCTTTTCATAGGGGGATGCTGGGCACAAATGCTATGCATTTACTGAAAGCAGTACATTTGGCCTTTACAATGATACCAAACTCGTTACAAATGCACTTTTTGTTACTGACTTACAATGCATTTTATTAGGCCCCAGTAATACCACTTGGCTAATTTCACTTGTAGTTAGGCCCTTAATTAGAAATAAGAATATCGTTGTAAATACAAATTTTTTCTTTGTCAACAACATGTCCATCGGTGCATTCATTATCCATACAAAAGTTTCAAGGATGGCAATTTTTATTATGACCAAAATGGCGCAGTTCTTATGACGTCATTAAAATTGACGTCAACGTCAATTTTGAAAGATTGTAGCAGGTTATATTTTGCATAAATATGAATTTATTGACATATTCTGGTTGATCCATGCAAAGGCTCTTGCCGGGCTGCGTAGCGCAATCGGTAGGGCACCTGACTCATAGGTCAGAGGTCCTGGGTTCGAAACCCGGTCTAGCCACATACTTTCGCTTCTCCTTCCGCTGATTCTAGAAGGGCAGTTGTCAGTTACTGGCGAAAGTATGTGCTTTGTACTGGTTAACCGCTTAGGAGGTCTAAGCCTGCCCAGGAATAGTGTGGTTAAGTTAAAGCCACAGTCTCACTGTCACGTATTGAGGACTAGGTTTTACTACGTTTTTAAACTTGGCAAAATGGCCGTATACGTTGTAAAACGTAGTGAAAACGTACATAAGTATAGCTAAATACGTGGCCAAGTTACGTTTGATTTAGAATTTTTAACTAAAACATGGCCTTTTGATATACGTAGTGTATACCTAGTAAAACGTAGCAACACGTAGTAAAACGTGGTGATATCATAATAAAACATAGCCAAAACGCATTAAATGCGCACAAAAACGTAACAAGCATAATTAGAGGTCCTCTAAGCCTCAGTCTTACTCTCACGTATTGAGTGCTAGATTTTTCCTACGTATTTAAACGTACCAAAACGGGAATAAACATATTGAAACATAGTGAATACGTAATATATACGGATATATGCTGCTGCTGCATACGTGGCCTATCTACGGTTGAATTGAAAATTCAACTTAAACGTAGCATTTTAAAATACTTACTGTATGCGTAGTAAATACGTATTGAAACGTAGTCGAAACGTACTAGAGCGTAGATCAAACGTTTTAAATACGTAGCCATACGCGAAGATCCCCTACGTACTACTACGCATTATATACGCTTTCCCACGTCTTAGTATGTTTTGTGACGTTTTATTCTGCGTTTTATTACGATTTGGTATGTTTTACGATACCTACTTAAACGTCACTTTGACTAGGTAATTATACCGGACACTACCTAGTGGTCCCTAGGAAAACGTGCGGAATCGTAGTCGGGTAAGTAAATTGTTCTCGTCCGTTCTGAAAGCGTGGTACCAAACCGTATATTAACCGGGTAATACGAGGTAAATCGTAGTTCAACGTATTTAAAACGTATTAGAAATGTAGTAACACATTAATACATGTACTTACAAAACGGGGTACTTGTTTTTTTTGCCAAACGTAGGGCGACAAACGTAGCACAACCTAGCCCTCAAAACGTGACAGTGAGACTGGGCCCTAACTGACCATAGTTGTTTACCGTGGACGTTAGGCAACAAATCCGTCAATCAATCAATGCAAAGGCTCTTGCTGACAAGACTTCGAATACTAACAGACTTATTTTCATAACAAAATCGTAATAACTTAAGTAGAAAGGGAGAATTTGTTATAACATGAAATACGTATAATACATATTTTACAGTACAGTACGGAACCTAGATTAAATATAGTTTCCGCAATATTTACAGGACAATTTTGTCTGGGAATTGTCTTTAAGCAGCAAAGATTAAAACAAAGCAAATACTCTTCATATACGAATTACGGCCTATAAAGTAGAATTGTGCAGTGCCTGTAGGGTATACCTATTTCAAAGAAGTTAAAAGCGAGTCCTTTAAGAAAAATATAGTTGCGTTTTTAAACTTCTGTAGGTTTAACATAGCTTGACGTGTTTTTTGCTATCAGTAGTTCTGTCTTTATGGTGGTAACCAAGAAATTAAGCCATTTGCAAAACTTTTCGAACGCCCCTCGTATTATTGCACTTGATAAGGTTCGTATGTACATTGTATAACCTTTCTTTTCTTTAATGCTAGAAATCCAAAATCGGCTTTGTCGTATTTCTAGTGTAATAAAAAGCTTTTAACAACTTGTGTATTATACAGAGAATCTTCAATGTCTGGTCATTTGTCATTATTTTTGAAACGAGTTTTTGGCGAATTTGAAATATTTCATCAACTTACCAAGAATAGAAGATTCTGTTTATCAACAATTTATACTTCCTGAACGTTATATGTTAAATAAAGAAGATAAGATAGACATGAAGACAGCATAGTCCCATAACTACAACATTGTTGCTAATTTTGTAAAGTGTAGAATTATAAAAGTAAAACTCGCATGTTTATAGAAAAGGTTGCGCATGTCTAAAAGCCTACACATCAGTTAGATAAATTTCAAAGGGGGGGGGGGGGGGGGGGTATCAGTAAGGTGGGTTTTCTGCATCCTACCACAGTTTTCTTCTTTTTTAACTGATGGTATACTCCAATGTGTCTAGTTTATTGGACTATATGTGACTCTGGTCGGAAAGCCCTACTTACTGAGCTATGGGTCCACAGAAGTGGGTGGGGTAATCCAACATGGTTTTAGCCTGTCTTGTAAACTCATTCTCATTCGGTAGAAGAGTACAACAGACAGACAGTATTTGATCAAATGATTAACAGAACATCTAAACTATATTTCTTTATTATTTCATTCAGTTTAATTGAACATATGTTGTCTTTAAGACTTCCTTTGACATTGAGTATTTTTTGATATTTTTGTCCTCAATTTTCAATATTTCTTGGCATTATTGTTAAATAAACAGACACGTTATCATTCAACTCATGTCAAGGAAGCATCTTGACAAGGATATTCCAATGATGTGACCAGAATTTCACAATGACCTAGTTTTCATGGTCGACTGAACACATGAACTTGCTTGGAAGATGGTTTCTTTCAATTTTGGCCTAGAATTACGAAACTTTGGTCAAATTACTATTTTAACTGCTATATTATGCCCCACGCCCACGCCACTAAAGGTGAGGAAATAGATATTGGCTTCAGTGCGGATCTCGTTGGCATCTGCATCTGTGTATGTGCCACATATTAAGTCCTTCTGTGACCTAGAAAACAAGGATAAGGTCATCTAAATCTGACCTTGACCTTGTTTCCAAGGTCAAAGAAGGACCTAATATGTGACACAGACATAGATGCAGACGCCAAGGTGATCCGAACTGAAGCCAATATGTATTCTCTCACCTTTAGTGGCGGGGGTGTAGGGCATAATATAGCAGTTAAAATAGTAATTTGACCAAAGTTTCGTAATTCTACGTCAAAATCAAATGAAAAACAATCTTCCAAGCAAGTTTATGTGTTCAGTCAACCGTGAAAACTAGGTCATTGAAAAATTCTGGTCACATCATCCGAATGTCCTGGCCAGGGTGCTTCCTTGACATGAGTTTGACGACAACTGGTCTGTTGATTTAACAATAATGCCAAGAAATATTGAAGATTGAGGACAAAAATATAAAAAAAGCTGAATGTCAAAGGAAGTCTTTTATGACAACACACGTTCAAATTAAACCAAATGAAATGATAAAGAAATATAGTTTAGAGGTTCTGTTAATCATTTTATCAAATCCTGTCTGTCTGCTGTACTTCTCTACCAAATGAGAATGTTTTTACAAGACAGGCTAAAACCATGTTGGATTACTCCACCCACTTCTGTGGACCCATAGCTCAGTAAGTAGGGCTTTCCGACCAGAGTAACATATGGTCCAATAAACTAGACACACCGGAGTATACCATCAGTTAAAAAAAAGAAAACTTTGGTAGGATGCAGAAAACCCACCTTTTTGATACCCCCCCTTTATTTCATGTGTATTTTTCGTGTTAGAATTTAGATATTTTTTTCTAACGGTGAATTATAAACAAATGATGATGTAAGGTAAATGTTCTGAAATTTCGAACAGTACAATTTAATTTTGAGAAAGGAAAAATACCAGCAATTCCGAGACACAAGTAACCAATTTTGCAAAAGGGAGGCTATTAAATTGCCTATTCAATTTGTTACTTCCCTTCGATTTAATGAGGAAAAATGAAAATAAATTAAGGTGTTTGAAAGAGTTTGGTGTTTGAAATGTAAGAGAAAGTAAGGTAAAGGTTTCCCATACCCTAATAGCCGTAGGGGCAGTGGGGGTTAGAGACCCACTGTATCTTGGGCACAGCTGATGAAAGGCGGAGCCCATCCCTCTCATTTCGCTGCCTTATCCTTCCCTGATTCGAAAAAGGTGCCCATTTACTGCTGGGTTGACAGAGAGAGTTTTCCAGTCATCGTATGGCGACAGTGAGCCGCGAACTCACGACCTTACGGTGACTTTCTGCACAATAGCCGAGCCACCCTAACAACTCGACTACGGCGCCTCTCTTGAGAGAAATTACCGTAGGTCAAATTCGAAAATTTACACTCTTGACATAATTATCACGCAATACTATTAAAAGGTGCGAATAAATGGAATTTGGCAGAATTTCATACAGTGTTTAACAGTCAGAAGACGGGATTTTCTTCTTCCAAAACAATTTCAAAGATCTAGATTCGTCTTACAAGATGGATCTAGATCTTTGAGATTGTTTTGGACAGAAACTCTTTTTTTCGCTGCATTATACTAGACTGATTACCATAATTGCGATTTTTGGAAGGACAAATCTGGTAGGATAAAAATCCGGTAATACCACGTCAGTATGCAGCAGTGTACCTACATACATGCTATCATGCAATGCATTTTGTATCTCTCACAGTTCTTGATAGGCCAGACGTCAAAAATGATTTAACGTTCATTCTATACAAGGACCTTTAATCAGCGTTTACTTATCGTTGTGTCAACGTTGTTTGCCTGCTGAGTATACATATTTATTGGAATATATCATACGACGTCGCATCTGACAGTGTAATAAGCCATGCATGAAAAACGATAATCAGCTAGTGGATTAAATATGCAAATTACGTTTTGCGTTGACGTCTATAGAAACGTCGTGTTTCTCATGGCAAAATCGTGACGTTTTAGTGCAAAACTTGCTAATAAAATGCAATTTTAATGTCATATGATACATACAATATTGCATTCGTGCTCCCGTGTAATTGAATATATTAAACTAGTTGGGGAAAACCGATAAGATGCTCAGCCTAGCCTCGCATCTTATCTTTTTTCCCCAACTCGTTTAATAAATTCAATCATACATGAGCACTCACGTAAAATCCTCTATTAATAGGTGTTGACAAATGCAGGAGAGGGATATTACTCAAGTACCGCATATTCAGCGCACCAAAGTCTGGTCTGTATCTGCTGTCTCTGACGATACTCTCCAAAGCGAAATGTGAATACGCCCATATTCAGCTGATGAAAGACGGTGAAGAAATTGCAGGGTATTTAGCGGTTCCGATGCTACGGGGTGGCCACAGTCTAGAAAAGTTACCATAGCAACCCAGCTTACGGAAGGTGACGAAGTGTATGCTCGAGACTTTAAAGAGTATACTGGACATTTACATGCATATTATTATTGCTCATTTTCAGGAGTCATTTAATAAGGAGATGGAGATATGAGAATTTACAAACTATCAAAGTGGTATGTGCGCCACGCGAATACTCAGATCAGTCTGGGCATTTGCCCAGTCTGATCAGAGTCCTCGCTGTCGCCATGGAGGTAGCTTAGACTCTAAGCTACCCTTAAAGCGCGCGGCAAAGGCTCTGTTAAGATTATGTGGATGCCGAGGCTGATCTGAGTTTTCGCTGGTCGCAAATATCACTTTTTAGCTCGCCTGAACGAAGTTCAGGAAGAGCTGTTGTACTACCCCCGGCGTCGGCGTTGGCATTAGCGTCGGCATCGGCGGCGTTAGCAAAATGTTAAAGTTTTACGTTAAAGTTTTTAGGTGATGGACAAGGCGCTCTCAGGCGAGCTATCCTGTCCCGGTGACAGGTCTTGTTTGGTTTTATCGTGCCGCGGCTCATATATACTATACTTACCCTAAATCTTTGGACACGTTCAAGAGAAGCATACCTCTGTTATGATTTTAAGTTTTGCCACCCTTTTTAATGGGAAGCAACTCTTAAAGAAAAGAATTGGCTCCCCTCGGAACAAATTATTTCCTGTAATAGTAGACAACATATTAGGTGTCATCACCCAGGGAAGCATTTTTACAGGAAATCATCAGTTGTTCCCCTTAACCGGTTACTATGCTTATCCTAAACACCTTAACACGCTTAATTAAGCGAACATAGGTATAACATTTCTATTGTCGGTGTTGTCGTCGTCGGCGCAAACTTTCGTCGAGTTTTTATTGCCATTATTTGCAGAAAGGTGAGACATAGCATTTTTCGGAATTCTTGTTAACACCATCTGGCTCTTAATAGCCTGATGTTGGTTACAAGATCCCGAAAAATGCTATGTCTCGCATATTCCATACATTGCAGTCAGATCTGGTATTGTATTGTTTGTCCCATTTCTGTCCCAATATTAGGGTACTTACAAATTCACGTTCAGCAAATAACATATGTTATAGCATACACTTGGGTGGCATTTTCATGTACCAGTAAAGATTTATTCAGGTTATAAAATCATACAATCATATGCACACAGATATTAAGTTCAATATAGGAGATCACAGCACTTTTTTGAGCATTTCACCATTAAATATGTGTTGCAAATTATAAAAGCATATTATACAATTTAAGAAATATGTAGCTCATTTTTCCGATAATTTAAGATGAATACCAAAATAAAATATGAAATATGATATGATGTTACTACAAAATGATGCTTTATAACCCATTAGTAGCCTATGAAAGCCGTAAGGCTTTTTTCCAATCGGGCCCATAGTGTGATGTGAAAGTCAAGATGATTGCACATTTAAAATTAAGTATGTTTGAAGAAACAGAAATTGAGAACATACAATGGTAGCATATTTAAATTACCACAAGTGAATGATTATCGCAGAGATTAGCTAAACTCTTAGAAGAATCTTAACAGGGATTTGCCTTTTTCTTGCTGTAGCACCGCGTCTCTCCGGCTGTACGGACAGTCCACACTCGCCTGGACAGACACGGTGCCAAAACAAGCAAAGGATACGTTCACAAATCTCAAATACAGAAGTCACCGCAGCCATCGCTTAATAAAACCTGTAAACATCTTCATCCTTTGAGTGATTATGAAATTGCAGAAATCTTTTTTCTTAACTCAAACGTCTTATTATCTTGTGTGGTTTTCAGTTTTTCATGCAGACTATTCCAGTCTTTGATTGCACTATATTAAAATGTATGAATCTTATAACTTTCAACATTTGATATAATAAAACTATGTTCACTAAATCTTGTCTGATATTTATGAAAATCCTTAACATTTACAAAGTTTTCTTTCATATATGCCGGACATTTGTTGTTTACTATTTTATGCACATGATAAAGTTTCATATTTTAACTCTAGTGTTTACATAAACTAACTGTAACTCTGATAACATTTCATTTGCCATCCTCTCTCTAGGCCCCAACTGATTTTTGAATCTTATAACCTTATTTGGGCCACTTGAAGTTTACTGTTTAAAAATTTGTTTCAACCAGAATACCATGCAGAACAAGAGTAATCAAAATGACATATATCATGATTGGTGGGTATCAATAAGGTGGGTTTTTTGCATCCTAAAAAAATGTCTATTATCTATGAAAGGGAAATAACTCTGTCACTAATAAATTTAGCATATCCTAACAATAATCAATTTACCAAATGCTAATAGCATACCAAAGGGGGGGTATCAATAAGGTGGGTTTTCTGCATCCTACCAAAGTTTGATTTTTTTGACTGATGGTATACTCCGGTGTGTCTAGTTTATTGAACCATATGTGACTTTGGTCGGAAAGCCCTAGTTACTGCGCTATGTGTCCACATAAGTGGGTGGGGTAATTCAACATGGTTTTAGCTGGTCTTGTAAAAATGTTCTCATTTGGTAGAAGAGTACAACAGACTGACAGTGTTTGATAAAATGATTAACAGAACATCACAAATGTATTTCCATATCATTTTATTTGGTTTAATTTGAACATATATTGTCAAAAAAGACTTTCTTTGACATTCAGCATTTTTTTATATTTTTGTCCTCTATTTTGAATATTTCTTGGCATTATTGCTAAATAAACTGACCAGTAATCATCAAACTTATGTCAAGGAAGCACCTCGAACAGTACCATTGGATGATGTGACCAGAATTTCACAATGACCTAGTCTATATGGTTGACTGAACACATAAACTTGCTTAGAAGATGGTTATATTCAATTTTATGACCTAAAATTACGAAACTTTGGTCAAATTAATATCTTAACTGCTATATTATGCCCCACACCCTCGCCACTAAAGGTGAGAGAATTCATACTGGCTTCAGGTCACATGATCAACATGGCCACGATGCCCATATATGGTGAAAGCCTTTAAAAACTTCTTTTTAAAAAACACTTGACCAATTGCCTTGAGACTTGGTAAGTAGCATCAGGTACTTAAGTTCTTCCGAGATTGTTCAAATGATGACCTTGGATTGACCTTGACCTGTTTTGCGGCAAGGTCAAATATTGAAAAACGCTGTAACATAAGATTTCATGAGACGTTTTGAAGATTTTGGCTTAAAAATTGGTATATACAGTTGACTAAATGACATGGCCACAATGCCCTTATATGGCAAAAACCTTTTGAAATCCTCTCCTTAAGAACCAGTTGACCAATGTCCTTGAGACCTCGTAAGTAGCATCAGGTACTCAAGTTCTTCCTAGATTGTTCAAATGATGACCTTGAATTGACATTAACCTTTTTTACAGCAAGGTCAAATATTAGAAAATGCTAGAACATAAGATTTCATGGGAAGTTTTGAAGATTTGGCTTAAAAATTGGTATATACAATTGTCTTAGTGAGATCATGAAGAATTATGATTACAAGAGGTCAAGGTCATTCTTTGACCTTTGACGCATGTTTCTCATATTTTGACATTTTCAGATTTCCTCGAAAGCCAAAGGGCCAATAATTATTGTAAACATATTTCATATAGAGCCTCTAGGGGTTGATTGAACAAAAAATCGTTCAACCGGCGGTCCAGGTCACATGACCAATGTGGCCGCCATACCCATTCATGGTATAAACCTTTAATGTTTTTCTTCTCCAGAACCAATACACCTATGGCCTTGAAACTTGGTAAATAGGATGGAGTACTAGAGTACTACCAAGACTGTTCATATGATGACCTTGGGTTTACCTTGACCTTTTTGCGGCATGGTCAAATATGGGAAAATGCTAGAACATATAATTTCATGGTTCTTAAGAAGAAGATTTTTTAGGTTTTCACCATATATGGGCATTGTGGGCATGTTGTGGCCATGTCATTAAATCAACTGTATGTACCAATTTTTAAGCCAAAATCTTCAAAACTTCCCATGAAATCTTACATTCTAGCGTTTTCCAATATTTGACCTTGCCGTAAAAAAGGGTCAAGGTCAATCCAAGGTCATCATTTGAACAATCTTGGAAGAACTTGAGTACCTGATGCTACTTACCAGGTCTCAAGGCCATTGGTCAACTGGTTTTAAGAAGAATTATTTTAAAGGTTTTTACCATATTTGAGCATTGTGGCCATGTTGATTATGTAACCTGAAGCCAGTACCTATTCTCTCACCTTTAGTGGCGAGGGTGTGGACCATAATATAGCAGTTAAGATATTAATTTGACCAAAGTTTTGTAATTCTAGGTCATAAAATTGGATATAATTATCTTCTAAGCAAGTTTATGTGTTCAGTCAACCATGAAAACTAAGTCCTTGTGAAATTCTGGTCACATCATCCAATGGTACTGGTCAAGGTACTTCCTTGACATGAGTTTGATGATTACTGGTTGGTTTATTTAGCAATGATGCCAAGAAATATTGAAAATAGAGAACAAAAATATCAAAAAATGCTGAATGCCAATGGAAGTCTTTTTTGACAATATATGTTCAAATTAAACCAAATAAAATGATATGGAAATACATTTGTGATGTTCTGTTAATCATTTTATCAAACACTGTCTGTCTGTTGTACTCTTCTACCAAATGAGAACATTTTTACAAGACCAGCTAAAACCATGTTGAATTACCCCACCCACTTCTGCGGACCCATAGCTCAGTAACTAGGGCTTTCTGACCAAAGTCACATATGGTTCAATAAACTAGACACACTGGAGTATACCATCAGTTAAAAAAAATCAAACTTTGGTAGGATGCAGAAAACCCACCTTATTGATACCCCCCTTTGGTATGCTATTAGCATTTGGTAAATTGATTATTGTTAGGATATGCTAAATTTATTAGTGACAGAGTTATTTCCCTTTCATAGATAATAGACATTCACTTAAAGGTAAAGGGATACTTCAAGAACTATTCATTTTAATGGGCTGAATTTTCATAAATGCATTGTTCATTTTTCATCAGATTCATATTAGGAAGATTACGACCCTTGTTATTTTGGTAAAGGGTATACAGTCTTGATGTTTTGGGCATTCTGTAAGGGCCTAAACTTTCATTAACCTGATTTTACACATATATGCCCAGTTCTGACCTTAAGTATTTTATAACCTCATAAAGGCCCAGTAATTGGGTATATGTCTTTGCTTATGCTTCAATTATTATTTGCTTACCAGGTTCTGTAATACACATATTTTCTGTTTTTGGCCATGAAATTACTCTGAAACGGAGTAAAGGGCTACAATTTATGACACATTTCAAACGTCGGGTGACACTTGGCCGATGGCCTTTTATTGATTGCTCATATGTCTGTAACTGCATAGAAGATTTCTTCCATATTTAGTTCATAATATCTCTATACCATTGCCTTCGATATGGACTATTATCCTGCTGGGTCAGGCTCATTGGTGGGGCCGGGCGTCAATATCTAGGACTTAGTCATGTGCTATAGTTCTTTTGCTTATAATTCTAATATACTTCCATGGGTCTAATGATATATCACTGGGTTTATTTCATACTATTTTACATCAAAGGGATGCTGTTGTAGATTTAAGATCAAGGTCACAGACTTTAAATTTCGTACATGTATAACATTTGCATTGAATTGTGTGTTAAAGTATGCTTTCATGAGGCCGTGGCTTGCTCTAGTTCACAATAGTTTCACATGACAAACTGCTATCTATATTTGGACCTAGGTATTTGAAGTGATTAGTTGACTCAATAGTATGTCCATCACATACAGTATGAGACCTTTTAACCCTCTTAAGTTTTCTTTTGGAACCAAACAAAACAGATTCATTTTCCCAAGGTGTAATGACAACTTGTTATCAACCAACCATGATGAGCAAGGCTCTAGAACTTTTCCTAGTTTACTAGCAATAACGTTTGGATCCTTATGGGAGAATAAGATATCATCTGCATAAAGCAAAGTTTACAGTCAGAATCTATACTAATGACCATGTTATTCAGATAACATAAAAACAAAAAAGGGCCCATAATGCTCCCTTGTGGAACTCCACAGGTAACTGAGGCTGACTCAGACTGAGTTTTACCAATTGTGACAATCTATCTTCTATTCTGAAGATAAGACTAAAACCAATTGGTGCTGCCAACAACTCTCATATTTTTCATCTGTCTACACAAATTCTCATGGTCCACAGTATCAAAAGCTTTCTGAAGGTCTAATAAATTCATCCCAGTGTAAAGTCAAGATGCATTATTAACTTTTATATGATCAAAGAGATGAACTAGCTCTTCCAGTTTCATTTTTGTGTATCTTATCAATTGGTATCAAAACCTAAAGGAAATACTTTCCTCCTTTAGGATAAATTCTTTCCTGTAAGAGTAATCCCAATTTCGGAAGGGTTACATTATAAAGGGGAGAAAACATACAAAAAGCATGGGCAATAAGGCTTCAGGTATGAATGCAGATTTTCCTCACCTTTATACTACAATAGGAATAATTGTCTTAAATAATGGCTCCAAACCTTAGGTTCCCTCAAGGATATTTACAAGCCACCGTACGCTACTCTCCAGGATTCGAATGTCACCACAGCCCTAACAAAGCTAGAACCAATTAAAAGGGATAATTACAGCTCTTGCATTAAAGATGAAACAAATGCGCTTACTTGTCATTTCCACATTTCTGTATGACACTGAAACGTGGACCGTAACAGCAGAATTAGAAAAAATGTTGCAAACATTTGAGATTAGATTATGTCGAAGTATACCGCTCACCTCCTTAAATACCAACTTAAACTTGAGGATATATTTAAACAAGGTGGTTTCTCGCTTGGCAAAGCCGATTCTATAACGGCTAAGTGAAGGGGGAAAAGGTGACGAGGCAGACAGACATGAAATGGGAAGACAACACAGAAGAGTGGACAGGGATGGATTGCCAGCACAGGGTAGCTGAAAACAGGAACAGGTGAATAATGATTTGCGGTGCCACAACGACCAAGCAGTGTTATGCCACAGACTAGACTAGACCTGACCAGACTAAGTTATTACTGGAGTCTGGAGCCAGTCTAGCCTAGAAGTTGCATAACTTTATGGAAAAGGGGCAATAACTCTGTAATTAATGAATGTCGAATTACCTCGCCTTTACGAGATTTCGAATATTTGGACACCAAACGAGCTGTTTGCCGGAACTCAGACACATAGGTGAAGCGATTCAAAGGTTGTAAAATTGTCAAAATTAAAAGAGGCATAATTTTTAAAAGACCATGCTCTCTCTTTGTTAAAAACTTATGAAGTATCATATCGTGAGGTGTCGCTGCACGATTTTCACTTCAGTTTCCGGAATGAAAATGACTGCGACTAGCCAATTTTAAACCAATAAAACATCATTAAGTTTCACATGAAAAGTTGGTATGTTTAAAAACCTAGCGACTTTTTTGCCAGTTAAATGACCTAGTATAAGCATATGAACCCATATTTTATCACCATACGTGAGCGTTGAACCGGTTTTCATATTGATTAGTGTTTAGAATTTTTTAACCATTGGTAGGACTGTGAAGACTTTACAAATACCATTTCCCCTTATATAGCAGTGTTGAAAACACTGTGGTATGTAATGACTTGTCTCTTTTACAAAGGGGAGGGCCTCAAAGAAAAGATTTTCCTATTCAAAAGAAGCTTTGTTTCACTTATTTTTTTCCATAGAGCTGATGCAAAACAGCCATAAAGTTATATTAGTAGTTCAATGAAACACACGGTTATTTTGTTTGACTAACAGTCTTATGTTTCGGTGGTATAAATGTGACAAGTTAGCCTTCGATGCCGTCCGTCTTGGTAGATATAGGTTTATCAAGATTAAAACCCGAATTCAGGATGATTTCCAGATGATTTGTTGAGAGCCAATATCGCTGGTCGGTCAGAAACATCATCTACCCCTACAGGGATCAGTTTTGTCCTCAATTTTGACAGGTGTTTACAGAGACATAAGTGTGTGAGTTGCATAAACCATAAAGCAAAACAGAAGCATTTCGTTCTTGTACACCTGTTGGAAATAAATTGATTTAGCATTATGTCTATGGGAAAATATAAGGTGAGGCAAATATTCTTTTGAGTAGTATATTTGCTGTCTCTGAGGGCAAAATGTAAACTGGTGCGTCTGGAGGAGCAATTTGTTTATAAGTACTCTTAGCTTAACAATGGAGTCTTCAGCTTTGGACAGTAAATACTTTACTGTAACAGAATGGCTGTTTGTCAGAGTAGCTGCCATACCATGCATATTAAGTTACGAAATTGAGTGTTTAAAGCGATGGTAAACGTTGTAAAATTTGTGTAAAATATTGACTTGCTTGTTGCTCAATATCGTCAAGCCTTTCATTGGTAAGATTTGTTTGTTGCTCAATGCATGTGAGCCTTTGATTCGTCGTTTGAAATGCAACTTTTGTTTCTTTCATGTATAACTCAATCTTCCTCAGTCTTTGGCTCTCAAACGACAGCAAGCTTCTCGGTAAATCAAAACTGTCAAGTATTGTCCATATTGGTGTGACAATGGCCGAGCCCTTAGGATGTATACCTCCTACAACCATGCCAATAGCCCAAATATTCTGATTATCCTCAGTAGCAAGAAAAACCAATGACCCAGAGTCTCCTTCCTCCGCAAAGCGCTGATCATCGGTATATTCATCGGTATCGGGATCTATCTCGATCTGACTAAAGAGCTGACATTTTTCTTTTGAGGTTGCTGGGCTCCAACTAAGAAAAGCATTACTTACGTTCATAAAGCCAGAACGTAAATATCTTTGATTTGTTTCACTGTGTCGAATTATTTTACATTTAGCTCTTTCTGATTTTTGTATTTCAGCTATTTCTTGTTTAGAAGTGAGGATTTCTCCTGAATGAAATTCCGCCAAGTCGTCAGATTCTGAAAAACAAAATATAAGTTTTTGTACGTTAAATTTATTTTGAATGGTTTATGTATTGTTTAATATTACCTCGGAACTGAATTTCATACATTCGTTAATAATATAACATGAAAAAAATCTGGCAAATCGGTTTCTTGACTGCATCTGTTTATGCGAGTTTAAAATTCAGAGGCATCGGAGTTCATTTCACTTGTGTCATATGTAGCATGCAAGCTCTATCTTTTACAAGGAATAAACCTTGTTTCAAGGCTAACAACTTCAATTTCCCCAATGCTAATTATCCTTTTTTTTTTTAGTAAAAATATTCTTTTGGTTCTTAGATACAGAGATTATATGCTTCTCAGTATGTCTGTTATGCTAGCACCTTTTTCAAATATGTTTATGTTCATAGGTTGTTGTCATAGGGTTATCACGGAATGATCTTTGTGTCAATGTTGAAAAAAATCTAAGGGAGTTATTATGACCTCCTTGATCTCTTTAATATAGGCGCTTCTAAACTTACTCCGATTTGATGGCAGAAACATACTAAGGCTTACAGTTACCGCATTATTCGCTTCAATGACTGATCTCCTTCATACACAGACTTGATAGGGTGTATCATAATAGAGGGACAAAGCGTTCTTCGCTGCAAAAAATTCCGTAGATTTTACGGTAGAATAACTGGCAACCAGCTGCCAGTTCTTTTCCCGTTATTTTAACGGGCGTTCGCCTGTAAGACATTTTTGGAAATCACGCAATGGAAGTGTTATGATAAGTGGCCGCACTCGAAAATAATTTAATATTGTTGAAGGGCTATCCGACCTAAACGACGCCTGTTCTATTCTGTCCTACTCTGCTTGATGGATGATTCCTGCAATTTTTACGGTTGTCCGTAAAAATAACGGGAAAAGGACTGGCAGCTGGTTGCCAGTTAACCTACCTTAAAATCTACGGATTTTTTACAGTGTGCTTGCAAAGTCTTTATCAAACCTTCAAAGTATGTTTATTGTACAATCTCGAATTAGTCAAGGTTTCTGTGGTTTACGAAATTTGATATTGTCACCGGTTCTTGTTATAAAGTAATCATCCACACTGTATTAGTTCTTCTATCTGTGCACAGAATAAACTATTCCCATTTAAACGATGAGACCAAAAATGTTAATAACAGGCTTAATATGTATTTTGTCAGTGTTATGTTATGAAGGATAAAATTATAGATAAATGAGTTTATCATATGACGACTCTGTTATTCAGCGGGTAACGTTGTGTAATAAAAATCGTATGACCACACGTGTAATAACACTTTGGCGCGTACACGTAACGTCATTGAAATAATGTTCATTTCAAAGGCGATGGAATCCAGTTTTAAAGGGTCATGTGGTAAACGGATGACCAAACTGATGACAAACAGCGCAGATGGCATCCAGAGGGAGATCAAGGTAAAGGGGCAGAAGCTGAGTACCGTAAGCAGCTTCAAATACCTTGGAGCAGTGGTCTCAGATGATGGCTCAAAACAGGAGGTTCTCTCAAGGATAGCACAAGCCATTTCAGCTCTTGCCAAGCTGAAACCAATTTGGAGAGATAACAACATATCTCTTGGATCAAAGGTGACACTTATGCGCTCCCTTGTCATTTCCATATTTCTGTATGCCTGTGAATCATGGACCTTGACAGCAGAGTTAGAGAAAAGAACGCAGGCCTTTGAGATGAGATGCTACCGAAGGTTACTGAACATTTCGTACAAGGACCATATAACCAATGAGGAGGTTCGCAGGAAGATCCAAGCAGCCATTGGAGAATATGATGAACTCCTGACGCTGGTCAGGAAACGGAAACTAAGGTGGTTTGGCCACGTCTCAAGGTCTTCTTGTTTAGCAAAGACAATTCTTCAGGGCACAGTGAAAGGAAAAAGAAGAAGAGGTAGACAGAAGAAGAGGTGGGAAGACAATATCAAGGAGTGGACTGGGATGGATTTTGCCAGCTCAACTAGGGCAGCTGAAGACAGGACAATGTGGAAAGGGATTGTTTTGAAGTCAGCTGTGGTGCCCCAACGACCTAGTAAGGTTATGGGATAGAATAGAATAGTGCTAAACGGAATATTACACTCGTGGTCATTTCATATGAAATTCGCCGAAGGCCCGTTTCATAAAGTTCAATTAAATGACCACTCATGTAAGATCCTCTTTATCATCCGATTTACGTATGCACTTATCAAGCAGTAAACACGGGTCTCTGAAATGTTTTATATCAACATGAAATTGGTATTATTTTTAAGCGTACCTGCGCCATTAGAAAGATGAAATCTTCCATCTTCAGGAGCACTCAGTCTGTCCGTTACTTCAATTAATGCAGCATCGACTCCAACTTCTTGGGCTCCTCCTGTTTTATTGGCCATTTTTATAACCGATCCAATTGGCCGTTGGTCGTGATCTGGTCGGACTTGGTAGACGTTGTGGTTAAATCTGTCATGCTGCCAGTCATCTCTGCTCTTGGGAGTGTCAAATATATGGCAGCACGTAACACAACCTAACTTTCCATTTGAGAGGCGGACGAATCCTCCTAACCTGCCTTTAAGTCCATACGTGCTAAATATTTCGCACCCTAGTGTTAGTTTTGAGCCAGCGTATCTACTAAATATTCCTTCCCTAACATCTGTAGGAAACTTTCCCATCTGCGTCGGAAATGGTTTCTCTTGTAATGGTATTATCCCTTTGACGTGCACATATAAGACAATGCAGGTCCTGACTTCTGTAACATTACCAGAATCTCTTGACTTTATCGTTGACGAGCTTACTATTTGCAGATTGCTATGAGATTTCAACAAATTAGGTGCATATTCGGCAATCGAATCATGAAGTTCTCTGACTTCTTCTACTGAAGAGGTTTTATTAGCATTTTCATATTTTAGACAACTCTTTGCTTCTCCAGACACCTCATCTGGTAGTCTCTGAATTACTTTAAACGGACAAATACTTCTAAAATTATCATTTATGGATTTATCTTTGTGTTTCATCACGGCGACAAACACTGGAATCGTCTCACAAACGGTTTCATAGCCAACCCAGACCCGAATAATGTCATTCGAAAGGTATTTTAGCTGTGAACAAAGCCAAGACATAAGGAAACTTCCATGTTTTGATTTACTCCCGTAATATCTAAGAAACTGGGAAATCCTTTCAGGCGTTAGCTGGTCTGTGCAGGTATGGAATAAGGATCTAGGAAATCCTGAAAAAAAAAGCATCACCAGAATAATATCAGACATCGTTTCTTGTAGAAAGATGCGTTCAAAGCACCATAATTACAAGCTTGAACTTATACCCCATAAACATTGACAAATCCGAAATATGTAGACACACAGACATTGACCCCCGAAAGGAGGTGTGATCAAATCATCGCGAGTAGTAAGCATGTAAGCACCACCTGCCTACAATTACTTGCATAATATATCACAGAAAGGGCAGTAGTCAAACAGGTGATGCAATACGGTTAATAAATTAAAGAAAAACATTCAAGCGCCTTCATCTGAAATCGACCAAGCTTTTAACAAACCTAAGGAATATTTCCTTTCAATAAACATTTATAAACATAACTGGCTAAATACGTAGTATGCACAGAATAGATTGAAATCTTCGGGAACGGTTCTTGGAGTGCCCTTGCTTCAAAAAGCTCTCTTTTTTCAGAATGTAATAGAGGAAGACACAAAACTAAGTTAACATATTTGTACAGTTGAAACTGTTGATATGCACATTTCATATTGTATTGGATAATAAAGGGAACTAGGTTTTTTTTTTTATTTTTATTTTTTTTTTTTTTTTTGGGGGGGGGGGGGGGCAGAGTCTTGGCGTTAGCATCGAGACAACCATGCTTTTCCTACTTTCATGTAAAGTCAGGTGGTAAAGCTTGTGTATAAGGTTGTCCAGCTGTAAAAGGAGTTTATACTGAAGCCAGTATTTGCTTTTACTTCGGTGTTCAGGTGCACTGTCAGTTACATTTGAAGATTTAACTTATCAGGTCTTTCTGAACTGGGTTTAAGTTAAAGTTCTGTAAGTCCTCATGTTTGTTTTATCTTAGTTTTTATTTCAATTTCTATGTTCCTGAGATATTACACTTATGAGTATGGAATCTTCCACGCAAACCGAACAACTAAGTGTCTGTTGAACCAAAGTAGGACTAAGGGCTCGACCGCAAATCGGTTAAGCCCCCTAGTTATTTCATTGCTGGCCGTCCAAAGGCGGCATTTCTGTTTTGGCTTTTTTTATTTGTTTCATGTGTTGTTTGTCGCTTTGACTATTTGATATATGGTTTGTTATGTTAAGGCTAGCCCTGACATTGAAAAATTGAAAATAGGTAAAAAGAGATGTTTAATGTTTTACGTATAATTTATCCTTTTCCCAGGGTTGGTGCTTTTTGTAAGACTGTTGTGTGGGTGGTGGTTGTTTTGGTTGGGTTGAACAACTAAGTATCTGATGAACCAAGGCAGAACAAAGGGCGAGGGTTAATAGACCACAAACGGGTTAAGCCCCCCATTAATTTCATTACTGGCCGTCCCAAGGCGGCAGTTCAGTTTTGATTCGTTTAGCTGTTTTATGTGTTGGTAGTTGCTATGTCTATTATCAATATATTGTTTGTGATGTTCAGGCTAGCCCGTCGACCACCTACATGTGAAATGGCTGCCGGTGATGTTGTCTTTGGTGATGACTAGTTTTGTGTTGTCTCTTTTCCACATGGTGTCTTGGATTGGATCTGGAATTGAATTGTGTTAGTTCCTGAGAATTTTTCTCTTTACTGTTAAATGACATTTAAGGACATGGTACGACATTATAAGGTCGTATGATAAGGCCCATGTTTGGCCTCCAAAAAACCTAAAAATTAAAAAAAGTTATTTTTTGACTATGAAAATGAACATATGGCAGAACTCCAACTAGGAATGTAGCAAGCACAATTTAAGTCAGTTAAGGCATAAGATAGTTGGGTTTTTAGTCTTGAACATACACATTTCCAAGCCGTTTTAGACAAAAAGTGACGCAATTTTTCGCCTTTATGTGTTTCAAAATATGTGAGCCCGGCCTGTAGAACATTTAATATTTTGCATGTTAAAATGCCATGAAAATATTAAATGTGCTGGAGACCGGGCTTTATGTTTATATAAGTTTTTTATGCCCCCGAGACGATAGTCAGGGGGCATTAAGATTTGCTCCTGTCTGTCCGTCCGTCTTTCTGTTCATCACACTTTATAGAATAGAGTTTGTGTAATCAGCTCCTCCCAC
Source organism: Ctena decussata (assembly GCA_963989385.1). Lineage (NCBI taxonomy): Eukaryota > Metazoa > Mollusca > Bivalvia > Lucinida > Lucinidae > Ctena > Ctena decussata. The sequence continues at coordinate 59,342,931 of OZ022514.1, read as the reverse complement.
AGTTTTTATAGACCTTTCTCAGACTTTGCATACATGTTGTGGACACATTTATGATGTGCATGCGGATTTTTGATGGAGCTAGAATTAATTTTGACAGAATCAGGGCATTTGGAAGTTAGTCATTTTAGGCAATGTTTTGCATTGTAGGGTATAGAGTTTGTGTAATCAACATCTCCCACAGTTTTCAGTGGCTCTTTTTCAAATCTTGCTTGCAAGCTGTGGACATATTGAAAATATGCATGTGGGGTTTATTGGAGCTAGACTTAATTTTAAGAGAATAACGGCATTTTGAACTTAGTCATTTTATGCAAGTATTTGCATTGTAGGGTTAGCACTTTGTGTAATCAACTTCTCCCCAGTTTTTAATAGACCCTTTTCAAACCTTGTGTAAATATTGTGGACACATTGGAGATGTACATGTTGGTTTATGTTAAAGCTAGAATGAACTTTGACAGAATTACAGGCTTTTGAACTCAGTCATTTTAGGCAAATGTTTGCATTGTAGGGTTAGTTCTTTGTGTGATCAACTTCTGCCATAATTTTCAGTGGCCATTTTTCAGAATTGTATCCTTGTTGTGGACAAAATGAAGATGCACATGTGGGTTTTGATGTAGAAAAATTAAATTTTGAAGGAATTATTGCTTTTTAAACCTAGTCATTTTGGGCAGCATTTTCGGCAATGTAGGGTATGAAGTTGAGTAATGTTTTCAGTGATTTTGTAGATAGTTTCTTGTTCTTAACTGTGACAGGCACTGCACGGGGGCATCGTAAGTGTCTTACAGACACATTTTATTAGTGTCTTACAGACAGAGTGTTCTGGTTTATACTAAACTTGCAGAGTTTTGAACATTTTCCAGGTTATCTTAGCAAAAAACAAATCCCATATCTCTGCGTATAAGATAAAAAAGTTAACATATCTGGTTGTGGGTACTCATTTACTTAATCAAGACATTTGAAATCGTTTGGTATACATTTCCATTTAAGTTTTTAAAGGCTGCTGCTGTTGATGTAATTATTCAATTGAAGGGCTCTTTGCTTGCATTTTCATATAAAATTAATGAAACGGCACAGGCATATCGGAAATCATGTTAATATGTAAACACAGATGAAATAAATTTTCCCTTTAAAAGGAAGGCTTGCCCCGCTAAGACAGTGAAATTTTCATGAGTTGTTATTGAAGTGAGCCCGATTGTTAGTGCATTTTCTGTTGCTAACTTTTATTAAGCAAAGTATTTAATTTCTAACTCCTTGAATGGAGGCATTATCCACGGGTATAAGGTGAAAACAAGTGTAGAATTTATTTGAAAAACAAATTGAAGAAATATTTAAACACACACACACACACACTCACACACACACACACACACACACACACACACACACACACACACACAAAAAAAAAAAAATGTCAATCCAACAAGAACTGGGGTGCCATAACAACCAAAGTCGATTTCTAAGAAAAGTTTCTTCTTAGAAACTGCTGACCTGATTCCAAAACAATTTGACGACTACACTATACCAAGATTGTTAAAGCTGAGTAATGTCATCCAAACATGGCAGCCAGAGATTGGGGTTAATTTTCTTTTTATCGTATCTGTAGGGAAAATTTTGAAAACCTTCTAAGAAACTACTGACACAATTTCAAAACAATTTGAAGAATGTAAGCTCTGTAACACACACACACACTCACACACACACACACACAACAACAACAACAACAAAAAACAGTTTTCCAACATTTGGTCGGCCGTTAGGCATGTCTCAAGGAAAATAAGTATATGGACCTATTTCAAGACTTTTCTTTACGGCTGTTGAGTCACATTTAGTCTGAATCAAAATTTTAAGAAAGACTGTTTCAAACCCATGTCTATGGAATCTTGGCACATCAGAATTTGTCATCAAAAGAAGACAATAAATTTATATTTACTGAAGTTTATTTATGGTCTAAGTGGCATCAGTGGCAATGACTGGAACAAAATTTTGACACTCTGAGAAGAAAACGCATGCTGCTATTGTTTGGTGTTAGCATATTTTATTTCAATTTCATACAAGTTATGTACAGGTTACAACTCAACTTTATTAATCTCAGGTCACAAAGTGACATATGAGTAACATGTACAACAAAACAATAAACAGCAATGGTGCAGCGGTACAACAAAACACATGAGTGGATACAATGGTTAAAACCCTAACATCTAAAATGGTATGTTGGGTGGAGAAAGCAATGCTTCACTTAACGTTTCAATAGATAATTTATATTACAGTAGCAGTGCCGTAGCAGATCCATGCCCTGGGACGCCTTGTCCTATAAATCTTTACAGTGGGTCATTTTATCAAGTCCAGCTTCTATAGAAATCTGGTATAAACAGAGAATGCCACAGGCAGAAAGCCTAGATGACCAGTCTGTCCCGGGCCGGCTCTGCACACTGAGACATCAATATCCAAATGCATGGATCTCTTACGGCACGTCAAGGGAGATAATTCTTCATTACTGTTTAGGCTACCCTACAAGAGTTTTTTTTTCCGTAAACTTCTCACGATGACATGAAGTTTTATGCAAGAGATAGAATTGGTACATAGGGGCTTGTATCACTCGCTTCCGGGCCTAAGTCATAGCTTGATGTATATTATTATATACACCAAGCTAAGCCTCCAGCCCGAAAAAGAGTACGACACGAGCCCCTGTAAATTGGTAAATGAAATGTTTCAAAAAGTTGGTGGTGGTAAATAATACTATATTTGTGACAATCCTCAGCGGAGCCTGGCTTCGACAAACATGGCGTGACACTCTGGTACTTACAACCTTTCACAGTAAGCACGCTTCGTCATAACGCCGCACTGACGTCGATGCGACGTGTTAACATCGCATCGAGGTCAGAACGACGTCATCCTGATACCGCGTGTCCGCCGGAATATTACTTCAGTTGATGGAACGCGAAGAAAATCTGTTCTGCTGTTCCGCGTACCCATGTTCAACTGTGCTTCGGGTCCGTTGTTTCCATGCCCGAGACCATCAGTCACCAGCTAACAATACTGTACATCCAGGCGCTGCTCAAACCAAACATTACGAGGTGGAGTACTTGACCACTCCCCTGTTCCAGCATCGGGCATACGCCTCGTGATCGCACTGGTACCAGCTCAGTGAGACGGGATACCACCGAGATCATCCGGCGCACTCTTCCGCCCAGAAACAGGGGAGAAATCGAGTCCGCCATCAAAAGACTCTACTCAGTAACGATAATAAAAAATAGTAAACAATAGCAAAAGGATCTGAACTGAAGCCAGAACCTGATTTAGTTTATCTCCTCCTATTGCTATTGTTTGGGACAATAACTTGCTTTACACCATTTGGGAACAACAAAGCACGTAACCCATTGCGTTCGTATTTCCATGAACTACCGACAAATGAAATTTATGTTTTATATTTATGCTATGTTTTTACATCAATTTTGTTACTCATTCGTGAAGTTCAGACTAATTTAACGCCAAGCAGAGGACGAAGAATAGTTATCAACCAACGTGTTTGGTAATGAAGTACAGCAGTAGTCACTATGACATGACATATCGAACGTTACGCCGGCCAATCATCTATCTGAATTGTCCGTGACGTTGCTTACGCGTAAGATTGCATGAATGTGTGTTGTTCGTAGACACCGTCAGCCCAGTATAGGTTCATTTAAGGAAATCGTCGACGAGTGTAAATATTTTTCTGTACATTTGTACAGCTGAAGTAAGGAGGCAACATTAGAGAGTGTTATAAAAGCAAGAAAAATGTCCACACAACCCCCCGCCGCACCTAATGCAAGCACAGTAGGCTGTACCTGTATCATTGTAAGAGCTTTCCAGTTCAGGCTATTCATGAACATGTTGATGGCCAATAGGAAAATTATCAGATGCTAAATATGTGTACATAATATATCGCTCCTTGCCATGGATGGATGGATGGATGACTTGCGATTTTACGTCCTTTTCAACAGTATTTCAGTCATATCCGGACGATGTCAGGATGATAATGAAAGGCTGTGTGCAATGGAACCCCGTCTACGGTAGGAAAGTTTCTCGCCTAAAGCGGGACTTGAACCCGGTCCGCTAGATTAGTAGGCCAGTGCTTAACCCACTGAGCTACCGGGGCTCCTCCTTGCCATGGAAATGCCTGTTGCAATGCATATGCGTTAATTACTCACCGACATTACCGACTTTACCATACATAACACGGTCAGTTGTACACATAAGCCACACACGCGGATAGATGAGATACATGTTTTATTAAGTAAATGTGATAAGGGAAGAAAATCGTCAAAAGCGCTTGTTTCTAAATTTAAACAATAAATTTGAAGACTGCTCTTTCAGGTTTTACAGATACACTGATCAGCCCACTCCGACATAAGCGCAGTCTGATCAGTCTATCCTCAGCATGAAAGATGTCTGCATCATGAAGAATAAATATGCCGAAAAAGACTGATCAGATCCCACGAATGCACCGGTGCTGGACAGTGTGTCGGCTGCCCTGACTAGTCAGATTATGTGATGCCCAAGGGTTTATTTTTCGCGACGCCGCTGCATGATTTTTGGAAAAGCTAATGCTTTGCGCTAAGCTATATATAAACACTGTTTCTTACACAGATTTTGGTATATTTCTAAGCATGCAAAGCCAAATGATTTGCATTAAATTCAGAGTTTCACTTTTAATGCAATCAGTTTATAAAAAGCAAAAGAAATATTGCCAAGTTCAAGGCACTTGTAAACGAAAAACGTGCTTTTTAACAGAAATATTAAAAAACAAAAACAAAAAATAGCCATCAGAGGAGATGGCAAATCCCCCGACCTAAGCCCCCCTGCGCCTTGGTAAACAGGGTGCACTTCAAAACGCATATAAATAGTATACTGTCATTCTTTTATGCTCCTTATTGACATTATCCGCTTAACAGATGCATGATTATATAACACTCAGACCAAAACAGTATGCCAAATTGCTAAAAAGAGGTAAAATCTCAAATAACAATCAGGTAGACAATGTATTGCATATGATACATTCAACATTTCAAAATGTGTGAATAACTTCTAAAGTACAAGCCTTACAAATCTAATTTTGAGCTCTCTAGTAAGTGAATTTGGACAAAGAATCCAAATCTGTAAAAAAAAAAATATTTTTTTTTTTTGGGGGGGGGGGGGGGGGGGGACTCTCGGAAAAATATGAAAGCAAGAGTTGTCATTCTTGTATGAGGCAAAATGTCATGATCTGATCTCCATATCTTTGAAGTATCATAAAAATATTTCAAAGGGTATTCAAGTTATGGAGTGGACACTAAAGCACACTTAAAACCATCAAGGGGAAATAACTCAAAACGTTAGAAAGCAAGAGTTGTCATTCTTGTTCGCGACACATCAGCATGACCTGTTCTACATAACTATGAAGTATCATGAAAATATTCCAAAGGGTATTCAAGTTATGGAGTGGATACGAAATCACACCTAAAACCATCAAGGGGAAATAACTCAAAAAGTCAGAAAGCAAGAGTTGTCACTCTTATTCGCGACACATCCTTATGACCTGTTCTACATATCTGTGAAGTATCATGAAAATATTTCAAAAGGTATTCAAGTTATGGAGCGGACATGAATTCACACCTAAAACCATCAAGGGGAAATAACTCAAAAAGTAAGAAAGCATGAGTTGTCATTCTTGTTCCCGACACATTGCCTTGACCTGTTCTATATATCTGTGAAGTTTCATGAAAATATTTCAAAGGGTATTCAAGTTATGGAGCGGACACGAAATCACACCTAAAACCATCAAGGGGAAATAACTCAAAAAGTAAGAAAGCAAGAGTTGTCATTCTTGTTCGCGACACATCGTCATGACCTGCTCTACATATCTGTCAAGTATCATGAAAATATTCTGAAGGATATTCAAGTTACATGGCGGACACGAATCTGCCAAAAATTCACCAAAGGGGTGATAACTCTAAAATTACAAAAGCAAGAGTTACCATTCTTGCACGCGACACATCGCCATGACCTGTTCTACATAACTGTGAAGTACCATGAAATTATTCCAAACGGTATTCAAGATATGGAGCGGACAAGAAAATGTTTACGGACGGACAGACGGACGGACGGAGGGACGGACGGACCCCAGGCTCATCGCTATATCCCCCGAACCTTTTGGTCGGGGGATGAAAATGGACAAATAAAGGGAATGGTATGCAGCAGAAGGCTGATTCTCTCTTACACCGTACAACTAGTCATACTCAATGTTTGTACGAAATTTCAAAATTCTAGCTGTAGTGGTTCCTGAGAAATCTTTGACAAAAATTTAATTGGAGAGAAATTGGAGAGAAAGAAAAACTGGACAAACAAAGGGAATGATACGCTGGATCAGGCTGATTCTCTCTTACACGGTACAACTAGTCATACCCAACGTTTCTACCAAATTTCAGATACCCTTCCTGTAGAAGTTTTTGAGATATCTTTGACAGAAAATTAATTGGAGAGAAAGAAAAAATGGACAAATAAAGGGAATGATAAGCAGCAGGAAGCTGATTCTCTCTTACACTGTGCAACTAGTCATACTTAATGTTTGTACCAAATTTCAAAATTCTAGCTGTAGTGGTTCCTGAGAAATCTTTGACAAAAATTTAATTGGAGAGAAATTGGAGAGAAAGAAAAACTGGACAAACAAAAGGAATGACAAGCTGGAGCAGGCTGATACTCTCTTACACAGTACAACTAGTCATACCCAACGTTTCTACCATATTTCAGATACCCTTCCTGTAGAAGTTTTTGAGATATCTTTGACAGAAAAATAAATTGGAGAGAAAGAAAAAATAGCCATCAGAGAAGATGGCAAATCCCCCGACCTAAGGCCCCCTGCGCCTTGGTAAACAGGGTGCACTTCTAAACGCATATAAATAGTATACTGTCATTCTTTTATGCTCCTTATTGACATTATCCGCTTAACAGATGCATGATTATATAACACTCAGACCAAAACAATATGCCAAATTGCTAAAAAGAGGTAAAATCTCAAATAGCAATCAGGTAGACAATGTATTGCATATGATACATTCAACATTTCAAAATGTGTGAATAACTTCTAAAGTACAAGCCTTACAAATCTAATTTTGAGCTCTCTAGTAAGTGAATTTGGACAAAGAATCCAAATCTGTAAAAAAAAAAATATTTTTTTTTTTTGTGTGGGGGGGGGGGGGGGGGACTCTCGGAAAAATATGAAAGCAAGAGTTGTCATTCTTGTATGAGACAAAATGTCATGATCTGATCTCCATATCTGTGAAGTATCATAAAATATTTCAAAGGGTATTCAAGTTATGGAGTGGACACTAAAGCACACTTAAAACCATCAAGGGGAAATAACTCAAAAAGTTAGAAAGCAAGAGTTGTCATTCTTGTTCGCGACACATCAGCATGGCCTGTTCTACATAAGTATGAAGTATCATGAAAATATTCCAAAGGGTATTCAAGTTATGGAGTGGATACGAAATCACACCTAAAACCATCAAGGGGAAATAACTCAAAAAGTCAGAAAGCAAGAGTTGTCACTTTTATTCGCGACACATCCTTATGACCTGTTCTACATATATGTGAAGAATCATGAAAATATTTCAAAAGGTATTCAAGTTATGGAGCGGACATGAATTCACACCTAAAACCATCAAGGGGAAATAACTCAAAAAGTAAGAAAGCAGGAGTTGTCATTCTTGTTCGCGACACATCGCCTTGACCTGTTCTATATATCATGTGAAGTTTCATGAAAATATTTCAAAGGGTATTCAAGTTATGGAGCGGACACGAAATCACACCTAAAACCATCAAGGGGAAATAACTCAAAAAGTAAGAAAGCAAGAGTTGTCATTCTTGTTCGCGACACATCGTCATGACCTGCTCTACATATCTGTCAAGTATCATGAAAATATTCTGAAGGATATTCAAGTTACAGAGCGGACACGAATCTGCCAAAAATTCACCAAAGGGGTGATAACTCTAAAATTACAAAAGCAAGAGTTACCATTCTTGCACGCGACACATCGCCATGACCTGTTCTACATAACTGTGAAGTACCATGAAATTATTCCAAACGGTATTCAAGATATGGAGCGGACAAGAAAATGTTTACGGACGGACAGACGGACGGACGGAGGGACGGACGGACGCCAGGCTCATCGCTATATCCCCCGAACCTTTCGGTCGGGGGATAAAAAAGTACACGTACTATCAAAAATAGAATAAGGTTTTGTTCTATTTTTAGCAGATGAGGTAAATCGGATATGGGTAAAATAGACAAAATCGGACGAGGTCTTTGTTTGTTATGTCTGTGAAGAAAATAATGAAGAAATGCAGTCTCAAACCGGAACGAGCGTTCCGATCTCTTTGGCTTAATTGCGGCCCTAAAAAAGTTTAGAACGAATCGTTACAGTACACACTCTCCTGGTATTTTCCGACTAAGCATGACGTATCGCTTCTTCCGAAAATAACTCGGTATCACTAAACCACATGAATACTGGCTTACCGCAAGCCCCCAAAAATATATTATTTTCGAATGACTCCATTTGCTCAGATGTTCAGCAATAAAAACCAGACAGCTTTAAGCGAATTCGAAGGTGGGGGAGAGGAAAGGGGGGGGGGTGGGGGTTGGGTGAGAGAGCAAAATAGCCGTTATCATACCAGGTCTTTTGCTTACTACATAGCTACCTACAATGGCAAGGTAAACGAGTTTGTGCTAATGGTGTTGTTAAGTTTGGCGTTGGCCCATGTTTTCAAAATCGTTTGATGTATTGTTCACATGGCATTACACCACAGCAGGCATCTTTAAGAATATATATGTATTTACCAGAAGGATGTCCTTTGCTTATAGTTTGCACCTTTGAGGTTGAGTGGTCAATCTGAATGCAGTCTACATCCATATCAGTCTGAAAAGAAATACATTGTACATATATACTAGTCAAAATAAGTTCCGCCGCATTTACATTAGCATCTTTTTCAGTAAAGGTACCATTATGAATGAACTTAAAGAGTCATTGTAGTACTGATATGACCTTTTTATATTGCTAGACAGACAGGTTTCAAAATTTTGATATAAACCGAGAGTTTGCGCAACTTTCAGTTTAAGTGGGTGCTTTTTCTAATTTCCCGAGATTTTTCATGAAAAAAAGATCGCCTTTGTTTTTTAGTTTTGCTCTTATTTTCTCTTCTGTATATTTTAGACTCATCTTTGGATTCCAAATGTGTCATATACAGAAGAAAATCGGAATTCAAAACGGTTTTCACGATAACGTCTCACTTCTAAATTTCAACGTTAAGGCAGAAAAGCCAAACTTTCTAAAGTTGCTGTGTCATTGTCATAAACATTTCAAAACTGCATGACTGACATTATTTTGCGATAAACTGATGCATTCTCATTTTAAAATGTTGCAAAGAAGCGTATTCACAGGTCCGGAAAAGCAGAACTAAAATTTGTGACTGATAAGCCCATGATCTGAAGATCAAATTTCCTATAATTTTGATTCAAAGGGAGGTAATTTACCGTCTCGCACACTTTAAGATGCAACCTTCGCCATTTGAAAGTTTGTTCAGATTTGATTTAGATGTTTCTAGGAAGTACGGTTTCTCGAGAATTAAACGAGACAAACATAATGGTACTGCGCATGCGCAGTAAGCGCCTAGTCGCAGTTTCTATGGTTTACTAGTTACGCGAGATAACTCTGTACACGCAAGCAGGAAACTGAGACATTAAAAAGTTTTCCGTGGACAAATGTTGTGGCAACTAATTAAAAGCAAAATAATTTGACAGTGATATATTTAAAATCATCAGTATCACAATTGAAATTGCGGCGGAATTTGTTTTGACGAGTATATATGGAGGGTCGTCGGTTCGTGCCCCGCTGTGCATCTAGGTGGCATAATAGATTTATATGATATCCCTTAATATAATTATACCCCCGCTTTGAAAAAGTGGGGGGGTATACTGGTTTACATCTGTCCGTAGTTCCGTCCGTCCGTCCTTCCGTCCTTCCGTAATTCCGTAATTCCGTAACACTTTTTGTCAAAGATATCTCAAGAACCGTATAAGATAGAAACTTCATATTTGGTATACAGGATGACAACAACAAGTTGTATCGTGGGATTGAGAACGGGCTCTCTCCTGTTTGTTCTTCCCTGTATTTGTTCACTTTTCTTTCTCTCCATTTTTTTCGTCAAAGATATCTCCGCAACTGTATAAGATAGAAAGTTGATACTTGGTATACAGGTTAACAATGACATGTTATATCGTGGGATAGAGAACCAGCCTTCCCTTATTTGTTCTTCCCTGTACTTGTTCACTTTTCTCTCTCTCCATGCATTCAGTTATGTAATTTTTCGTAAAGGATTTCTCAGCAACTGTTCAAGGTGGAAGGTTTATATTTGTTATATGAGTTGACAATGACTTGTTGCATCGTGGAATCGAGAACGGGCCTTCTCCTGCTTTTTCTTCCTTGTATTTGTTCACTTTTCTTTCTCTCCACACTTTTTCGTCAAAGATATCTCCGCAACAGTTTAAGATAGAAAGTTTATATTTGGTATACAGATCAGCAACTACAAGTTGTATTGTGGGATAGAGAACCGGCCTTCTCCTATTTGTTCTTTCCTGTATTTGTTCACTTTTCTTTCTCTCCATGCATTCAGTACTGTAATTTTTCGTAATAGAATTTTCAGGAACTGTTCAAGGTGGAAGGCTTATATTTGTTATATGAGTTGACAATGACTTGTTGTATTGTGGGATTGAGAATGGGCCTGCTCATCTTTGTTTTTCCCTGTGTTTGTTCCTTTTTCTCTCTCTCCACACTTTTTTATCAAAGGTATCTCAGCAGAATTATCAGATAGAAAGTTTAGACATGGTATATAGGTTGATTACCACAAGTTGTATCATGGGTTTTAGAATCAGCCTCCTCTTTGTTTCTCCCTGTATTTGTTCCTTTTTCTTTCTCTCCATACTTGTTTGTCAAAGAGATCTCCGCAACAGTATAAGATAGAAAGTTGATATTTGGTATACAGGTTGACAATGACAAGTTGTATCATGGGATAGAGAACTGGCCTTCTCATTTTTGTTCTTCCCTATAGTTGTTCACTTTTCTTTCCCTTCATGCATTTGGTACTGTTATTTTTTTTGAAAGATTTCTCAGCCACTGTGCAGGATCATATTTGGTAAATGACTCGAAAATGACTTATGACACGTTTTAGAGCAGAGTTCTCAGCAACTGTTCAGCAGAGACTGCTCATACATGTTAGATTTGTTTTCTTTCATGTTTTATTTTCTCCATACAGGCCATATACATTGGAATCGCTACAGCGGGGGTATAGTCAGATTTTCTGACAGTTCTAGTTAAAATTAATATAAATTGTATCTTCTGATCCTACGTCCTATGTAACCCGAAAGCGATTGTTATTGTGACATTAGCTTCTCCCAAGAACCCAAATTTACCTCTAAAGTCACGTGTATCATTGATCCGTTAATGCTTTTATTGTTCACCCCTTGTAGGTGCTTAAACTGGCTGGGAACGAACATATGGCCGTGTAGCATAGTTGGTAGAGTGTCCCGCTAGCGTTGGGAGGGTTGTCGGTTCGAGCCCCTCTGTGGCCAGATTTATTTCGCATCTAGGCGGCATAGTAAATTTAGTGCTTAGTGATTAACCCAATCACGGTTGATAACTTTGCTGCACTCTTTAATTGCACACCGGGGGATCGGTCGTCAGACTCTATGATGGCCCCGACCTAAAGCTATATATTTTAGTTGGTTGGGACCGGAGCCTTTTTGTCTGTTGCTTGGTCCACCGGGGCTCAACTGGTGACCTTCTTTTGCTTCAGATTTCCAGTGGGGTCGTTTGGCAGGACAGGGATCTCCACCTGTCAGACGGCCCGTTGTATCTGTTGAGTCCTCGTCTTTGCTTCTTCATGGTGTTGAAATTTGATTTATGTGTTTACCGTGATGATTCATTGACGAGTTAGAGGGTTATCATGCGAACCGAACAACCAACTAAATGTTTTGTACCACTTCAGAAACTGAGGGTGAGGTTGGGCCTGTAAAATCGATTTAAGCCCCCCAGTAATTCATTACTGACCGTTCCAAGGCGGTAGTTCTGTTGTGGTGCTCTGTTGCCTGTTTTTGGTGTCAGAGTTTCTGTGATGTTTTACCTTATGTATGTTCTTATTATTTTTGGTTCGGTTTGGGTTGCTGAGTGGCCACCTTTTGGGAACAAGCTGCTCACTCGGTTGGCCATATGTTCTCTGTATCTTGATTATTTGTAATCTTAGTTGTTTCCAATTATGGTTTGAGGGCTGGATTTGGATTTTGATTGTTTCAGTTCCTGGTCTTTGCATACTTTTTACTTTTACATGATATATCCTATAGACCTAACTTAATTCTTTACACTGAATTTGATACTTATTGTATATGTACCGGAAGAAAGTTGATAACGTTACGTTACGTTATCACTCTTGACAACGCAACGTTATTATGTTGTTGTGAACGATTTGTTTAAATAAGGCTTTGAAAATTGATTAAACTTCATGAAACCGGTTAGCCATTGTAATAAATAATCGAATTTGTGCATCCGCGAACTGTTTTGTCGATATATATATATATTGAAAGGATTTAAAAACTTCCACCCATTAGTTTTGAATATCTCAAAAACACATGCAGCTACGTTCATCGAAATTTTACAACATATATATTCTTTTATACCTGATTATGTCCATATCTCGAACTTGAAATCGTTCAACCGAATCGGTAAGGAATAAGCACGTGCTCCTCGGGTTTTTAGTGCCGTTTACGTACAGATGGATCAATTTATGTATACAGTTTTCTGATTACAAACTTCTCTTACAATATCAAATTGAATTTTAAAAGTTTGATCTTGGTCTGTGGCATTATTTGGCCTATCGCGCCTAAATATCTCAAACAGGTTCAGAGTTCGGGGCCAGTTTAATGCTGAAATTTCACAAAATGACGTCGCGAGATACTTTTATGCGTTAATTACGGCAATTTGCAAGCCCAGACGACGTGCACGGTTTCCAGGAAGGTCAAAAGACCGTCAGCAAAGCAGCTACCCGATATGAACAACCAATGGTCATGACGTTAACTCACGTCGACGCCGTCTCCGTAATAGGTTTTACGTGACAGCATCAGCTGCAATGATAATTGCAAACCAACGTGGATGACATAACAAAAGTAAGACAGTAAGAAATCGTCTAAAAGATTGTTGAATAAGCTAACGCCGTCATTGCCTGATGCGTTTCCGAGACGTAACACTCTTTTCTGACGTTCAGTATTCAAATCGCCATTGGCATGATTCTAAACCTAGAATAGGTTTGAACCTATTTTTTTCTGGTTCTTTTGGATAATTGGCTTCATCAGTTTGAAAAGAGAGTTGTACTGAAGCTGGTTCTTGGGGGCGTTGCCAGTGTTTCAACATTACATAAATGCTAATATACGGATATATCAGGTAATCCGTTTGAACTGCAGTAACTGCCATTTCTTTAATGTGTTCCTTGCTTCCAGAGCATACTTGATACATATTTGAACAACTATCGTAATATTTAGTTGATTTGAGCCGCGACACGAGAAAACAAACAATGTGGTTGTGCGCCAAGCGCAGACTCAGATCAGCCTAGGCATCTGCCCAGTCTGATCAGAGTCTTCGCTGTCCACATGAAGGTAGCTTACACCCTTAGCGATCCTTAAAGCTCGTAGCAAAGAGTCTGATCATACTGGTTGGATACCCAGGCTGATCTGAGTCTGCGCTGGGCGCACAACCATATTGTTTGTTTTCTCGTGTCGCGGCTCATATTTAGTTGAATTTACCTCAGATGATGCTGCCTGTAGATCTAGATCTTCATGTGACGGTTGTAGAATTTGCTGTATATCTCCTTGAGCTTGTGCCACCATAAAATCAGTTTCATTTCGATTCTGCTTGTCTGCATGCGATAATGATGAACCAGTATGGTTTTCATTGGATTGTAGAGAAACAGACTTTTCTTCAACATCAAAATGCATTTCCGGTGCAAAACAGTCAATATCAGTTCCACATGATTCTTGATCAAGAGTTTGTTGGCTAGCATAAAATGTGCCTTGAACTGAGGTACTGTCAATATCACCAGTTGACATCTTTTTTTTCTTCTTGACATTTAGGTCTTTACAAAGATTGTATGACTCCAACCGGCTTAGCGCCCGAAAAATTTTTTTTATTTTGCCCATATTTGTACAGAAAACAGTCATTAATCCCTTCTTGCAGATGTACTGTAAGACAAGTTGCAAGCATGGGTCCTTCTGTTAATGAAGTATATTGTAGCAAATCTAGTCTAAACATATTCTTTATCAGGAGACTCGCCCATCGTGATCCTGGCGTAGATATAAATCAGAACTTACATAACATTAGCATGTATGATGATCGGCTTACAACAACTATTAGCGAGGAAACAAGCAGTACAGATAAAAAAGAACGACAGCTGCAAGAGACGGGATCGCGATGGATGATACAAATATAAATTATTACGGTTAGTTATGCTAAACATTTAAACATTTTAGGAAATATAGAATGCCAAATATTGATTTTTATACTTTAATAATGAAATAATAATTTAAAAAAAAGCAAATGAAAAACCTGCAATTTAGTGATTATGAGAAGTATATTTTTATAGCAATATCTACATGAAGTATCTACTCAGTTATTACAGCCCTGATAAAGCTCTTTGAAAGCTGTCTTTCCAACACGGAAGATTCATGATGTCATAGCTCATGGAATCATAATCAATTTACACAAAGACCTATATACATTACACTATTTAAACGAATGTAAACATGTAAACGCACAGCATCATTTATCATATATAGGAAAGACATACCTGTAACAGTAGATATTAAATAGAATAATATGCATATGGGCAGCTTTTAAAGCCAGCGTCGAATTTCCAATTTCTGCAGTTAATCTCATTCTGTAAAATTAGATTATTTGACATAAACTCAGCAGTAATAAAAGACTTATTGTATACCATAAGAGTAACATGTACTTATATTAACTATTTCCTCAGCAGTTAAGATGTTAAGAGACTCGTTACTATTTGATTTAAAACCAAACAAAACAAACTAAAGTCATTTGTTTATTTACAACGTTCGAGAATTTTTTTTTATTAAACTCGAAGTGCATTCCTTTATTTACCGTTGTACTCAAGAGCATCACAACAAATAATGTGGTCATTAACATGTCAAAGGTATATTTATTCACTGTTTTAAGCCCATGTTGTATTTTCTTTTATTTCAGGTATGGTGCCACGGATCTTAGATAATAATATTTTATTTGTGATAAATGGAAGATTATCTGAAAAATTACGAGCGGGTTTAATACTGTGGAATCACAGAGATACTAAAGATTGCTGGTTCACAGAGATAATTGTTGAACATAAAAAATATTATTTTCTATACCATTAAACATACCGTATACGCGGTAATTTTCGCGTGTTTAAATGTTCGCGGTCCTGGTTCCATGTGCGCGAAAATTAAAATTCCTTTTATAAAAATGTCAAAGAATGTGCAGGAAAGAAACGGAGAACTAATATGGGATTAACAATTTTATTACATAATTCTGTACAAAAACCTGACGACGGTAATTGCACAGTGGCTGTGACTAAAACAGATAACGGTGTTATCAGCAATTATCGTTTTGATTGGTACGAATCAATAAGCGTGTAATGTTGGTTTAAACAATATTTTATTTGTATAATGAACAACATAAATATTACAATGACAGAGACAACAGCGTGTAATATTGTTGCATAATCAATAAGCGTGTCTCAATTTTGCATGATCCTGTCCTCAGAATGTAATTGAATTTATGTCTTATCGGAAAAAAACACATCTTTTAATTTTCGCGAGTTCATAGCGACCGCAAAATCACGCGAAAATTTGAAGACCACGAAAATTACCGCGTATACGGTACTTGTTATCAGGTTTATCATAAAGTAAGCTTGTGTTGACAGTTTAAAATAAAAAAAAATATGGGAAACACCATGACCTCGTCGATCCCTACAATATGGCCGTTTCTAAACTTATTTTCAATTTTATGGCCTTAGCCGAAGCTTAGTTAGGCTTTCAAATACCGGACTTTCATTTTCACTGACATTTTCCAATGATACATAGATATGGCTAGTGTATTATAATATACTGACTCCAAAAAGTTCCTATACATGACATATTGTTTGTTTCCATGGTTACTATAGAAGTAAAACGCTCAGAATTGTATTTCAGAAAGAAAAAGTATTCATTTGTCTGTGGAACAGTCTAATTTGATTTGATTTTCTTAAACTCAGCAAGGTACAAAAATGCATTAAACATCCCAGGGGTCATTTATTGTTTTTGAAGAATAAAGTCTTTAAAAT
This sequence comes from Ctena decussata, assembly GCA_963989385.1. Taxonomy (NCBI): domain Eukaryota; kingdom Metazoa; phylum Mollusca; class Bivalvia; order Lucinida; family Lucinidae; genus Ctena; species Ctena decussata. The sequence goes on along the minus strand of OZ022514.1, from coordinate 59,326,506 downwards.
TGCTAGACTTAAACGCGTTAAAAATTCTCTGAAACGATAATTTTCCCACATAGCCCAATGCTACATTGAATTAGACACTTTGGGCGTCGGACCGCAAATCAATTTTGAATGTTCGGCCGCTTTATGTACAATAATTAAAACAATTGCATGATGTCCTTCATTTCACAGAAATTGTCTTTATTGTCAGTTTCAATGGAAATTCCATTGGAAATTGAAATAAGGAAAAGTTTAAGGTGCGTGGCTTTCCTGCAATATTTAGCATGCTGATTATAAAGCGATTTTGAAGGAATTACACTAAAACCTTGCCCGGTATAGACTAAAATAGCAGTTCGACAATCTTTATATTTTTAATTCAAAGGGACATAATCTGATAATTTCACTATATCAAACATCTTTTGTAGTGTCTTATGACAGGATACAGAAGATGTAAGATCATTTTCGAGGTCCACGCATAATTATCTTTAATTTTCAGGGTCATTTTTACATGTGCGCATGCGCATTGATAGCATACATTCCAAATCACTCCACAAGAATATTTCAAAATAACTCTTGAACGAATAGACCTGGTTTAACGATTTTTGCTCTCTTTGTAGCTGAATGTCTGTTTCATGCGACATTAGCCTGGGTTATGTTCAATAATCACCAATAGACTTTAAAAATTAGTCAGAAGTTTGTATCGTAACTTTTTTTCAGTCGGTTTAGGTATGTGATGCTTACTACTCGCGAGCACCTGATCACACCTCTGTTTTTTGGTCCATGTCTGTGTATCCGGAATGTCTGTTTTGAAATAACTTACGAGTTCGGACTAGTATTTGGGTACTTTGACAACTTTCATTTAATTACAACGTACGTTTTAATGTATGTTGCATATTCAAAAGAGTGAAATAAACCTGTTTAGCTGCATAATACCATTTTCGGTTTAAAGTAATCTGTAAAAGCTACAAATGTAACTGGTAAAATACTGAAAATAATATAACACAATACAGACAGCACAATACGATATTTGTGTCTTCATGGGAAACCTGGCAATAGATAATCTGAAGAAAGGGGGAGGGAACAATTGAAAGAATAGAACATTTAAAATTCAAACCAGCCTATTCGGTTTGATTCAGTCTTTGACAGTTATATCTTTTTCAAGGCTGCATACGTCATACTCCTAACTCCTCGACTTTCAAAATACCAGAAAGTGGCACAATGGTCTAAAGGGCGATACTGAGGAACTTGACTATGTTGAAATATGGGTAGACTTTTACTAGGCTCTTTTATAGCCGCCATACAAAACTTAACAACATCACCTACGAGTTAAGTTAAATAACATCGGAAACGAAGAATCCTTTTGACGCAAGGAATAACATATTACCCCCGTCTCACCACTACCCTCAAAGAAAAGAAGAAAGACTAACGTACGGAAAGAAAACTAGTTAACTGCAAATTAAGTTAAAAGGTTCAAAGGTCATCCGAACAAACCTGACAGTAAATAAATCCCAGATGATTCTTTCCCGGCTACATTGCCATGAAGATTGATTCTAGAGAAGAAATGTTTTAAAGGCATAAATGCATAATGGCATGGCAGCCGTCCCGGTCATGTAACCTTAACCATTCTTACATAATTTCATTTCCCCGACCAGGTTATTTCGGTTGAAATACACTCACACAAAAGGTGAGCGAAAGCACCGACGTGTCAACCAGGAGAGATAACAGAAACGTCTGTCTTTTACATATTTTTCTTATTTAGAACTTCAAACACACACCAGAAAGCGAAGTCAGCACCTACAAATGTGAAAAATATTGCTAGAAACAACAAACAAGCGGACGCAAGAACAAGTAACACTGAGAGATAAGGAGGAAAATTCTCAGGCACTGACACAATTCAATCCCAGGTCCAATCTAAGACACTATGTGGGAAAGAGACATCACATACATGTAATTAGTCACCGCCAAAGACAACACCAGCGGCAGCCATGTGAACAGCCATTTCTCATGTAGGTGGTCAGCGGACTAGCCTAGACATCACAAACAATATATTAATAACAGACACAGCAACTAACAACACATAAAACAACCAAGAAGAACCAAAACAGAACTACCGCCTTAGGACGGTCAGTAATGAAATTACTGGGGAGCTTAACCGTTTTGTGGTAGACCAACCCTCGCCATTTGTTCTGCCTTGGTTCATAGATACTAAGTTATTCAACCCAACAAAAACAACCACCGCCCTCACAATAGTCTTACAAAAAAGCACCAAGCCATGTCTTACACAAAGCACCATTCTTACAAAAAGCTGTAACGCCTATGACGTTAATAGATTACTGGGGGCTTAACTACTTTTACTGGATCCAAACCCCTAGCCCTCAGCTTCTGTAGTTGTTTTAAAACATTTAGTTAGCTGTCTGATCCGCGTTTAGGTTTTCTGACCTATCAATGAAATATCACAGGAAACAAAATCAGCATGGTTAAAACTATGATGAAACAAAGATAAGGACTCGTTAGAAACGACTTATTGTGACACCTGGAAATCCCAAATGGGATCAAATAGCATCACCCATTTCGACCTTGCGGTAAAAAGGTCAAGGGCAACACAAGGTCATCATTTGAACATATGTGATGATACTTCAGTACCAAATTCTACTTGTCAAGATGTACGGCCAACTGTCCCTTTGTTCTACAATAGACAAATTTATAAAGTTTAAACGTACATGGGCATGGCCATATCCTTGTCGGTACTTCCATCCACCTGTTATGTAAGTGGTGTTTTAGTTAGGGTAACTGAATTACCACGCCTGTCTAGGAAAGCGCTGCGAATTTGGTTAATCAATGTGCCGTTTGTTAGCGCAGTCGGTAGGGCGTCTGACTTATAAGCCAAAGGCCCTGGGTTCGATACCCGGTCCGGCCACTTACTTTCATTTCTCCTTCCGCTGATTCAAGAAGGGCAGTTGTCAGTTACTTGTGAAAGTTAGTGCACTTAGTACTGATTAACCGCTTAGGAGGTCTAAGCCTGCCCAGGAATAATGTAGTTAGATTAACTGACTGTCCCGACATGACCATAGCTGTTTACCGTGGACGTAAAACGATAACACAACAACAACAATGGTTATTAATTTATGTATAATGCTTCTTTCCCTTTCATTTTTGAGAGCGGGATATGGGGTCTGATTGAATTAGTTCCTGGTTGTTCCAGTTACTGTTATAAAGTGTTGAAATATGAGTGCACTAATGCTTATACCATTTTTTATTAAAGACTTTAACAGTTTCCATGAAATCAGATATTGTATCATATTCGCAAAGAAAATCACAAGGAAGCAATAATTTGAAGACCTTTTATAGTACTTCAGCACTCATTGCTATTTACCCAATGTCAAGCCTATTGGATTTCGCTTTGAAGAAAATGGTTTTAAAAGGTTTAATACCATATACTAAATACTGGCGTGGTGGCCATGTTGATCACGTGACAAGGGCCGTTTCAGTAAACATTTTTTATTCTGATCCATGGAGGCTCCATCTTTAATTGGTTACAGTCGGCCCAGTGGGTTTTAGTGGAGATGTTTGAAATTGCTGAATAAGAGTGATTTTGATCAAGGGTCAAAGAATCATCTTGACCTGGTACTATGATATCTTAATGTACTTATTTAGATGACTGAATGTACTACCTTTTGTACTATAGTCATAAAAAACAGTGCAAATATCTAATTTTATTGCTTTTTTCTCAAATTAAAAATCTAGGAAGCACATTTATCCATGCTAAAGATTGGTCAAGCCCAGCTCAGGGTTATCATTTGAGTTAACTTGATAGTACCCGAGTACCCGATGCTTTACTCCAAGTTTGAAGGTAATTGGTTTTTGTGTCCGGAGAAGACCTTTAAAGACACACTAAGGATTGCATAACACTCTAATGGCCGATTATTGGAATATACAGATTTGAGATCAGAAAGAAAGGGTCCTAAATAAACCTTTTTTTCAAACAGGTAGAGTAAGGAATAGGAAAAGGGTATGTTTATTGGAGGTGATAATGAGTGACCTACCTTCTCATTTAAGCAGCTGAAAATGTGCCTTAAAATGTTTTCTACTACATGTCGGCATGTCGGCTATGTGAGTCATATGACCGGGACAGTATGAACCAATTTTCATTCCCTGTACCCCTAAGATTGCCTGTACCCCTAAGATTGCGGAGGGTGAGAGTGAAGGTTTTGGCCTAGTAAAACCGGTTTGAACCCCCAGTGGTAATTACTGACCGTCCCAATGCGGTACTTTCGTTGCGATTGCATTTGTTTTATGTTCGGTGCTGTTTAATTTATTGTGTTCTCATTTTAACCCTTCTATAATAAAAATAGAAAATAGGTAAAAATAGTTGTTAAATGTTTTTGAATAATTTGCTTAGTCTGTTGCAACCCTTTTGTTGGTCTAAATTATTTAGTTCAATAAGGATAGCTGAGTTGCCACCTATTTGGGAAAGAGCTGCTGACTCGGCTTATTACTTGTAATTTATTGTTTGTTGGGATGTCTGTGTCAATCTTTCCCTTTGATGTTGGGGATAGAGTTTGGGATCTGATTCAGTCAGTTCCTGAAGTGTAGTTACTCTTTAAATTTATAATTTGGTTCAAATAAGCCTAGTTATATGGGATGAGAAACGTTTGAAAGTGGTAAAATATTAGTAATCTTTGTCAAATTAAAGCATGACCTTGACCTCTGGCACTCAAAATTTTCATGTACAAAATTTGTTGACGGTATATATTAACATTTATAACAGAGTATTCAATATTTTCTTCGAAATTTTACGTTATACCATTTCGTAATATGAAAGCAGCAGGAAATTTGATCTTGCCATGAAAAGGTCAAGTAAATGAGAAAACAATAATCAAAAACCGACATAAGCGATTTTCACAGCCTGTCTGTCAACACCTAATGAGCCGCGACAAGACAAAACCAACAAAGTGGTTGTGCGCCCAGCGCAGACTCAGAACAGTCTGATCAGAGTCTTCGCTGTCTCTATGAAGGTAGCTTAGAGCCTTAGCTACCCTTTGGGTAGCTTAAAGCCTAAGCTACACTTTAAGCGAATATGGGAGACTCTGATCAGACTAGGCGGATGTCCAGGCTGATCTGAGTCTGCGCAGGGCACACAACCACTTGGTTGGTTGACTCGTGTCATGGCTCAAATGGGATAGGAAAACAATAAAGGGAAGCATAAAGGAAAAACAAGGCAAGCGAAAAGGATCGAGGTAAGCTCTGTCCCAGCAGATTGCAGCAAGGCTATCGTACATAATATACAAAAAGTAATGAATGAGTTCCTTGAGAACAATAAAACATTCATAAGAAAGGAGGCGGATAAGACAATAGTTTCGGCTTATAAACCCTCATAAGAAACTCTTTAAAAAGAAATGCGACAAACAATGACGAAATTTATAAAAATTCATAAATCGAAATAGAAGCATGACCTTGCAACTGTCAGCTCAAGGTCATCGTTTCCGCAAACTGTCGTTCACCCGAGTACTCGAGTACCAAACGCTACATGCCAAGTTTCAAGACCGTTCGACTGTTGTGTTTTGGAGAAGAAGATTTGTAAGTTTTTTACTATGTATGGGTGTGGCGGCGTTGGAGATGCTACATCGGAGAAAAGGGTAATGATCAAGAACGAGTTCCGCACCCTGCCCATAATACCAAACGAGTAAGGGGCATCCACCGCTAAGACGGCACCAACATAAACGAAAAGCGAAAATTCAAGGTGACAGCTCTTTCACAATAGATAGCCACAAGGCTATCCTAAATACATTGAAGAATTAAGTCAAAGACAAACAGAAAGCGGACGAACAATTGCAATTAGGATGAACCACAACAGAAGCAACGCCTTGGAACGTTCTGTAATAAATCACTTCGAGATTTAACGCGGTTTAACGCTTGAGCAGCCTTACCTACTTTCTGCTGTGGTTCATATACATATATAAGTAAGTCGGTATGCATCAATATGAACAACGAGAGCAAGTTATACAAAAAAGTTAAAACATCTATTTTTACCTTTTTTCTATTTACCAAACGCATCAGGAAGCAAAGTGGACAGCTATACAAGGTGCATTTGCCCTTAACGTTCCTTCTCCGAACCACCCTGGAACCTATAAGTCAAATTGGGTTCCAATCGGCCCAACGGCTTCAATCTTTCGATAATTGTGGACGATGGACAGGGGACGTTCAACAGACTATGGAACTGCCTATCTTATAAGCATCAGCGGAGCCTTTGGTTCAGGCGAGCCTATATCAATGCCACGATGACAAATCTATCGACTTAAACGGAACGATTCTATATATGAGTAAGGATGAAATGAGCACTGATAATTGATTGTGTGTAGCACGTTTCGTTTTACAAATAATGAGCCAGGCAAGTTAAAGTAAGTAAGAAAGTTCTATGACAATATCCGAAGTAATCCGGACAGCTGAGCTCATAAATCATTCTTAATGCACCCTGCTTTCATTCATCTCAAGTAAAATAACTTGAATGACTTTTCTCAAATAACTGTCCCATGTGTCTGGAAATTTATGAAAATATATAAATAAAGATAAAAAGGAAAGGCCATGATCAGCATCAAGGCACTGTAAGAAGAAAACTTAGAAACACAAACGACAACAATAGGACAACAGACATAGTATAACCAAGGGAAACAGAAGACGCGCCATGGAAGTGAAAGGTGTCTGCTTTCATTGACCAATGAACATATCCATCCTTATTATTTGGATGAGTCGATTTCTAGTTTTAGTCGTAAGTTTCTGTTGATAAGCAAACGCAGCTTTTAAGTACCTCTGCTCAAGAAAAAAACAATAAAACCTGATTTGAAAAATTTTGTCATCAGTTGCGTTTGATTAGATACGATGTATACGAGATTTAGGCGCCAATGCAGATATGGGCCAAATGGCGAACTCTTAAGAGTGGATTAAAGGTTTCTATTTATGGCGATTCCTCATATGCAAATTTTTAAGCGATAATAGATAAATAAACACCATCAAGTGGTATTTTTACAATACGGACTTATGATCGTGTACAAATAAACTATAAAAATTTAATATCATGATCCTAAAATAAATAACATAAAAGGCATAGGTAATAAGTTACGGTTGTTTACTACTTCCGGATACTTTCAAAATTTGCGTTAATACCTAAATAGATAGTAGTTACGTAGCTCAGTTCGCAGAGTATTCTCACAATAAGACAGAAGCTCTGAAGTCAAGTTCTTACCACCATGTTTTCGTTTCATATGATATTTCCACCCCTGCAATATCAGCTGGTAAATTCAGGACCGTAGATCTGAGCCCCACGCTCGGCGCCAATGTCACTTGAGGGGAAGTATAAGTCTTTATTGTATGTCTGCTTTGGATACTTCATTCATAAAGAAATAAAAAGACACCTGTTAATGCTTTATTTTGATGGTCCATACTGATGTGCGACCAGAGGCAACAATTTTGTAGAACTATTTTAAATTATCCTGTTTCCCAATTAAAGCATTTAATTAGTACATATTCCAATTAGATATACTGAGGTAAACAGTCGTTATTATACATATTCATTTTTTAAAGAAGACTGTAACATGTGTCCGGGACTTGTACTAAAATAGATCACAAACACGCTGCAAAACACGCACAAACTGTACCAGTGGCGGCCGTCATGTTTTCACTGCGTTGAATGATGCATTTTCCAAGAACTTTACATGAATTGCTAAATACATTCATTTGCTGCTCTAAGAGTGTGACCTATGTCATATTTTTGTAGTTTGAGTGCGTTCTGTATACAAATTCAAGTATTTCCACTATGTGAGCGTTAAGTGTCATACTCCCTCGAAACTATGATGATGCTATGAGGGCACTTAGGGGAAGTTGTTTATTGTCTACACCCTTAGATGTAATTTTTGCCGATCATTTTTATATCAGTTCCTTTATGGTTCTTGAATGCTTATAATCTATTACGCAATCAATAGGATATCATGGCCGCCACTGGTACGCGGCCGCAACCAGTTTTCAGCCAGTACCATAATGATGTTAAGTACCGTATACATTTGCAGTTTATCGCTTTCTGCTTGTACTGCGTTACCGCTGTGTGCCGAGGTAGATTAGATGTTGGTATTTTTTCTCCGGGAGCTCCTACGTCACCCATGTCTATATAATTATCCCCGCGTTTGGCATACATGATGGTAATGCATTGAATAGTGTCAGTTGTACAGCATGAAAAGTTTAATAGACTGACATTTTTCGAGATATTCGATAAAAGTTCTAATTTTGAATCAGTCGCAATTTCTTTAAACGGGTACAGGCAAATTGGTATGTTTCAATATCGGCAAATGTCACAACGGGTATAAACTGAAATGCTTTACTACCATGTACATTTATACCTGTTATATCAGATTCTTACTTGTTGAACAAGCCTTAAAATCCGTAATATATCAATGCTTTGTCAAAATGAGCATAAATGTACATTATAGATGATTTATTGATGTCTTTAATGCATTTAAAACAACTTAATCGGCTAAGAAATGATAATAATAGCATTTTACTGGAAATAAAGGCATGTTGCAAAAGTAATTTGAAAAGGAAAGCGAGTTGCAAACGACATACCTTAAATGGCTTGGGAGATTCCTGGCTTGTTAGAAAACTAAGATAATGAGATTTGTTTCGGCCTTCTTTTTCTTTTTTTCCTTTATCTCTCATTTAAATGTAAAGGTAAGAGGTAGAGGTTTGTGTCAAAGGATTCTCAGATTGTTCTGTGTCTAGGACATCATCTGGATGCTGCTGCTGACTTTAGGTCAATGTTTCAGACATAGATGTCTATGTAAATTTGTTTGAAATTTTGTGTTATATTTGTATATTCGTTTGCTCGTTGCAATTCCTATTGGGACCGTTTGGTCTTTGTCTGTAGGCCTCTCATTGGTTTTGTTATAGATTGTCCATCTGTCTGTCTTAACAGTTGCTTTAAAGCCTTATATTACCAGTAATTGTTTTTATTAGGTGGTGGATCTGGCCGTGGGTATACGTGAGCCCCTGCTCACATGCTCTTTTTGTGATGAAGCAATGTGATTTGGTCTGTTCCATAACAAAAACGTTGCCAATTATCCGCGTCTTTTCTTTTGTCGTTCAAACACACTAAAATCACATAAATAAAATCGCAAACAAATTGCTATGAAGCAAACTTACATCTAATTTTCTGATCGAATAAATACACACATCATTTGTAAGCACCTATGGAACCCCGGAAGGGACATGTGCAATATTTTTTTATGTCGTCGACACGACTTATTAAGTCGTTCCCACAACTTATTACGTCGTTCCCTCGACTTCTTATTTCGTTACCACGACTTACTATCTCGTTCCCTCGACTTATTATGTCGCCCCACGAGTTATTATGTCGTTCCCTCAACTTATTATGTCATTACCGTGACTTATTAAGTCGTTCCCTAAACTGACTAAGTCGTTCCCACGACTGATTAAGTCGTTACCACGAGTTAAACCTGCCTTCCAATTGGTCAAATTAACTCGCGGCCACGAGTTTATAAAGCGCTCTAATAGGCCCTGTTTTAATATTGGTAAAATCCCTTACCAGACTTCGTATGTCTCTGTTAAGGCGCTAATCTTTGGACCCCTAGCTGGACTGCCCAAGCCGAGCATTCTGAATGGACTCTGCAGTGTTGGCTAATTGGCTGAATCTTGCTCTTGATTTTTAATGACTGATTCTATCAGTCATTCATAGCTGTCACAAGCGTATTTTGGAAAGTGGCTTTCACAGCTTTATTCCTCCGCTCAGAAATGAAGTGATCGTAAGTTCATTTCGGTAAAAAACATCTGGAATTGAAAACAAGTGTTGTACGAAGTTAAATGAAAACTTATATAACGTATTCTTGTGCAGGTATAATCATTTTGTATTTCTGTAAAATGGTAAGTATGCAACTAATGAAATCAGCGGTCAAAAATATAACGAATACAAACTGAATATTAAAAATCAATCCGCCAATTACCGTATTCGCCCCCCTTTACGCGCATCTTTCTCTTTAAGCGTCCCTCATACTTTATCAAGTAAAATAGATAAAAATGAAATAAAACAAAAATCTGTTTTACAGTTGTAAACTTGCCTAAAACAGTATTCCGAGTAGATTTATCCACATCTCTTGCAAATGATATTTTGGACATCATACGGTAATTGTGTGTTTATCGGTGGCTATTTATAGAACTGCCATATTGTAAACATTGGAGTGGACACCCTCGTGGTCCATTGGTAATGCAAAATACCGCAAACACTGAGTGCTTAAAAGTCATTGAAAAGCAGTAACGGTTGTCAGAACTAAGGAATTATTTGTGTAAAAGGATAGAATTTTGGCAGGTGCATGAAGTGATTTTGGGGTAAATGGCTTAATTATTTACATTATTAGAGCTGGACCACACTGTAAACAATGGCTTTAGAATCTTAACAAAAATGCATTCCGATTTTTTATGTAATTATTTAAATCGTAACATGTTCAATTTGCAACATGTTTAGGTTTATGTTTAGAAATTAAACATGTACAAAACTGGTTTTATCTGCCTTTTATTTTGAAGATTTCCTCTGTCAACAGTTTCGTCTATTTTTTTCGTTCTTCAACGGGGAAAAGAGAGAATGGATTCATCCGAAACGCGCAACAGTATAAAACGTGTTTAGCAGACTTAGTCTGGGAAAATAATGGAAAAGGCGTACATGTTTAGCTATATGACATATTCCTAAACATGTTTACACCTAAACATGTAATCACTTGTGTTTTATAGCTAAGCGCGACTTTTACAGTGCATTTACAAGCAACAGGGCTGAAGTTTGAAATTATTTTGACGTAGCATGAGGTTATTCTGATAGAATCTGTCATTTCAGGGCTATTGGCCCTTTGATTTAATTGTGCTGACATTGCATCAGCTGACGCTAATAGCTGAGCAGGCAGTACACATCCTCGTCATGCTGCACCTCTGGAGCAGTATAATCGGGGTCTCCAGTGTTTGTCGACTGACTCCACCATGCAGTTTCACTAAATTTCTAAGCTGTCTTTGTCCTAAATTAGTGGCAAGGTTGCCATCTGTGATATTTTACAACTACTACAAGTATTAATGTTATGGCAATGGGACTGCCTTGGGTTCCTAGACGGTTTATATAGACTGACCTTTTGCCCTTGTTGAGCAGCTCCAGGGTAAAGTGGTGTGAAGTTTTGGCAATGGTTGTACTGTGTTAAGTATTTCTTCGAATATTTGGACACTGATGCTTGAGATGCCATTGCAGAGCTTGACCGGACAGCTCAATGAAGGAGTCTATAATATACAATGTCTGCCGGTAGACTGGGCCACGCTGAAGCAAATTCTAAAAACAATTCATTGTGTCGCATGATAATAGGACGCTAAAATCTAGACAAGCATCATAGATTCTGACCAGAATGCTCTTCCGTAGCTGTCTGATCAATTCTGCAACAGCGCTAAGCTGTTGTGCTCTGCCAGATTTTAATGGCGTAGCTACCCCGGTTGCTCCGACATCAATATTTTGGCAAACAGTGGCCTTAATCAGCTGGTCTATGTGGACATGTCGGGATAAGGCATGCGATAGCTGCGAACATTTTTCTACACTTTGCTTAAAAATTTGGTTTAGGTTTAAGACTCTACTGCTGAAGGATTGCATTGTTGAAATACTTGGGACAGATACGTCATAAAAGCATCTGTCCGTCAGAATAAATTACATCGCAGCTCCAGACGTGCGAATATTCCAACAGTTTCTCTTAAATCGAAATGATATATTTTATTGTGTACGCCCATGGGCGTAGATATCTTAGGAATTACTTTTGTCCCGGAAGCATTTTAGAAAAGGTCATGACTGGTTGAATGTTATTTTCTATTGACCGGTTATGATATTTTGCGCAGGTTAAATCAGGTCCGCAAGCAACAGAAAAGGATCGACATGGAGATGGACTAGTAGTATCACTAAATGCCAAATATTTCTAAACACAGGTCTCTTCTAAATGGTGACCAAACATGCCAGTTAATTGAATCAGGGTAATTACATGCCAACATGAGCTTAGAAATGCCATCAAGAAATCTACTAAAACCGAGAATGTGCGATAAGACAGAGGTGAAGACTGACTTGGGTTTGGTAGAGGCGCGATTTGACCAAGGTGCCTATCCAAATTGTGTGCTAAGCGTAGACACAAGCTTTTTGCAAAAGCTGATACTTGTGATTATTATCATCAGTATTTCATTTCACCACCATCAGTCATCATTCATAGTTCTGCAACATGTCAAGATCCGACTTGAACAGACTTGGCATTGTTAAACAGGTTTCATTCATAAAAGGCAAGCAATACAAATTCTTCGCACCGGATTGATCCATAAATGGGGTTGCTGGAGCGAGTTTTAGAATAAAAACAAGATACACCCAAATCAACCTGTTTAAACCTTTAATGATTTCTCTATAGAAGCATTTTCTTCCTGTCTATCTGTTTCAAAAGTTACTTCTTGTTTTGTCTGTCCGTTCTTTGTCTCACCCTCTTTGAGATTGACAGATTGATAACAAAAGGCTGTGGGCAATGGAACCCCGCCTACAGCGGGTTTCAAACTCGGGAAGGCTAGATCAACAGGCCAGCGCTTAACCCACTGAGCTTCCGGGGCTGCCCTTTTTGCACATGCAAGTATAGCTCAGCACAAGGTTATTGCAAAGAATCTGATAAGAAGACAAACGAAGTCTGACCTGGCTCATTGGTTGTTAGGTATGTTAACGCGACTGCGTATCTCCACAACCACCACATTTAAAAGGCAGGCGACTTATATTTGTGTTCCGAAATAGCAATGTAAGAACTTCTATGCTTAAGGCGTGAATTTTCCCCATAATTAAAAATCTATACGAATCACTGACCTTTGCTTTGCATTTATGACTATGAAATGTAACTTGCATGACAAATGAATTTTCAAGTGTTTGTGTCTATGTAAAGTACGTTAAAAATACGTTGACGTTGACGTCATTGTTGAGATAAATTGTAAATTATCCTCCAACTGATCGTTGAAATAATGATTTATTGTATACATTTCACCCTTTTTTGACTCACATTACTTAGATAACAGACAACACTGGATAGTTTTGACTATATGTATGTGACCTTGACCTCATTTCAAGGTCATGGTACACAATATAATCCTTGAAGATCACAGTGCTACTGTTGACCTTTCTTCTTCTTTGGCTTACTGAGTATCGTCCCCCCCCCGTGACCCAGCTTTCCACTCATATATATTACGTATTTGCATCACATAAGTCTGCTGCATGAAGGAAATGCTGGGTCACGGGGGGGAAAGTACTTGTTTTTTATTTATAGTGACGCGTTCTCTTTTGGTCGCTTTGACCGGAAGTACAACTATGGTTTTGCACGTTTAAATGCCAATCAAGCGTAACAAGAACAAAATCATTGCTTTGTATTGTTGTATGCGTGTATTTAGCATGCATTTATGACAAAAATTTATGGAATGAATGACTGATTTCAATATTTTTATTAACTCAAAAAATGAGGTATGCAAAAACCTTGAATTTAGGGTAGGTAGGTTCAGACTGGATTATCTCCCCATGTCTTTGGGTCTGAATCACAAATGATCTGATTTCATACGGTTTACATATTTGCGGAAGCTCTGCTAAGAAAAAATTGCCCTCTTTATGCTTTTGAAAATTCGGACCTCTCTCGCCGGTCTAATGGGGAAAATCATCGCCTGAATCATAGAAGTCCGTTAGTGTTTTATAATGTTTAGCCAACTACGAGTAAAGACTTTAATTTCATATCAATCTAAGCATAGTTTGGTCCGAGATTTCAATTTTTGTAAATGTAGTGATTTAGGAGAGCAACTTACGGGGAAAAGGATCATATGTCGAATATTCTGGATGACTCACTATCATAAACTGTTTTAAAAGTATATGCAATATAATTAAGGTTGAATAACATTCCTAGGTTTTGAAATGTTTAAGCACATTCATGAATTTTCGGATTTTGAATATGTGGCAAGAGTGGAGGTAGCAGCATGGTAACTGCCATTTCAGTGTGTCAAGTCTCGGACTGTAAAGAATACTTTGACTCTATCAATTTCTTATCATTGCCTATAGCAGCCCCGGCAGCTCAGTGGGTAAAGCGCTGGCCTACTGATCTAGCAGATCCGGTTTCGAGCCCCGCTTGAGGCGAGAATCTTTCCTACCGTAATAGGGGTTCTGTTGCCTACAGCCATTCATCATCACCCGCCCATCGTCCTGATCTGACTGAAACACTGTTAAAAAGGACGTAAAATTGCAAGACATCCATCCATCATTGCCTATCTTTTTGCACAGTGAAAATCTCCGTAGATTTTACAGTAGAATACATTGTACCCGTTTCCCGTTATTTTTACGGGCGTCTGCCTGTAGAACATTTGTTTTTTTATTTTTAACTTACAAAACAAATTAAAACAAAAGGCAAATTGGGTAGCAAAACAGGTGACCAAACCGCCAAAGAACATAGACAACCGGACATAGCACATTGTAATATCAAGGAACTACAACAGAAATAACGTCTTGGAACGGTCAGCAAAAGATCTCTGGAGAGGGGGGGGGGGGGGGGGGCGGGGCTTACACATGTATAACTGGATTCAAACCTCGCCCCCTGCTTCTGCAGTGGTTCAAAACATTTAATTAGCTGTTTGGGCAAATACCATCTACAAAGACGGATTGTATTGACGGGTAACTTTTCAAAGTTATCACACAAAACAGCAGACTATTAATTCATAAAACAGACTTGTCTTTTATTGCTACAACTGTGCATTTTATACAGGTAAATCAAAGCTGCATTACATTAGCTCTATGGGAAAAGCTAAGGTGGTGCAAAATTTCTTTTGAGTAGTATATATTGGTATATTTCAGTCGATGTACAACGTTATAACGGCACCGTATCGACTTCGATTAAAACATCAGGGTCCCGTTGTTCTAGGCATCATTAATTTAACGAAGTCGTTAGTCAAGAATTTGTTAAGACATCTAGTTCACATCAAGTCAGGAGGTTCTGAATCGCTCACCTGAATAAAAAGGACAAAAGGTCAAACTAGGGTCATCATTTTAATAAACTTGGCAGTTTGAAACTGTCAAAATATGAGATACATTGATTGAAGGTCAAAGAATGACCTTGAACTCTATTGCTAAAAGATGTTCTTGTACTCATTTATTTGACTGTATTTATCAATTTCAGCACCAAAATTTTCAACGAGTTCCATGAACTCTTATATTAAAGCATTTTCAAATATAAAATCACCCAAAGCAAGTTTTACCTTGCCATAAAAATGTCAAAGTCAACATATTCCCATATTTGACCTGGTGGTTATAAAGGACAAGGTCAATAACCCAAGGTCGTCATTTTAACAATCTTGGTATTACTCGAGTACCCAATGCTACATACCAATGTTCAAGTACATTGATCAATTGGTTCAGGAGAAGAAGATTTTTAATGGCTTTTAATATATATGGGAATGGTGGCCATGTTGGTCATGTGATCTGTACCAGTTGAACAAATTTTTGTTCCCTCTTCCCTTGAAGGCTCTATACAAGATCTGGTTATAATTGTCTGTGTATTTATGTAGAAATGTTTGAAATTGTCGAAATATGAGAGCCCAACGTCGAAAAATTACCTTGACCCCTTGTACTCATAAATCTTCATGTACTTACAAACATGACTGTATAACCATAGGCCAATATCTTCAAAAGTTACCATGAAATCTTATGTTCTAGTATTTTCCCATATTTGAGATTGCTGTAAAAAGAGGTCAGGGTCAACCCTAGGTCATCATCTGAACAGTCTTGGTAGTACTCAAGTACCCACTGCTACATACCAAGTTTCTAGGTGATCAGTCAAGTGGTTCTGGAGAAGATGTTTAAAGCGTTTTACCATATATAGGCATGTCGGTCATGTTGGTCATGTGGCCAGGACCGTTAGAACAAATTGCGTTCCCTTTACACATTTGCTTTTGAGCAGATATTATGAAATTGTCGAAATATGCGAGTCCTGGGTCAAAGGTTATAGAAGACCTTGACCTCTTATACTCATAAATCTTGATGTACTTATTAAAACGACTGTATACACCACTTTCTAGGCCAAAAACTTCAAAATTTTCCATGAAATATTATGTTATAGCATTTTTCATATATGAGCTTACCGTTAAAAAGGTAAAGGTCAACCGAAGGTCATCATTTGAGCAATCTTGGTAGTACTTGGATACCCGATGCCACATACCAAGTTTCAAGGTCATAGGCCTATTGGTTCCAGAGAAGAAGATTTTTGAATCTTTTCGTGATAAATAGGCATGGGGCCATGTTGGTCATACGACCTGGATCGTTTGAACAAATTTTCATTCCATCAGCCCTTGAAGGCTCAAAATGAAATTTCATTACAATTGGCCCAGTGGTTTTTGAGGAGATGTTTGAAACTGTTGAAATATAAGAGTCCGGGGTCCAAGATCAAATAATTACCTTGACCTTTTGTACTCATAAATCTTCATGTACTCATTCAGATGACTGCATAATCCAATTTTAGCCCAAAATCTTCAACAGTACAACAGTTTTCAAGATACCTTATGTTATAGCATTTTTCCATATAGAGCACCAGAAAGCAAAAGTGACATTATTTGAACAATCTTTGTAGTAGTTGGATACCAAATGCTACATACCAAGTTTAAAGGCTAGGCCTATTGGCTCTGGAGAAGATGAGTTTTTAAGGTCCTTACTATATATGGGCGTGGCGGCCATGTTGGTCAAGTGCCCCATATCACTTGAACAATATTCTGTTCCTAAAAGCCCTTCAGCCTATATATGAAATTTGGTTACAATCGGCTCAGTGGTTTCAGAGAAGAAGTCTTTGAAATTGTGGACGGACGACGGATGGACGGACAACGGAGCCTGCCTTTACTTTAAGCTCAACCCGAGCCGATGGCTCAGGTGAGCTGATGTAAATGTCTAAAATGGATTAGTTAATCTATTTGAGCGAACTTATTTTACTTATGTTAAAAAAAAGAGAAAAGGAAAAAAAAACTGCAATTGCAGGTCTATACAATTATCCACCATGACAAAAAACCGCCGTCACTCGGGAGAGAAAAACAGTCACCAATCAAGACAAAACAGCTATCACACCTGACAAAAATCATCAACGCTCATTAAAATATCACCACTAAATACAGATCAGCTATCACTCCTGACAAAGACGACTTTTAATCATCAAAACCAAAGGGCCTCACCTCATGGACCTGAATCGCTCATCTGAGTATGGCTGCCATGTAGGTCATGTAACCTAGACCGTTTGAATTTTTTTTCGTTCTGTCAGCCCCTGGAGGTTCTACACGAAACATAAGTTACAATTGGCCCAGTGACTTTTGAGGAGATGTTTAAAATTGTCAAAATATGCAACATATAGGCATGACAGCAAAGTTAGTCATGTGACCAGGACCATTGGAACAATTTTTTGTTCCCTCAGCACATGGAGGCTCTATCTGAAATTTGGTTATAATTTGCCCAGTGGCGCATAGGGAGAAATTGCGAAATGTATTAGTCCCGGGCCAAAGAATGACCTTAACCTCTTGTACTCATTAGGTTTCATGTACTCATTAAGATGTCTACATAAACCAACTTTTAGGCCAAACTCTTCAAAACTTGACATGAAATCCTAATTTCTACATTTTTCCAGATTTTACCTTGCTGTAAAATCGTCAAGGCTAAACCAAGGTCATCATTTGAACAATCGTGGTAGTACTCTAGTACTCAAGGCTACAAACCACGTTTCATAGCCTTTGGTCAATAGGTTCTGGAGAAGAAGATTTTGAAAGTTTTTGCCAAAACTTAACGTAAAATCCTAGTTTCTACATTTTCCCAGAAATCGGTCATGTGACCAGTACCATTTGATCATTTTTTTTGTTCCCTGAGCCCTGGAGGCTCTATCTGAAATTTTGTTACAATTTGCCCACTGGCTCGTAGGGAGAAATTGCGAAAGATGTTAGTCCTGGGACAAATAATGACCTTGACTTCTTGTACTCATACATTTTTATGTACTCATTAAGATGTCTATATAAACCAACGTTTATGCCAAACTCTTCAAAACTTAACATGAAATCCTGGTTTCTACATTTTCCCACATTGCTGTAAAAACGTCAAGGTTAACCAAAGGCCATCATTTGAACAATCGTGGTAGTACTCCAGTACTCAAGGCTGCATACCACGTTTCTTTGCCATTGGTACATAGGTTCTGGAGAAGAAGAATTTAAAGGTTTTTGCCATATGAGGGCATGGCAGCAATGTTTGTCATGTGACCAGGACCATTTGAATGATTTTTATTCATTCAGCACCCGGAGGCTCTATATGAAATTTGGTTACAATATGCCCAGTGGCTCGTAGGGAGAAATTGCGAAATATGTAAGTACTGGGTCAAAGAATGACCTTGACCTCTTGTACTCACAAAGTTTCATGTACTCATTAAGATGTAAACATAAACCTTCTTTTAAGCCAGACTTTTCAAACCTTAACATGAAATCTTTTTTTTCCACATTTTCCTATATTTTTCCTTGCTGGAAAAAGGTCAAGGTTAACCCAAGGTCAACATTTGAACAAACTTGGTAGTACCGGATTACTTAATGCTACTTACCACGTTTCAAAGCCATTGGTCAATAGGTTCTGGAAAAGGAGATTTTAAAGGTTTTGCCATATATATGAGCATAGAAGCCATGTTGTTCATTTGGCTTGGACCGTATGAACAAATTTTCGTTCGCTCAGACCCAGGATGCTCTATATGAAATCAGTTACAAACGGCCTAGTGGCTTTAGAGGAAACGTTTGAAATTGTCAAAATATGAGAATCCTGTGTCAAAGAATGACAATGACCTTTTGCACTCGCAAATCTTCATGTACTTATTAAAATGACTGTTTATACCATATTTTAGGCCAAAATCTTCAAAACTTAACACGAAGTCTTATGTTCTAGCAGTTTCCCATACTTGATCTTGCCATTTAGGAGGTCAATGTCAACATAAGGTCATCATTTGAACAATCTTGGTCGTACTCGAATACCCAATGCTATTTACCAAGTTTCAAGGCCATCGGTCATTTGGTTCTGAAGAAGAAGATTTTAAAAGGTTTATACCATATATGGGCGTGGCGGTCATGTAAGTAAAGTGACCATGAACATTTGAACAAATTTTGTTTCCTCAGTCCCTGAAGACTCTATATAAACTTTGGTTACAAATGGGCAAGTGGCCTTCGGGGAGATGTTTGAAATTGTCGAGATATGAGAGACATGGATCTAGGGTTTAAGATCGATCTTGACCTATTGTACTCACACATCTTCTTGTAAATATTAAGATGAGTGTACATGTTAATTTTTAGCCCAATAGCTTCAATAATTTCCATGAGATCTTAAGTTCTAGCATTGTCCCACATAAAAAGCTCCAGGAAGCAAACTGACCTTGCAGCAAAAAGGTCAGGGTCAACCCAAAATCTTAGTTATAACTATCTTGGTAGTACTCGTATACCAGATGGTACATGCCATGTTTCAAGGCCATCGGCCTGTTGGTTCTTGTAAACTTTATTTATTTTACATCGATTGCATTGAAAGCTCACACGAACTTATTTAAATACTCTCGATGTCACGGATGTTGGCGCGTTTGTGGTCCTATACTGGTGGAGGAATCCGGAGTTCCCGAAGAAAACCACCGACCTCGGACGGGCGACCACTACCCTCACACATGACGAACCCGGGCCGCAGAGGTGGAAAGCGAGTGTTCTATCCACTACACTATCCGGGCCCCATGTTGGTTATTGAGAAGAAGATTTTTAAAGGCTTTTACCATATATGGGCATGGTGGCCATGTTGGTCATGTGACCGGGACCGCTTGATTAACTTTTTGTTCCCGCGACCCCTGGAGGCTACATGTGAAATTTGGCAATCGGCATAGAATTTTCAGAGGAGAAGTCGTTTGTACGTGTGGACGGATGACGGAGCCTGCCTATCCTATAAGCTCCAGCGGAACCGCTGGCTCAAGTGAGCTAAACAACAAACATACATCCTCAAGGCAAAACAGCTATCACTTCTGATGAAAATCGCCGTCACTCATTATAAAAAAGCAGCCATCGCTCAAAGCAAAACAGTTATTATTCCTGACAAAACTCGTTATCACTCATTACTAAAACAGAGATAATGTTTGATGATAATATATAGCGGGCATTCGGAAGGTTTTGCAAATGACCGCATAACTTTGTTTAGCTGCATCTAGGTACAAGTGTTATGCATGTACTGAAAGCAGTATAGTTTGTCTTTACAAGGATACCAAACACTATACAAATACTCTTTTTCTTAATGGCGTACAATGCACTTTATTTTGCCCTAGTCATACCACTGGATTAATTTTATATGTAAACTATTTTCAGTGTTAGCCGTTCAAGTCAAATGTCGGTGTAAATACAAAATTTCTTCGTCACCTGCTTGTCCCTAGTTGTCTACAATATCCATACAAAAGTTAGAAGGGTGGCAACGCACAGTTCTTATGACGGTATTGAAATCGACGTCAACGTCATTTTTTAAAAATTGTAGAGGCTGCATTTTTGCATTACTTTGAATTTGTTTACAGGTTTTCTTTGGCCCATTTAATTGCACTTGCTTCCATGATTTTGAATGCTAACACACTTGTTTTATTACAAACTCAGTATAACTTTACTAGAAAGGGAGAATTCGCTACCACCTTAAATACGGAAAATTTACATTCACGAGACAGTATGGAACCTAGATTTAATATAATTTCTGCAATATTTACAGGACACCATTGCCTTGGCTTTGTCTTTAAAAAGTAAAGACGAAAGGAAGAAAATCAAAGACTGCACATATATGAATTACGGCCTACTAAAATAAAATTCTGCAGTGCCTTCAGGGTATATCTCATTCAAGAAGTTAAAAAAAACGCGTCCTTTAAAAGCATAACCCCGTGTTTGCAGACTTGTTAAGGCACATCATAGCTTTCGCTTTTGCTATATCAGAAGTTCTGTCTCTATGGTGGATTCTAAGAAATTACGTCATTTGCAAAACCTTCTGAACGCCCCTCGTAAGCCGTTATAAAAAGGGTTTAAAATCACAAGTTACAGTATCTGAGAAAAAAATAGGCATTAGAAAATAATTGTTGTTTAGAAAGCATGAATATCAATTTACTATTAATCTACTCAGAGACAATAGAAGTTATACTATCAATATACCTATATTAACATTCTTGGTGTATTTACTGAAAGATCCTAAAGTAAACCATTGGGACGTAATGTAGTTTACATTCCAATAATTACGTTGAGACACGCGACGTCAATGATGTAAAAATAAACAATGGCTCTCTTCAACTGATTGGACGTCAGCAACGTCATGACGTCATGCATGCCGTTCTGTTGTTAGCAGAAAAAAACTGCGTGTACATATTTTACTGCTTGAATTTTAGCGCTTTTATAAGATTTTTCCTGAAAGATTTGATTGAAACGAATGTAAATATAAGCAATGGACTCAATTTTTCTGTTGTTTATCGAAGTGTAAACTACATTGGGTCTCTAGCAAAGTTTACATGAACCACTTCGGGGTTCATTCACTTAGCACGTGACCCAATGTAGTTTACACTTCGATAAACCAAAGTTTACATGACCCCCCTCGGGGTTCATTCTCTTTGCACGTGACCCAATATAGTTTACACTTCGATAAACCTAAGAAAAATGAAATTCATTCCTTCAATATTTCTTGTTTTTCAAAGCATATACCGGAATCAGAAATTTTGAATGATTTAGTTTTACTCAGTCCTCATTTATATGGTACAGTAATATTACAGAATACAAATATGTTCTGTGAAGTAAGACTGACAAAGCCTGATTAACGACACTTTTTGTACATCTTCATTTAGCACTTTCTCCACCTGCACCATATCTGACAAAACGGTTAATTTAGTTGTGAGAGTTCTCAATCGCTTCTCAAACGTTTGCATATCATTTTCATAATGACAAGGATCCCAAATGATAGACAGAAATCGTGAAACTGGTATGTAACATGCTCTTTTGCATCTGCCTTAATGGAATGAATCATTGTCTAGACAGTGTATACTGTGTTTTGCCTATGAGTTTATTTCCATTTTACTGGATCCATAACTAGAGCATGACGTGTGTAGGTATTTCGCTGTGTTTTGCTTCGCTGAAGATGTAAAAACAGTAAATCGGCATCTTGCTTCGAATAACATATTCAAAAATTTTCATGTAAAACTTAAAGTAATATGAGCCCCGACGCGACAAAACCAACAATGTGGTTGTGCGCCAAGCGCAGACTCAGATCAGCCTGGGCATCCGCCCAGTCTGTTCAGAGTCTTCGCTGTCCGCATGGAAGTAGCTTAGACCCTCTAAGCGCTTAGGGAAGAGTCTGGTCGGACTCGGTGGATGCCCAGACTGATCTGAGTCTGCGCTGGTCGCACAACCACATTGTTGGTTTTCGCGTGGCGCGGCTCAATTATGGTCTGTCATGATTTAAAGATCTAAGCAATACTAATGATACAAATTTGTAGATTACTATAAGAAGTGAACGTTGTATATAAACCCAGATGTATATCATCCAAAGCCAGATGTATATCATCCAAAGGCAACTGAAACTCGTCCTGTACGTTGAATGGAGTCTTATCTTAACACTTCCACTGTCAGTTTTAGAAAAAAATTGTCTGTCATGAAAAGATTCCAACATTTTCTAATTTGTTCTTCCTGCCTGTTCTTGTCGTAAGGTCTTTAAGGCTTCCTGCTGATATAGCTGAATATTTCTGTCTGACTGATTAGACCTGCGCCCGTCTGACTGACCGCCGTCAGTTTGATCTGAATATGAAAAATGCATTCTCCAACAAATTAATTAGTATGAAGCGAAACATAATGTACGGTTGCAGCATTTTGAAGAATAAATAACAATGTCATCGTAAAGAAATGTGGGGTTGTCGGGTGGTGCGATGGTGCTGTGTGTAACTTCTAGTGCCGGGGCGTCCTACTGATTTGGATCATTGTAGGACAAGGGCCTACTGTGCTTGCAGTTGGTGCGGGTGGGGTTTGTTTGGACATTTTTTCTCTCATCTATCATTTATCCTCTTTCTCCCTCTCTGGGCGACAGACCAATATAGACTGAAACACTGTCTCAAAGGGCCGTTAAACCCAAATAAAAAAGTAAAGAAATGAAACTCGACTGGATGCAGAAATAAAAGAAAAAGAAAGCTGATAAATGGAATGTAACATAGGATGCAACAATACAAATGATATGAAATAGGTGCTACCTATATACCCTGGTGGCGTCGTTAACTTTCGGTAACCACTTCGATAATTTATCTGTTGCAGTGATATATGTAAATTCATATGCAATTTGTCCTATCATGTACCTTTTCCTTGCACTATCTACTATGACAGAAGTTTTACACATGCCTAAGAACATGCACACATTCTGACTGTATGCTATTTGCTATACTGTGAACTGTGTAAACGGCTGTTAACCCTTCCAAAATTACCGCTAATTTGCAAACCAGTCTTGTGTAATTCAGCTGAAAATAAGTTTCTCTTCCAAAATAATCCCACAGATCTAGATCCGTCTTGATCTATGGGGTTGTTTTGGAAAGAGAAACCTCCTTTTATAACTGAATAAATACGGTAAAGTAACACCTACTTGTAGCAGAAACCTACCTGTTCCCCCGGGGCTTGCCCCTTTTTTATTACACTGTCTCTTACAGTAACACACAAGTCGTACAAGAAGTTCCACAATGTTGAATGGTGGCGGAAATATTGTCTGTTTCTCATAGTGAAGGGTTAACATATACCAGTTAGTCTTCCATACGTACCCTAAGTGTCTTTTAAGATCGTCTGATTTTGTACTGAAATAAAGAAAAAATAAAGTCTTTATGATTTAGTTTCAGAGTAATCTTTCAGTTTAATGTTATATGAATAAGAATTCATAGAGAATACTACGATAGTGTCTTCTGATATCAAGTTGATCAGGCTAGACCAGAAACAGCGTAGGAATGGCGAGGCTTGCCGAGCCAGTCCGACGTGTTTCTGGTCCAGCCTGATGAACTTGATATCAAAAGACATTATCATGGTTTGCTATTTTTCATGCATCTTTACAAGATTTTACGGCGTAACGACATGAAAAAAAAATGAAAAGCAAACGCCGTTTTGTTTGAACTAGTTGACGTCGCGAATGCGTTATGACGTAATTCGGTGACGTCATTTAACCAATCGAACGTTGTTATCTGGGCAAACGTCAGTATATAGCCACTCGTTTTCAGAGATCGTATCTAAAGGCATCGCCTGATAACTTTCGCGCAAACGCAGTTCTAAAGTGACATGATATCACATCATGTTATCATACCTCTATTATCAGTGGAATTTTGCAGCAGATGCATGATAAACTCGATGTATATGCTTTCGTAATGCGCAGAGCAGACAAAAAGACGTGAGAACTGTACTTATCCCATTCGTGCCTAGGACAAATGGCAAACAATTCAAACCCAAAACATAGCGTTTGATCAGGATCTACAGTGTTGGCGTAAGATCTGAATAGTCAAATGTTAGGCAATGAAAACGACTAATACAATCAAATCCCGCATCCCGCCTACAAAACTATAAGGGATAATGCAAACACACTAATAGAAAAAACTGCACAAAAGACACACACAGTAAACCGAATGAACAGATCTTTTCCAAGCTGCTGTTCGTTCGCCTACCCTAATTCAAAACAGAGCAACATCTATTTTACCTATTTCTACTTTAAATTACAAAACAAAACAGAATTCAGTTGACTATACTGTTAGAGACCATAAACAAGTAGATCTAACATTATATAACATTAAGGAACCGCAACAATTGCTGATTACTGGTCGGGGGGTGTTAAACTAATTTACTAGATTCAAACCCTCTCCCGCTGCTTCTGCAGTGGTCCAAAATATTTATTTAGCTGTTTAGTCCGCATGAAGGTTTCTTAACCCATCAATGAATCATCACAGGAAACAAACAAATCACGGATAAGACCTTTGATGAATCAGATATGAGGACTCGACAGATCCCTTGGATGTAAACCAACACAACTAAAAACGCAGCAAAAGGAACCATCAGTTGTACCCTGAATGACCAAGCAACCGACAAGATAAGCCCCGGCCCAAACTATCTGAAAAAAGCTTTATTTCGGATCAGTCATGGAGCCTGATGCCCGACCAGCCTGCTGCAATCATAAATGTAAACATAGGTGTTAACCATGACTGGATTAACCACGAAACATGCGAGCTACAGCATTACATCTATGTTATATCCCATTGGGATGTAACGTGTGGTAATATTTCAGACTTGATAAAAAAAATCAGGATGATCTAACCTGATCGCAGAATGCAGAATAATCTGACCTGATAAAAAAAATCAGCACTACTTAAGAATGAAAGTGGTCAAAGTACCCAAATCATAAGTCCGAACTCGTAGGTCCTTTTAATTTTGACAATTCCGGAATATTTAGGATAAAACAGATACGGACCTCGAAATTGACGTGTGATCAGGTGCTTGCGAGTAGTAAGCATCACTGCCTATTATAATACACCCGTAGTAGGAAAAGTCAGTGAAAAAGAAAATCCGGTATTTGAAAGCTTAACTAACCTTCGGCTGAGGCCATCAAATCGGAAATTTGTTTTGAAAAGGCCATATTGTAGGGATCAACGAGGTCATGGTGTCTCCCATAAGACTTTTGCACTGTCGACACAAGATTTACTTTCTGACTTTGAGTGATTTTGAATTTATAGTCATCATAAACTTCCTGTTCCTAAACACCCTGCTGCTAAAGAGTTTTTAACCCGAACATGAATTTAGAAACTAATCCATAGTGTCGGCGATAGAAATTTGGAATTAAACTTTTATAGTTTATGATACTGACAGCTTGGTGGAGAAGTTTAGCAGTTAATATTTTATAACCGACATTGAGCTAGTTCACATGACTAGACACTCTAGCAAACCGAATAAGTTGACAAATGTACACCCCGCTAGACGTTGAACGAGGAGAGTCACAATTCGAAAAGGAAAATTTGCTAAGTCAAAATCAAAATTATCATGTTTATCAGAAATATTGGAAGAAACAAATCCGTTTGGAATAGATATATGTAAATCTAAAAATGGGGCTTCGGTAAATGATGCATTAGGTTTGTTTAAGAGTAGCTAATGTGCTCAGAACTATACAACCATGAGACTTACGGTGACAATGAGGTTCTGGACTGCAACCAGTCCCCAGAAGAAGATCAACAACCGATCCTTCGTGAGGAAGTTGAGATTGCAGTAGCATCACTAAAAAGGGGACGTCTGCCGGAGTTGAAAATATACCAGCAGAACTTCTTCAAGCTTGCGGGGAGACCATGATTGATGGTTTAACAGAGATCTGTAACAGAATTTGGAGAACGGGAGAATGGCCTACCCTATGGATCCAGTCGCTGATTATCACACTCCTTAAAAAAGACAACTTACAGCACTGCCAGAATTACAGAACCATCAGCCTCATCAGTCCTTCAAGCAAGGTCATGCTGAAAGTCATCTTGAACAGGCTTAAACCTCAAGCGGAAGAGATATCCGCTGAAGAACAGGCTGGGTTCCGAGCCGGAAGGAGCCCCACAGAACAGAATTTCAACCTTAGAATCCTGTGTGAAAAGTATCTCCGACATCAGCAGGATCTGTACCATGTCTTCATTAATTTAAAAAAAACCTTTGACAAGGTATGACACGCAGTCTTATGGGCCACCATGGGGAAGTACAATATCAGTGCAAATCTAGTTCGCACCCTTGAGCAGCTATACGACAAGGCTACAAGTGCAGTCCTGATGAATTGCAACACAGAAGAATGGTTCAGAACAATAGTTGGAGTAAGACAAGGATGTTTTCTGTCACCCAACCTCTACAGCAGTTTTTCGAACGGATCATGTCTGATGCTCAGGAAGAACATGACGGAAGGGTCAGCATAGGCGGCAGAAACATTACCAACATGCGGTTTGCCGATGACATAGACGCTCTAGCTGAGGAACTAGAAGCCCTAGTGGAAAGTCAAGACAAAATCTGCACAAGGTATAAGATGGAGCTCAGTGCTGAGAAGACCAAACTGATGACAAACAGCGCAGGTGGATCCAGAGGGAGATAAAGGTAAAAGGGCAGAAGTTGGGTACAGTAACAAGCTTCAAATACCTTGGAGCAGTTGTCTCAGGTGATGGCTCAAAACAGGAGGTTTACTCAAGGATTGCGCAAGCCATTTCAGCTCTTACCAAGGTGAAACCAATTTGGAGAGATAACAACATATCTCTTTTACCAAAGGTGAAACTTGTGCGCCCCTTTGTCATTTTCATATTTTTGTATGCCTGGGAATCGTGGACCTTGACAGCAGAGTTAGAGAATAGAACGCAGTCCTTTCAGAAGAGATCCTACCGAAAGTTACTGAATATACCGTACAAGGACCATACAACCACTGAGGAGGTTCGCAGAAAGATCCAAGCAGCCATTGGAGAACATCATGAACTCCTGACGCTGGGGAAGAAAAGGAAACTAAGGTGGTTTGGCCACGTATTAACGTCTTTTGGTTTAGCAAAGGTGTTTCTACAGGGTACAGTAAAAGGACAAAAAGAAGAGGTAGACAGAAGTGGGGTAGGAAGATAATATTAAAGAGTAGACAGGGATGGACTTTGCCAGCTCAACTAGGGCAGCTGAAAAGAGGACGAAGTGTTAAGGGATTGTTTCGAAGACGTCTATGTTGCCACAACGACCTAGTAAAGTTACGGGATAGAAGAGAAAAATAGAAGGTGGGTAAATACAATTCAGCATGCTATGAAAGTATGGATTGTCAATATTTGAAAGATTGTCTAGAAATCGAGATGCAGATTTAAATTCTTCAATGATTTCAGCTCGTTTATCTTTTATCATTAGAAAGAGAAGCCATGAAATCTCTTTCATAACAAAATAACAAGAAATCGTAAACAAGAGAAGCACAACTAGTACCCATCGTAATACCAACAGTATGGCTGCATAACTTAGTAACAAAATCTAATATAAATACCATCTTTAAGATAGGTTAAGGCTTCACACATATTTTGAAACGACAAAATTTACAACAATTTCTACGAGAGGTGGTCAGTCAAATCGGTCCAGTGGTTCTGCAGAAGTCGTCTGACTTTTTTTTTTGAGGCGCAGCCTCGTATAATTTCGATAATGTTCCACATTTCACAAGATTCCAATGGTCAAATAACGCGCTTATCAAAATCTAGCCAATAATATCAAAGGTCAATGAATATTTAATCTTCTGTTTTTTCTCGTCGTACTGCACTGTGAATTATAGCACTATGTCTTATATTAATTCAAAATGTTTCTCTTGTTTGTAATTTTTGCAATAGAAATGTTATCGAAAACAGACGCAGACATTCAAAACTTTCGTTTTGCCGTCGTAGATATATTTTTGATTTCTACTTTCGGTTTAATACACACAAACAAACAAACAGTGCAACATGTGGATAACTATTTTGAAATCAGGTCAATTTCAAGATTGACCGGGGTCCATTTTTGATTTCAGATTGGACAGCTCAATTTTGAGATAGGTCTTTGTCGCTACCCAATGTCAAACTTACGGTTGTGGGTGTCTACCGACATAGCTTACTTATTCATGAAAGCTACTGTCAAATCTTCAACTAGAGACATATAATAAAACACACTTCCATTTAATCTGCGCCGATTATCTTTTTTAAAAGTTTCTCTTGTTTCCTATATATGGGCAATACAGCCATCTAGAATTTCAAATCATGACCCTTTTAGATATTTTATATACAACTACCGTATAAATGGTTAATATGAAATTTGATTAAAACTAACTGCCTATTTCAGAGGAAAAGTCATTTGAATATTTTCATGAACAAAACTTGACATGCAATTTTCATAAAAAAGCTTAATATATGTGGTCAATACATTGTCTTCAAAAATCCTTTGAAAAAATAGCTATTTAGCACAAAGGGTCCATGTGTCTTAAATTTTATGTCATATATCCAAAATTACCCCACTTCCTAGAGGTCTGTTTATGATCCGACCAGAAGATTTTAGTTATTTTATATAGGGAAGTGCCCATATCATGCTTCCTGCCAAATATCAGCCAAATCGGTCCAGTGGTACTGGAGAAGAAGTCGTTTGAATGTTTTTGTTACTGTATATGGGCATGGCGGCAATCTAGGTTTCTAATAAATAATGACCATGTTAGCTATTTTTCGCTCCCGCAACCCATGGATGCTCCCTATGAAATTTTGTTAAGATTGGGTCAGTGGCTTCGGAGAAGAAGTCGTTTAAAGGTGTTGAGGGACGACAGACGGACGGAAAACGGACGAACTCGGAGGCTGCCTTTCTTATAAGCTCCCCCAGAACCTTCGGTTAAGGGAGATAGAAATTCTATGTATGGGACTATTACGTATTTTTGGATATAACGTCATTTTTAAAAAGCTACAGAGGCTACAGTTTTTGTATTTAGTTGAATTTATTGACAGGTTTTAATTGATCTAAGTATAGGCTCTTTCTGACATGAATGCGAATGCTAACACACTTGTTTTCATTACAAAATTATTAAAACTTCAGTAGAAAGAGGGAATTTGCCATACAAATTCATCGGATAGTATGGACCCTTAATAAAATTTCCGCGATATCTCCAAGAAGACAATGCCAAGTAGTAATATTAAGCGAATTCAAAAATGCTCGCATAAGAATTACGGGCATGTAATATAAAACTTTGCAGTGCTTTAGGGTATACCTCTTCCAAAGAAGTTACAAATGTGTGCTTTTAGAAAAAATATAGCGTTTTTGCAAGTTTATCTAGCATATCACAGCTTTATGTGTTTTTGCTATCAGAAGCTCTGTCTTAATGGGGTTAACCAAATATATATGTCATTTGCAAAACTTTCTGAACGCCCCTCGTATCAAAATAATGACCCCCCTCCCTCCCTCCCCCCACCAAGAAATTCCTTATATGAATAATGAACTCACTCAATCTTAGAGAATAGAAGAGTCCAATAGACATAATAGGTTAAAGAGATCATGGAAGAGAAATCTGTCCTAACTACCTCTCTTCCATTACTACCTCTCTTTCAAAAAGCCTCGGCGAACTTCGGATCCGTAAGTAAAAAGAAAACCCTTCTTGATTCCAAAGCTATAAACTTTCAGGAAAAATGTTTTTGTTTTTTTATAAAAGCTTATGTCTTTTCGGAGTATGCATTACCGTTCACGCTCGTCGCGTCCTCTTCTGCGCTAGCAAAAACCTTAACTTATGCTAACAATTTCAATTCCTGTCTTTTTCTCGATTTGTATAATGGCTAGAGTATTGAAACATGGGTCGTTTACACTTACATCAGCCTGATTGTTTTACCTTGACATGTTATGGTTTACTGACTTAAAACTTTAGATTGATATATGTGTCTGTGTCAGTCTTGCCGTAGCTATTAGGGCTAGAGATATTGCAATCTTTCAGCACTTATGTCTGGATAAGTGCGTCTGAGAGCAACCAGCTACAAATGAACGTGACCTATATTTTATGCTTCACTGACTCTATGGTATTTTGCAGTACATTTATCAATTAGGGTAAAAATGCTTTATATTGTTTCTCTGTTGATAAGTACATTTTAAGTCTCCATCTATGCATGGGTTTGACCCTTTGTTTTATGCTTCATTGTCTTTATGATAGGTTTAACTAACCTTATGATAATTCTCATTTCCTATATGGGTTAAGGAAACACTTACATATGGGCAAGGACATTCAAACACCACCGTCCAAGAAAGGATTTGATCTACATTTTAAGCTTCACTGACTTAATATTACTCAGTCCTAATATGGATGAAAGTCCATAGATTTTGCACTAAACCTTTTGGACGACCATCCAATTACCCTCTTTTGATCTTTTGATTAAGACAACTTTGCTGATTTACAGACTTTTGTTTCTCAAACTGACATAGGTACTAATAGGAGGAGCCATTCATGTATGACTGATAGCTTATGGTTTGCTAACTTTGAAAACAGAACACGCATTTTATTCTGTTCAACCTAATAATACGCGAAAATACTAGAAAATAACTGATAAGGAGTTACTCTCTCAAAGCACTGAAGTACTGTCAGACCTAAATGCATTTTAAATAAAAATGAATTTTTAGAAGTTTGTGTCGCAAATTACTTTGATCACTTCTTGTCAAAACTTTTTTCCAGCAAGAAGCCACGCATTTTAAACTCTAAATTGTGGAAAACAATAGAAAGAAGACTTCTGCTGACTTTTGGGAAGATATGTGACATTTCTAGCATACATGCAGATTTTGTATTCAACACAAATCAGTGATTTTCACCACCGTAAAGCCTCAACCATCATCTTGTAATACAACACATTTTGTTATAGAAAACACAATGAAGGATATAAAGGCCATCATTAGAAATAAGATTTATTTGAAATTACCTTATGGCAGATATGAAAAGATTCATCAGCAACACATTTCCAATGAGTATGTGGAGACCAATAAGAACATATGAAACCCATCTCAGTGCTCGATTATCTTCTACACATGCAAGGTGGCCATTTTCTGAAATATATTGGGTACGTTCGGCATAATTACTTAGGTAAACCCAAGCAATGCCCAGGTATTCTTCGGACAACTCGAAGATATGGGCACATTCGGCGTATGTCCTTTGGTAACCCGAGAAATACCCAGGTAGTCCTCGGGCTACTAGAGGAAATGTTCATACATATCTTTGAGTAGCCCGATAAATAAATGGGTATTGCTCGGGTTTACCTAATATATAAATGAGCCGCGACGCGAGAAAACCAACAAAGTGGTTGTGCGCCCAGTGCAGACTCCGATCAGCCTGGACATCCGACAAGTTTGATCAGACTCTTTGCTAAGCGCTTAAAGGGTAGCTAAGGGTCTGAGCTACCTCCATGCGGACAGCGAAGACTCTGATCAGACTGGGCGGATGCCCAGGCTGATCTGAGTCTGCGCTTGGCGCACAACCACTTCGTTGGTTTTCTCACGTCGCGGCTCAAATATATGAGCCAGTCTCTGAGAAAACCGGGCTTAATGACATAAAAATAAAACATTAAATATCTCTATCACTTAAAAGCATTCGCCTTTCCAAACGTTTCCTTTAATTTTGAGAGAGTCACCATTATTCATTACGAAGATACGGACTTCAGACACACACACATGCAGCGCAGTTTCTTTATATGACATTATTAACGTCATGCAAGTACGCTCGTATGTTTTGACGTCATCAGTTTAACTTTTGTTTGAACGAGTTTTCGGGGATTGTGTGTTTGCTAAAGTTCAATGTGTTTTTGAGAGCACACACATGATGATTTGCATGTGTGATAATTCTTTCTCAAATGATGTGGCTTTGTGATGGTATACCATATGTTTTTAAGGTTCTGGCGTTATTTTGGAATAAACGTTGTCATGGCAACATTTGTCATATTTATAACTGGATTTTGTCTGAATTCATAGGTGTTCTGTTATATTTAAAAAAGTCTAAAGTATTTTCATGGATATAAAGAGAAGTCAGTAAATCATTAATTTTGTTGCGTTCCGTCTGTAAACAACGTAATCATTACGTAATGTCATTAGACCCGGCTATTGGTCATATAAGCTAAGTTATCATGCCAAACGTGCCCACTGACAACAAACCTGGTCATTTTGACAGAGTACTATCTAGACGGTGGGTATACCATTTTAGCTACCTATGATGTCGACAGAGACGGTACTATACAGAGTGGCTGTCGGCCGAGAAATCGGCCAAAAGCATTACCAATAACGGTAAATGATGCTATAATTAATGGTTGTCGACCGAGGTATTACTGCTCTCGATTGTGTAGGTCGACCGGTACCTTTTACAAGTATGGTAATTGACTTGCTCGGTCGACAGCACAGGCACGAAATTGGTATTACCACCGTGATCTATTGCTATAGAAAACAAAATAAAGCAAACTTAAAACAGAGTGGAAACAATAATTTGTTGCTTTTTTGTACCAGTATTGTAACAAACAATAATAGCTAAGCTAGCTATTCGTTCTGTCGCTGGCATTTATTCGCGTAGAAATTTGAGGATGCAGGCTCGAATATTCTGTCTTTTTTAGATTTTTCCCTTTCTGGTGTTAGAAATGTATGGTTCTTTAGTTCTTTGTCAGAGTTGAGCCTTCTTTAATATTGATATATACCATATGTCTAATGCAGTATACTCGGTCGATATATCAAACTTTCTAGAGCTTAGTCTGATACTAAAGCGGTAAAGTAAATATACCAAATTTAAACAAAGTGGAGACAGGTGCCAGCTGCATCAAACTGCTGCAGTTTTGTATCAGTATTATGTAACAGAAGAGGAAAATATCGTGGCCCGACCGGGACTCGAATCCAGGGCATCTCGCTAAACTTGAGACAACTGAGCTGTTGAGCCAAGTGGTCGACCTTTGAAATTTTTCACCTGCTGGATTAGATCCGTCCCCGAATCTGCTCAGAACCACGGAGGTACCAACGAAACATGCACTTTTTGATGCTCGCGGCCGTAGGAGTGGTTCCGAGCAGATGCTGGGACGAATCTAATTGAGCAGGGGCAAAATGTCAAAGGTCAACCAGAACATTAAGATAAGTAAAAAGAAAATACCTTTCTTGGTCATGCGTTTTCTCGCTGTCTTTGGTTCGCGTAGAAATTGGGGGAAGCAGGTTCGAATATTACGTGTCTTTTTCTCTATTATTTGTCTGAGGCTTCTTAGAAATGGGAAATGGACTGGAAAGCTGGTTGCCAGTAATTCTTCCATAAAATGTATGGCAATTAATTTTTACAGTGTATACGGTAGTCCATTGTCCCCAGATATATTATCTAAGTGTAAGTTTTTTTATTTAATACATTGAACCAGGCTTTTCGCCAATCTAGCAGTATACCTTTTGCTACAAGCGGTTAGTCCTATCACAACTGGGCTTACTTTGTTAATTCGGAAACGGATTTATATCCATGCTGCACGTGGAACTATTAAAACACATGTTTCGAGTGCGGAACGGATGTAGTTCATTTTGATATAGAAAACATGCATGCATGTATGTGCATGTATATGTAGAAGTGATTTGAGAAGGGGTTAAGGTCACCAAACCCTAATCAGCACTTTCACTGGTCGCAATGATATCCACGTCCGATGATACCCCACTCTGTGGTTCAAGCCCTATGACCTTGAAAATAGGACCAAGGCACTTAAACTTTATTACCTCTTTGGCTTGTCCCTATGATAATTCATGCAAGTTTGTAAATGGTTTAACAAGAACAAATACTGATTGGTTAGACTGCTTTATCCACTGTGAAGAAAGCAAAGGAGGACTGAATAGGTGTTCAGTTCGAGGCGATCGAAACTCGTTTGAACAAAACCAACAGCAAGAAAACCTACCAGCTGAAGAAGGGTCTTATTTCAGAGAAACAGGGTATATTGGCAACTATCCTGGAAAAATCAAAAAAATGTATTTTTAGAAGAACAAGAGATTCTCAGCAGATGACAGAATATTGCGCAGAACTATACAACCATGACAGTCACGGTAACGCTGCAGCTCTGCACTGCAATCAGCCGCCCAGAAGAAGAATATACAACCGATCCTTCGTGAGACAGTTGATATAGAGGTAGCAGCATTGGACAATGAAAAGTCTGCTGGAGTTTGTAATATACCAAGAGAACTCGTTAAAGCTGTCGGGAAGACCCAAATTAATGTTTTAACACAGGTCTGTACGAGGGTCATTTCAGAAATAGTGTAAATGAGTAGGCCATTCCCAGGAACGCCGACCGATTTTTAAAATTTATTTCTTAACTTATAGGTTTACATATCGTCCAATAGGATTCACTCAAAAAATTTGAGGCACTGGTATTAACTTCAGAATATGCCTTGACAATTGTTGTTAGGGTAAGGACACTGAGTAGAAACAGACGGAATATTTATGTAAAGACGAATTCCTATTTTCTTAACTCTGGATACAAGCAGCTCTGGATTAATACCTATAATACGTGTTATACTGAAAATATTTGAGTATGAAAAACATTGTATTAGCCTTGCTTACAAACAAGATTTACATTGCAAGATGGGCTAATCACGGAAAAAATGCGCATTTCTGATGACGTCACTTCCTGCGCTAAATTGAAATGTATAGTCAGTTGTTTCAACTTCGATTTTGAGGTCAAATTAAGTGAAAGTGAATGTTTGGTGACAGATATGAAACAAAAAATAATTAAGATTTAATTCGTCATGCTTGTTTTTTTTTGTTTTAAATAATCTATTATGGCATCTAATGCTCTTTTGTCTGTGGCCTACCTGATTTTTTACGATAAGTTTCCCCACCCACCCATATATTTCAATGTCAGTATGTCATATTAAATAACAAGTCTTTCCAGTATTTATATATGAATTTTTCTATCAATATGTCCCTCCAAGTTTTGACATTAAACAAAGTCAAATATTTTGAGCCTGTGTCTTTTTATTAGAAGATAATTTTATTTTACTGTTTTATATTTTACATGAATTGCTGCTACTTTGCAACTTCCGGCGTGGGGTTTGCACACGTATCATCCAGTTTCATCAGTGATTTGATGCCAGTCGTAACAAAATATATTGACCTAATCATTTCAGTAATAAAATGTCTGTCATTTGTTGAAATTGGATGTGATTGAGTCAAAGATCACAATTTTATTGATATAATTCCTTTATAATAACTTTGTATTTATAACCGCACAGCAGACAAAAAATCTCGTTTATTATTTTACTTGTGTAGAATCTGGAAACGATTTCTGTATAACTTTCTCATTTTACATTGAAAGGACTGCATTACGTGTTTCTTCATTAAAATATATCTCTTTCTCATTGAGCAAACAGCAATTCAACACGAGAGACTTTCAGTGAAAATGTATAGTTTCCAGTATCCACACCCTTATGACGTATAAGCACGTGCTGTCATGCGTGGGTGACTTAGAAATTCTTTTAACGCATACCATTCTAAAGCACTTTAATTTAGCTTTCCAATGGTATATAACACCACTGCTAAATATCAGCCAATAGGCTACCCTGAGATCATTTACATTATTTCTGAAATGCCCCTCGTACAAGATCTGTAAACAGAGGAATGGCCTACCGCACGGACTCAGTGGCTGATTATGACAGTCCCTAAAAAGGGTAACCACCACCTCTGCCAGAACTACAAAACCATCAGCTTTAACGGTCATCGAGCAAAAGTCACGCTGAAAGTGATATTGAACAGGCTTAAACCCCAAGCCGAAGAGATAATTGCTGAAGAACAGACTGGGTTTAGAGACGGAAGGAGCACCAGAGAACAGAAATTTTAACCTCAGAATCCTGTGTGAAGAGTACCTCCAGAATCAGCAACATCTGCACCATGTCTTCATTGATTTCAAAAATGCCTTTGACAGGGTATAGAATGCAGTCTTACATGCCACCATGCGGATGTACAATATCTGTGCAAATCTAGTTTGCAACATTAGCAGCTATACGACAACGTGACAGGTGCAGTCCAGACAAAAGGCACAGGGGAATGGTTCAGAACTGTACAACAGTTTGAGTTAAACAAAAAGTCTTTCGTCACGAACACTTTTCAACATTTTCTCGCAGGTATTATGTTTGATGCTCTGGAAGAAGATGATGGAAGGATTAGCATTTAGCACAGACAGCATTGACATCACAAAAGTAAAAAGTATGCAAAGACCAGGAATCTGAGGTTTGCCGATGACGTTGGGGGTGAGGAAGAGCAGGAACTAGAAGCCCTAGTTGAAAGTCTCGACCAAACCTGCACAAAGTATAATATGGAGATAAGGGCTTAGAAGACCAAACTGATGACAAAAAGTGCCAGTGGCATCCAGAGGGGGGCTAGGGTCAAGGTAAGAGGACTGAAAATGGGTACCGTAACAAGATTCAAATACTTTGGAGCAGTCGTCCCAGATGATGGCTGAAAATTGGAGGTTCTCTTAGGAATTGCTCACTTCAATGCAGCTCTTAGAAAGCTAAGCCAACTTTGAGAGATTATACCCCTCAGATCAAAGGTGAAATTGATGCGCTCTCTTATCATTTCCATATTTCTGTATGCCCGGGAATAGTGTACTCTGACAGCAGAGAGAAAAGAACCCAGACAATTGAGATGAGATGCTGCCGAAGGCTACTGAAAATTTTGTACAAGGACCACATAACCAATCAGAAGTTTCGCAGAAATATCCAAGCAGCCATCGGAAAATATGATAAACTCCTGACCCTGGTCAGGAAACGGAAACCTAAGTGGTCGGTCATGTCTCAGAGTCTACAGAGCACAGGAAAGGAAAAAGAGGACGAGGCAGACAGAAGAACAGGTGGGATTACAATATTAAAGGGTGGACAGGGAAGGACTGTTCCAGCTCAACTAGGTTAGCTGAAAACTGAAAAAAGTTGATTGTTGCGAAATCATCTGTGGTGCCCCAACGACCTTGCAAGGTTACTGGTGGCAGACTTCTCAAGTGGTTATACCAGTAGTGCACGTAATTGGATACTTAGAAAGATGCACAATGTTTGATAAGATATCATCACAGTGTTCATGCGATTTGATGTTTATCCCGTATGACCAAATAATATCTTAAACTTTAACGCTTAATATGCGAATTTTACATCAGTCTCTTTTCGTCATTTACTGCATCTACTTAATGTGCAAATTGTAAAGCCGCCCATATTTTCGCCATTATATGTTTTGAAACTATGTGTTTTTCATTCGTTGTCATTAACTTTCCGAGAGTGTCTGATGATATGTGTCAATTGATAACTTGAAAAATTGAAACTGTTTATCAAAGTAGTTTGGAGCCCTGCTGTCTCTTTGGTGTTTTCTCTTTTCTTCTCAAAATTTCTCAAACAAGGTTATAGATATTATAAACCTCGTAAAGCGTTTTCAAAATGTCATCGACGGCATTTTGATTTTTTGTCGACATATGATGTTGGATTAAAAACAATTCTTCTGCAAGGCCTGCCGGAACCTGAATTCTAAGCCGACTTAGTGTATCAAGAAGGGGTGTAAATAAGTTTGGTTTTCTGCATCCTACCATTTTTGTCTCTGTTTAGTTGATGAAAAACTCCTAATGCCTAGTTTATTGAACCATATGTAACTTTGGTCAGAATGTCCTAGTTACCGAGCTATGGATCCACAGACATAGGTGGGGTAATTCTACATGGTTTTAGCATGTCTTGTCAAATATAATCATTCAGTAAAAGAGTATGACAGACGGAAAACGTTTGATAAAATGATTCACAGCATGTCTAAAATGTATTTCCATATCATTTATTTGGTTTAACTTTAATATATGATCTGAAAAGAAAAACTTTCTTTGAAAACCAGCATACAGTAGAACTTCAATGGCTCGAACAGGCTTGGGACCATAAAAATTAGTTCCAGCCAAGGGTAATTCTACCCATCAAGGGTTAGTTTTTATATAAAGTGCCCCCTAGGGACCACGAAAAGAGTTCTAGCCAGGCAAGGTAATGGAACCATCAGGGTTCGAGCTATTGAAGGTCTACTGTATTTTGATATTTTGTTCTGTATTTTCAATATTTTTGGCAAAATTGCGACATAAATTGATCAGCTATCTTTAAATGCGCATCAAGGAAACATCTTGATCAGGTTAATCGGATAATGTGACCAGAATATCACAATGACCAACTTTTCATGGGTGACTGAACACATATACTTGCTTGGAAGATTGCTTTTATTCAACTTTAAAACATAGAAGTTCCAAACTTTGTTCAAAATAACATCATGATTACTAAATTATGTCCCCATCACCACTAAAGGTGAGGAGAGACGTTCTGGTTTCTGTGCAGATCCCGTTGGCGTCTGCGTCGGCGTCAGCGTGACAGTTTGTACCCACTATACTGCTTAAGTCAGCGGGTGTAATTGGTAAAAAAGAACCTGTGTTCAAGGTCACAGGAGGTATTGAACTGTTAAATTTTCTGCCTCGGCGTGGGTGTGATAATTTCTGTTACCCACAATATCTCTCGAACCAATGAGTGGAATTTCACCATACTTGCATGTAAATGTCATTTTGGACAAGCTTAAGAGCTGATCAGATTTCGGTGAACCTGACCTCATTTTTCAAGATCATAGACGGACTTAATATGTGAAATTTTCAATTAAAAGAATTCCACGGAATGCTATGTCTCGCCTGCATTGGGCTTCCGCAGTAGCAGAAGTCATGCTGACAAGAAAGTGTAAGCAGGGTTTGATAAATTTATACTTTGATAGAATCACATAGACTAACAAGCTAAGAATGATACAATTCTGAAGGTAAAATCCCTTAATGTTTCATGCAAGGATTATTTTGACATAAATTTTGTCAAAATCTGGTCAGCGGTTCTCAAGATATTGCCATTTTGATGTTCTTGCTTTTTTCCGTAACAGTACATGGCAGCCATCTTGGATAGTTGCCAAAAAATGAAATATGCAAGGATCATTCTGACACAAAAGTGGTCCAAATCCAGTCAAAGGTTCTTGAGATATTGTCATTTTCATGTTTTTGCTATTTTAGTAACATGCGGCCATTTTGGATAGTACAATCCCATTAATTTGAAAAGACTTCTTAAATGATCATTCTGATTAAATTTGAGGAAAATCAGTTCGACATTTTTCGATTTCTTGCTTTCGAGCAAACTTTGGACCCGTAAACCAAAAGTAGGTCATTGTGACATGATCCCGCTACAGACGTTTTTCATTTTCAAAGATTTCAAAAACATGATCCTACTAATGTTCAATGCAAATGTTTAGTCAAATATATCCAGTGGCTCTAGATAAAATGTTCTTTTTGTTGTTTATGCTATTTTTAGTAACTGGTCATCTTGAATTATTAACCCGGATGAATTCCTGTAATCTGAAGCCCGCTAGTCATGGTCCTTATGTAATTTGAGAACCGTGGGTGCAGTGGTTTTGGAGACATTAATTAAGCAAAACTTCGGGCCAGGGTCGAGGTAAATGTGAACGGAATGATTGATGGACGGACTGAATGACGGACGGTAGGATGGAAAAACCGGACACTTATATCGCACCTTGCAAAAGCAGGTGCGACAAAAATGAGATACCTCCAAAACATCATCTCTTCGGTATACCCATACTCCATGCAAGTCTGATTAAATTCCACACATTGTTTCAAGAAATATACTCATGGTAAACATTGCTAAGAGCTCATATGACCTCGTAAATAGAGTCAAAATCATCCAAATCTAATCAACTCTTTAGGTAACCTGCTCTATAATGTATCTATGCATCTACTGGTTCGAAAATATCCTATATGACCTTGGAATGAGGTCAAGGTTACCAACATTTGATCAGTTTTTATACTTGTCCCAACGGCACCAGATCCGCACTGAAACTAATATGTATCCCCTCACCTTAAGTGGTTGGAAGTGTGGGGCCTAATTTATAATTTAACATATTAATTTGACCAAAGTTTGTAATTGTAGGTCAGAAAATGGAATAAAAGCCATCTTCCAAGCAAATATGTTTGTTTAATTAACCATGAAAACTTAGTCTAGGTGATATTCTGGTCACATCATTCGACTGTCCTAGTCGGGTTACTCCCTTGACAGCCGTTTGATGATTACTGGTCAATGTATTAAGCGATAATGCAAAGAAATATCGAACATAGAGAAAAAAATATCCAGAAGTGATGTATGTAAAACGATAATATTTTTATAAGACACGCTAAAACTTTGTTGCAATTACCCCATCCACTTCTAGGGGCTCATAGCTCAGTAACTGGGGCTTTCTGACCAAAGTTACATATGGTTCAATAAACTAGGCACACCGGAGTAAATCATCACCTAAGGAAAGAAAAATTTGGTAGGATGAGGAAACGCACTTTATTGATATCCCTCCTTCAGAAAATAATTGGTAAAATGATTTTCCTTATCATTTTAAGAGATAATAATTCGATATATAATATTGGTTATAATATAGATGTTTTGCGATAAACTGAATATTTGGTCGTTTGCCCAGTCAAGGTTAACAGCTTTACTCCATGCTTGGTGGTTATGAGCTAGGAATCTTCCACGGAAACAAAACAAGAGGGCCACGAGCCCCTTAATTGCTCACCTGAGTAATTGGCAAAGGGGCTTTTTCTTATGTCTGAAATTGTCAAAATATGAGTCTTGGGTCAAAAGTCAAAGAATGACCATGACCTCTTGTACTCATAGATCTTCATATACTCAATAATGCATATACCAATATTTAGGCCTAAATCTTCATAACTTTCCATGAAATCTTATGTTCTAGCTTTTTCTCATATTTGTTCTTGCGTTAAAATGGTCAAGGTCAACCCAAGGTCATCATTTTGAACAATACAATCTTGATAGTACTGGAGTACTCCATGCTACATACCAAGTTTCAAAGACATTGGTCGAATGGTTCTGGAGAAAAAGATTTTTATAGGTTTTTACCATATATGGGCATGGCGGCCATGCTGGTCATGTGAACTGGACCGTTTGCACACGTTTTCATTCCCTCAACCCCTGGAGGCTCTATATGAAATTTGGCTACAATTGACCTAGTGGATTTTGAGGAGAATGTCTGAAATTGCCAAAATATAAATGTTCTGGGTCAAAGGTCAAATAATGACCTTGACATTTTTACTCACAAATTTTCATGTACCCATTAAGATGAATGTATTTACCAATTTCTAGGCCAAAATCTTCAAAACTTTTTCAAGCAAATTTTATGTACTAGCATTTACCCATATTTGACCTTGCCGTAAAAAAGGTCAAGGTCTACCCAAGGTCATCATTTGAACAATCTTGATAGTGATCTAGTACCCAATGCTACATACCAAGTTTCAAGGCAATCGGTCAATTGGTTCTGGAGATGAAGATTTTTCAAGTTTTTTTTACCATATATAGGCGTGGGGGCCATATTGGTCATGTGACCCAGACCGTTTCAACAAATATTAATTCATTCAAACCCTGAAACTTCCATATGAAACTTGGTTACAACTGACCCAGTGGCTTTTGAGAAAACTGTCTGAAATTGTCAAAAATGAGATACCTGGGTCAAAGGTAAAAAAATGACCTTGACCTCTGGTACTCTCAAATCTTCATGTACTCATTAAGATGACTGTATTTACTTATTTATAGGCCAAAATCTTTAACAGTTTCCAAGAAAACTTATGTTCTAGCATTTTCCCATATAAAAGCACCAGCGACCAAATTTGAACTTTCCATAAAATAGGTCAAGATCAACCCAAGGTCATCATTTGAATAATCTTGGTAGTACTGGCGTACCCAATGCTACATACCAAGGTTCAAGGCCATCGGCCTTTGGTTCTGGAGGAGAAGATTTTTGAAGTTTTTAACCATATATTGGCATGGCGGCCATCTTGGTCATGTGACCAGGACCGTTTGAACAACTTTCCGTCCCTAAGACTCCAGGAGGCTACATATGAAATTTGGATACAATCGGCAAAGTGGTTTCAGAGGAGAAGTCGTTTGAAATTGTTGACGGACAACGGACGGACGACGGACTGACGACGGGCGGACGGACGACGACGGACGACGGAGCATGCCTATACTATAAGCTCCCCCGGAGCCGCTTGCTCAAGTGAGCTAAAAAAACTAATTATTGGATGAACCAAAATACATGTACAATCAAGGGTTCAACCGCAAACCAGATACCCCACCCCCTACCCCACCAGTAATTTTATTGATAGTCATCCTAAGGTGGTACTTTTGTTTTGCATCTTTTTGGTTGTTTTGTGTGTTGGTTGTTGCTTTGTCTGTTACTGATGAAGAAACTAATAAATAGAACAGAGGTACAAATAGCTGTGTAATGTATTTTCGTATAAATTGTTCTTTTTGTCACTGATGCTTCCGTAGATATCTTGTGTGGGTGCTAGTTGCTTTGTTTGGGTTAAACAGCTAAGTGGCTGATGAAGCAAGGCAGACGCAGGGGCATGGGTTGGTCGGTTAGAAACCGCTTAAGCTCAAGTACTTTTATTACTGGTCATCACAAGGCGGCACTGCTGCTTTGGCTCTTCTTGGTTGTTTAATATCTTGTTTGTTGGTATGTCTGTTATTGATACACATGTATTGTTTATGATGCTAAGCAGAGCACGGTGACCATCTACATCGGAAATGGCTGTTCACATGGCTGCTATTGATGATGTCTGGTGAATAAGTATGTGTTGTCTTTTCCCACATAGTGTTTTGGGTGGGATCTGAGCTTTGAATTGTGTCAGTTCCCGAGAATTTTCCTACTTACTTTTACTCCTCTAGGCATAAATGGGTGAATTTAAGTAATATACCAGAGAGTTAAACTGTGTACATGTGCAACAAACAACATCAAATGGCCGAAAGTAGCAAATTTGTTTAGCACCGAACACTCATGTGTCCATAAGTATTTGAATTACGTCAACCAACAAAACGTGAGGGATGGGGTGGGTGGTAGGGCTGGGCGGGGCATATTGGGCTCAGTGCGGATCCCGTTGGTGTAGGCGTCCGTGTCAGCGTGACACCTTCTCACTTGAAACAATTGGTGGTATTTCACCAAACTTGTATAGATATATTATCGGGACAAGCTTAAGAGCTGTTTAGATTCTGGTGAGATCGACCTCACTATGTAAAATGTTTACTGAAAATGCAATCTCTCGTAAACCATTGGCTTAATCTATTCTATTCTATTCTATCCCGTAACCTTACTAGGTCGTTGGGGCACCACAGATGACTTCAAAACAATCCCTTTCCACATTGTCCTGTCTTCAGCTGCCCTAGTTGAGCTGGCAAAATCCATTCCTGTGCACTCCTTGATATTGTCTTCCCACCTCTTCTTCTGTCTACCTCTTCTTCTTTTTCCTTTCACTGTGCCCTGAAGAATTGTCTTTGCTAAACCAGAAGACCTTGAGACGTGGCCAAACCACCTTAGTTTCCGTTTCTTGACCAGCGTAAGGAGTTCATCATGAGTACTGTCTTGGGATGCCGACCAGTCTCCAGCAGACTGATTTCAATTCGCCTGAGAGCAGCTCCTTTCAACGTCACCATCATACAGGTTTACGCACCAACATCTGGGCATGATGACAATGAGGTAGAACACTTCTACCAGTAACTCCAGGAAATCATAGACCAAACACCCAAGAAGGACATTCTGGTTGTACAAGG
This sequence comes from Ctena decussata, assembly GCA_963989385.1. NCBI lineage: Eukaryota > Metazoa > Mollusca > Bivalvia > Lucinida > Lucinidae > Ctena > Ctena decussata. The sequence goes on along the minus strand of OZ022514.1, from coordinate 59,282,289 downwards.
GGATTGGAATGCTAAAGTTGGAGAGGATGCACAGGAAGACTGGGGAAACGTTTGTGGACCCTACTGCAATGCCGAGACAAATGAGAGAGGTCTCTCAGACTTCTAGAGTTTGCAACCTGTAACAGCCTAGTATTGACAAACACCATTGGCTTGATTACACCAAAACTTGCATAGATATACATTTGGGACAATCTTTAGAGTTTACCATGTGCTGGAGACCTTGACCGACCCAATTATTCAGATAAAAAGCAAACGAACAAACGCTAAATTTTCCCCAAAATGACATGGTTTTAAACAATGGACGGATATTCATTAGACTTGCAAAGATATTTCAATATAATAGGTAAAAGAATTGTTAAAATTAAAATCTTATAAAGTTCCTTCAAGAGCAGAGAATACATACAGATGTAGAAACATGGGCCAGACTAAGTCTGTTTGGTGACCTGACTTCATTTTCAAGGCTATAGTCTTGTAAGTAGGCTACCATTTGAACCAGTAAATGGATTTTCTCCGAAAAGGCAGTCATATCATTGAGACATGCTCGATAGCACATTAGATTTTGGTGACACTGATCTCATTTTCAAGGTCACAGGATGACTTAAATATGTGAGACTTTCATTACAAATGAGACATCTCTGAAACCATAGGTTTGACTCTTTAAAAAAATTATAGATTCCAACCAAACTTGCACCGATAGACATTCAGGACAATCCCAAACGATTGTATGTAGGATATCATTTGGACCAGTAGATGGATTTTCTTCTAACTTGCATAAATATAGCCTACAAACATGTGTCACAGAGGTTATTCTCATGTTATAGTTTTTCTGGTTTTCGTACACGTTTGGCAAGTACTATTTCGGGTTTTAGTGGAACCTATTTTGTAGTTGTGCTATGCCTAACTTTAACTTATTTATACAATTGGATATTCCTTGGCTTGGTATGATTGGCTTGTAATCCAATCAGAAATTGTTTACCCTGCGGCTTCCCCAACTTATTTTTACCTTGTAAGTGTGGAGAAGAATGGTTGGTTGTTTCTCTAACTCACTACGTCATACTTCACTTCGCACGTGCATGTGATGCCTAGCTCGGCGCAGTTTGCCAGTGACTTACGAAGTGAAAGGACGCTTCGTTTTGAGTCTTACGACGCAAAACGTGGATATTATATTTCGTTTGTAGCTTTCATAGCTACATTTGCTCTTGTTCTCCAACGCCAGGTATGTTCACTTTATATCTGTTTCTGCTCCCTTTCAATTAAATGTAAATTTCGCTGTTTGTTGACGGTGTGCAAATACTTTAGCTATTCGCACCATTAACAAATACACGTTTAAGCCTGCGCTTAGTTTCGGTTAAATTATTTAAATATTAAATGCATTTTGCATAATTTGAAACCTTCAGAAACTTTAAACATACGGTGTGAATCCTTTTATTAATGTGGCATAGTTTGTTAAAATGTATTTTATAGTTAATTCCACATTGTCATGCATTTTCGTGGCTCAGTCCGAATGCGGAGAATGCATTGCCCGTGTTGTTTCTGTCATTATGTTGTTATAAATAATTATATTCTGCATTCAGCTGTAGAATACTGCATTATTACCATGGTTCATATATCATTTATGCATTCGGTGCCTGTTACTGTATATTTTAAGCTTATGTCGTATTTTATATTTTAGGCACCCTTTCCTGTATCAAATAATCCATCATCGAATTCAACATTTCACACAACCATCAGTGTAGATAAACTCATTCAACATAATACAGAGTTTATTCTTTTTATGACCCCTGTGTCATTGGAGCCCCCAGAGAGTGTTTTTCAAGGGTGTCTGGCTGTGGAATTGCATAAATATAATATATGTAGATCTACATCAAGTCAACTATCATCATGATCTATCAACATGCCACATAATCATCTAGAGTATTCAACGAGATTTGTGTTCTGTTGATGTGAAATTTCTAAAATGGCCATTTATATTTGTGTTTCAAAGTGTTAATATAGTGATGCATCTCACCATGTTTTGCGTGCGTTGAGTGCATTCATTTTTTTTTTAATTATATGGACTGTGATACTGGATCACAGCGCGAGTGCGTTTGCTATTTAGCATATATATAGACTGTGATCCGATCACAGAGCCGATACCTGGAGGACTCAACCCCCATCTAGTTTGAAACAACATTATAGAGCAACCGGGTGTACACACTTTCGTTTATTTTCTATTTTCATCATGTCTTTAATCTTGTGTTTTTAGTTTAGTTTGATCCTGTGTGTGACTTATTTCAGAGTTTATCTGAGTGCATATTGTGGTAATGTCAGGGTGAATATTTTTCATATTGACTTTAATATGACGTATTGACTTCAATATGAATTATTGACCTTTATATTAAATTTTGACCTCTTTATGAAATTAGTGACCTCTTTATGAAATAAGTGACCTCTATTTATTAGTGACCTCTATATGAAAATCTTATTTAGTGATACATTAGTTCATTTTGTCGTTGAGAAGTGTTGGCCACAGAGTTTATAACTAATTTTGTCTTTTGTGTGTGTCAACACAGAGGTGCAGAATTGGTTAATTTCATTTACATTTGTGTATTGTGTTAATATTTTATTCTCAGTGGTTGACAAATTTCAAGTGACATGTATATCTGTGTGTTTTCACTTAACAGATTGTTTCAATAAGTGAAATTATAGCTGAATTTAGAGGTATTTAGTGTTTATATACGTTAAGAAATTAGGTTAAGATCTAGATATGTAGAGGCCTCTTTCACATTGCATGTAGCTTGTCTCACTGCACTGCATGCTGCACTCTAAAACATCATCTCAGTCAGGATCAAGAATGATTGCGAAGCGTGTTTGACATTTTACAGGCCCAGATTCGAGTTTTATTTGTCATTCTCATCATTTTCTTGATATTCAATCTATATCACTAATATTTCAGAGTGTTAAAGGTGAGATCATTCTCTTCATAATCCCCTGCAGAAAGTTGAGTTAACCAGTATGCAGTCTTTTCAGCTAGTTTAGACTTCATCGCTGAAGAAGATTGGATTTAAGGTAGGAAATTTACTTCATTTGTATAATTCTTAAAAATGCATAAAGTGTTCATACTGGTGAGTTTTTCCTTTTGTGTTTAGTGAACCATCAACAGTGTGTGTATAAAGGGAGACAATTTCAATTTACTGATAAAATTTTGTGCTGAATTGTTATTTATGAGTCTTCCTAGTTTAGAAAAATATCTTCAAGAAAATCCAGTTAGTTTGCCATCAGGAACACAAGATACAACTGTAATTGTAGTTTCTGATAGTAAAGGTCGTTATCTCCAGCGCCAGGTACAAAATAAAGTCCCAGAGAAAAATATCATTTGGGAATCACAACCAGGCAGATCTAGCCAGCAAGCTTCAGACTTTATTTTGTTCAATATTAATTCCTGGAAGGCAAAATATGGAAAAATATTGATACTGGTCTGGACGGGTACTTGTGATCTGACCCATAAAATAAAAGATCCCTTAGACCAGTCATATCGGCCCAGGAAAAAATTGATAGATCTTAGCAGCACTGCCATTGAGGACATTGTTTATCAATATGATAGAATTTTATTATTAAATAGTCCTCAAGTTAAGATTATTATCCTAGAAGTACCTTACTATTCTGTTTCAATTTGGAATTATAGTAGGGGCTGTTTAAATAGTGATCTCTATCGAGATAAAGATAAAATTTTACAGGATCTTTTGGATCAATTAAATAGCAGAATAAAATCCATTAATCAAGTGTATAATTTCTAGGCCCCTAAATTTAGTTTGGATTTAATAAGACACAGAAAATCCCATAAAAAGTTATTAAAACAGTGTCTTACAGCTTGTTGCTTGCAGATGGTATTCACCCTGGAGAAGTTTTATGCAAGCACTGGATTAGAAGAATCGTTCATTCAGTAATATGCAAATTTTGTTTTCAATGAAGAGAGTGTTCTCTGGAATATAAGTGTCTTGTGCAGAGGAGATTATTATTTTTTTTGTGTTGATATTTAGATAAGGCATTCTGCTTTACAGTTCTGAGTGATTTAATGGTGAATACGGTTTTTGTGACAAGACGTCTTGTGTAGCAAATGAGCTGAACTTGGCGGCACCTAAACCATAAGCACGATTAAATTTACTTTATATTTTCAATGTACATTGTATAACATTTTGTGTTATAGTATTTTGATCTCTCTGCATAGATACTACTTAGTGCATTTAGTACTTTGGTGCTTTGACGAATTGCTTAAGTGCTTTATTGTGATTAGTGCTTTTTGACTTTAGTGCTTTGTTGCATTAGTGCTTAGTTGCAGTTGCATTGGTGCTTTGTTGCATTCGTGCTTTTGCTACTTCAGTCCTTGATTTTTTTCTCAGTGCATAGTGCTTTAAGTGCTTTCAAACGTCGAGTACTTTAGTGCTTTCAGTGCTTCCATTTAGTGCTTTAGTACTTAATTGATTTCAATTTATTTAGTGATTTGAAATAGTGCTTCAAAACACACTTAGTGTTTCGTTTAGTGCTTGAAATTCATAGTGTTTTGATTTAGTACTTAAAGAATTTTGGTGCTTTTCTAATTGAATTTAGTGCTTTTTACGAGTAAATAATATAATAGTTCAGTCAAAAGGGTGAATACCAAACTTGATCAATATATTCATAAATGTTTAAGAGCAGTAGGAAAGTGAATACTACCCTCTGACCTTTCATAAATACATAAATACATTTTAAATAAATACAGTTGTAGCCAATTAAATTAAAGTGACATAGTCACATAACAGTGTTTGTTTTAAGTCTGAAGTATTAAGTTATATACTTATAGTATATTACTTTTTTCATCATGGCTGCTGAATATACTTTAGCAAAAGTGGTTGAAACCATTACTAGTCAAGATAACATTACTAAAATGGTTGAAAGTATTAATAAAGAAAAAGGTTATAAAGTTTTAACCACAAAAGATTATGAAGACTTACTGGCACGTGCTTCTTCCGCTTCAGGAAAGGGAGGTGATACTACCAGTGCCCATATAGTAACTGGTGAACAGGGAGGTGCTAAACCTAAAGTACCCCCTCAACCAAAACTTAATTTTACTCTTCCTGGTGCTTCCCCTATTCCTCGTTTAAACTTCCTGAGTCAGTCTAACCAACAAAATATGAGTGCCTATGCTCCTAGCCTTTACGTGCAAAAGCTACCAATATTTAGTGGTTCTGAAGAACCACAGAAAGGTGAAACCTCATATGAGGTTTGGAATTTTGAGGTTAAATGCCTCAAAAATAATGCATACGTACCTGATCATCTGCTTCTCCAAGCTATTCGCAATTCTCTAAGGGGAACTTCACGTAATATGTTGGTCCCTTTAGGAGAAGCTGCAACTGCAGATGATATTTTGGAGAAACTGGATGGTTTCTATGGCAATGTCTGCACTAGTGAGACACTAATGCAGTCATTCTATAGTGACTGTCAAAAAGATAATGAAACTATTGTTTCATATGGATCAAGAATAGAGCGTACACTGTCAAGGGCAGTTACTCTTGGTCACTTAGATTCTGTAGCAAAGGATGCTATGCTTCGTAGCAAGTTTTGGACAGGTTTGAAATGTCAAACCTTAAAAAACTCTACGAGGCACTTATATGAGTCTGTCAAAGACTTTCAGTCTTTGCTACGGGAAATTAGGAAGGTTGATATGGAGGAGTCAAGTTCTAACCCTCCTAAAAAGCAGTCTGCACAGCAACTCAGTGGACAAGTGTCCACTGAGGATACTAGTGCGAAACTATTAAAACAAATGGAAGAGCTAATGGGGCGCATGAAAACTATGGAGGACAGACTAGAACAGCAAAGTAAAGCTATTTCTGATTCAAAGAAAGTTTCTTCGAATCAGGAAAGTTTTACTTCCAATAATTCTTACAATGCCCGAGGCCGTGGTCGAGGGTATGGTAGGGGTTATTATAAAAATAATTATGGTCGAGGGTACCAAAGTGGTAACCCTCAAGATAGTTTTAATAACTATAATTATAATTCACAGAGAGGTAATAAAGGTGGTGGCTCCAAGGGAGGTAATCGCGGGGGCACCAACGGCCGTGGTGCTCACCGTGGTAATAACTCCAATGGAGCCAACAATTCTTTAAACGGGTAACTTCCTCTGTTGCTGGGCAAACTGGGGAAGTTAGTGCAAACTCTGTGAATTCCCCAAGTGAATCTACTGATACTAAATCAATTTTAGTAGACAGGTTGGTTGGCAGTGCCAACGAAAGTGACATAGTTATATGTGGAGTTAAGACTTCAGCGTTGATTGACACTGGCTCCATGATAACTTCTATTTCAGAATCATTTTATGATTCCATGGAACACAAACCAGTGTTACATGATGTGAATGAGTTGGGTTTGTCTTTGTCTGTCACTGGTGCTAATGGTAGTAAACTACCATATAAGGGCTTCATTGAAGCTGATATATATGTACCTTCTTTAGGTAATAATAGTTTTGCTATACCAGTGCTTGTTGTTTCAAATACTGAGTATAACAGTCAAGTGCCCTCTGTAATAGGGACAAATGTTATCCGTTTGTTTAAGGAGTCGGGCCCCATTAGCGATATCCCTTCAGAGTGGCAGACAGCTTTTGATTGTATGTGTGACGATACAATACCTGTTAGAACAACTAACAATTATAATATTCGGGTAGCTCCCGGAGAAATAAAGACTCTACATGGTATTGTACGTAACACAAAAGACATGCATACTGCTGTTACAGAGCATACAGATAGTTCCTTATCAGGTGATTTAACTATATGTCCAAGGGTTGTCTCATTAAAAACACCTGGTACGGCTGTACGTGTTCCTGTTAGAGTCTGTAATTTATCTTCCAGAGTTGTGGAAATCTCTCCAAAATCAATATTGTGTACACTTAGTAGTGTAAATGTGGTAGACTCTTGGATTCCTGATTCTTCACAGAAACAGGAACCAAAGTCTACTACAACATCTTTGGAGGATTTAGGTGTTAAAATTGATAGTGAAAATCTTACAGCAGACCAACTTTCAGAGCCAAACAAGTTCTTGGTAATTGGTCAGATATTTTTTCTACCAGTCTTACCGACTTAGGTTGAACAGATACTGTCAAGCATAACATTAAATTGACAGATGATGTTCCCTTTAAGAAGCCATATAGAAAAGTTCCCCCTGCTTTGTACGAGGAAGTTAGGCAGCATTTGAAGGAAATGCTTGAAGCTGGTGCTATTCGCCCATCGAAAAGCCCATATTCTTCGAATGTTGTCCTTGTTCGTAAAAAGGATGGGAGTCTTCGTTTCTGTATAGACTTCAGGAAACTGAACAACCGTACTGTTAAAGACGCATATAATTTACCACGCGTAGATGATACCATCGATACGTTTCCGTTATCGAGCTAAGTAATATCCCTTTGCATATTTTCATTACGCCTAATATAAACGGCAACTGACATCGGCCCGATATTATGAGCAACACTGGTCCAAATGAGACAAGTCCGCCAGTTAAAATCTCGTTTGCAAAGATTCATTTTTGCTAATATCGGCAACCGACAATGGCTGATACTGGTGCCCATATCAGGCCCATATGGGGCCGTTATGGGCATATTTGCAGGGAAGTGGAAAGAAACGGATTTGAAAACAAGTAAATATGTCTAAAAATACCAACAAACGATTTGCCAAAAGCAAAGAGGGTATAAACAACAAAGATTTTTGCTTGTCTGTGTATCTGTGCAGTGTGGTTAGGGAATCTACTGTTGGCAAGACCCTCCAGTTGAAATCCTGTGAGAGCTGCAGGCGGAAAATGGTGACTAGATTAAAAGAAAACTGAACCTTCGCTTTACGAAAATGGCGTTCGCCCTTCCAATAATGGCGCTCTGTTATACATGAATAACACTTTATTATGACAGTGGAATTAATTCTTACCAGTTATCTCAAAGGAGTAGTCACCGTAGAGAGACAGGTATAGAAGCCACGCCACGTGGAGTGTATTAGCCCAGCCTCCTGACGCAATTTCAGCAACGTTTGTCTGACCTCCGTTGGCGTTTTTGACACTGTCGATTCTTTCTTCCAAACAAAGTGCAGCGTGAAAGACCATTGAGCCTGACCACAGTAGCAGAATTATCAGTATCAAAAATGACACTATTTCTTTTATCTGTAATTTCAATCCATATGTGATGAGTACGATATTCTTATCATGTAAATACCAATAGTCAGTAAACAGATGTTATCCACAGATTTTTCTGTGCATTTTAACAAATAATGTTTCGGTATATTCGTACTCCATGAAACAGCCTAAGTACGATCTATTTAAGTCAAATTTTAATACTCTGTCAAGTAATGTATGCTACAAGAATGTCAAAACCAAGAAATCTATTTCGGTGAAGCAAAAATTAACAAAATGTTCCTTTTTTTGAATTGGCGAAGTAATAAAAAATGACTATGACAACAGCTAAAGATATTACGAAAATGAATTATCATAGATCAAGCCCAAATATTAAAAGCTTTTTTTTTTCCTTTTTAGAAATTTGACTTTCCTCTAGATTTTCCACTATGAAAACAACTTTTCATTTATATTTCATATTTGTCTGCCCCTTCCCCCCACCCCACAAAAATAATTAGTTTGCTCAAAAAAATTAGTTGGCTCAGCTAAATGGTGTTAAGTAAGACTTCGAACTGTAAAAAAGTGAATTACTTTGCTCAGCTAACTGATACTAAATAAGATTTCAAACTTTAAAACAATGAATAAGTTTGGATTCATTTTCATTTTGTCTCAAAAATTGAGCAAGCAAAGAAGAATAAAGGTTTTTACTAAAATAACTGAAATTATAAATTCTGTGGCTTCAAGGATTGCCAGGTATCTATGCTTTTTGTTTCAATGCTAAATGGCAAGTGTAGTGTAAGAGACCTGAGCAAACCAATGATCGTCATATCTAAAAATCTTTAATATTAAATAGGCGCTACATATATTGCAACCAACCAACATTATTACTCAAACACTGAACATTTTGCAGTTAACATACTTAACATGCTCAAATATAGCTTCTGAAAGGGCCATTAAGCTCAGTACTCTGGTGGCGTTATAAAAATTTCTGTGCCCTAACCATTTTAGTAATTCATCTGTTGCAGTGATATATGTACTTCCATATGCAATAAAGTTTTGTCATGGTACTGATTCCATGCACTGTTCTACGACGAAAGTTTTAAAAGAACACCCACACATACTGACTGTATACTATTTGCTATGTACTGTAAACTGTGTACTGTTAACAGTTTTCTGAATACTGTTTTCATTGCCCTGTTTACTGTCCTCTGCCTATTGCAAAATAGTTTTTTTGCCACTACGAGGGCATGCACACACACATCCAGCTTTGCATGCGTTTTTGCTTACTTGTACAAAATCAATATCGCAGTTGACAGTACTCAGTGAACAGTAGACAGGGTGCAGTAACCATTAAACAGGACACAGTATACATGTACAATAGTTGGTTGGTTAGTTTGGGTTTAACGGTTCTTGTAGACAATGTATCAGAGATCCGTCTGCCAGAGAGAGGGAGAAAGAAAAGAGATATGATAGGTCATAGGAAAAAATCAAACAACCCCAACCCGCACCTACTGCATGCAAAGTAGGCCCTTGCCTTACTGTTATCCAAATTTGTAGGACGCATGGTCCCATCACCATCGCCCGACCACGACCACCCCCATTATTGGTATTATAATATTAGCTATTATCAATACTCCATTTTGATTTCAAAAAGCAAAAATCAGACCCCACAAGAGTATCAAATGGTGGAGCCCTTTTTTTTTATTTCGAGACGGAATGATAAAACAAGTATTCAATGGATATTGCCCGTCCGTCTTATTTTTTTTTATCCTCACCAGCTACCAAAAGTGTCCGAGAATACCACTTCTTCCGAAGGTACCTGCTTTTACCCTACACGACGCAAGAACAGAAAACAACGTCATCATTACATGTTGTGGCTGATTTCAAGCAATGATTACCTCAGCTGTTTCACAGTTCATACAATGTCAAATGTCAAAATACACCGAAATTTCGACAATTCTTAACTGTCGGATGGCAGATAAATAGTTTCGGGGTTTTCATTTTGCATGAAAGCGATTGCCTTTCAAGGTATGTGCTTTTTGTTTTGATCAATTTGCACTTACACGGCAAGTTATTTCAATCAGATTGGACTTTGGATCGAGTGGCGGGATTGACAAAGTTTTAATGGTAGAATTCTTTATTAAGATCCGGGCGTATCGGTTCCCACCATTACAGGAGTTTTTTTTAAAGAAGACATTCACGTGTTGCCCTCGGGAAGTAAACAGGAATTCATTTTCTGTCATGTGAGTCTAGCGGCATTGTGGATTGGTTAAAATAATTTACGTAGCAAAGCTGCAAACGGTCAATTTCTACAATGAAAACAAGAATATAGTGAACTAGGTTTATTCAACAGGACAACAAAAATAACTATAAGCTTGACCATATAATTTTAATTTCTGTGAAGATGCTTCTTTCTGTCGAAAACAAACGCCAGCGTCGCATTTTCTCTCAAGGAAAAAAACTCTGGCCGGAAATTCAGTGACAGAAAAAATTCCAAGCCTTAGTGTTTGGGACAGAATAGAATAGAACAGAAATACGCGTTATATTGTAAAGCAACTAACTCTCGTTGCGGCAATCGAAGGCGGCAAACAACTCGTTGGTTGGTTGCTATTAAAAATGAAATATAAAAAAAAATCGTTTCACAAACAAAGCGTGAAAGACCAAGAATTCTAACTCAAGCTAAGGTACATGAATTCTCACACAAACTCTTGTACATATTCTAGCATTTGTATAAACACATATCACAAACCAGAGATTAGTGATTGTGACATTTCCAGGGTATCTTCATTTGTAACTTTTGAATGCTACATCTGTAAATTTTCTGTTATGTATAATAATGTGGAATATGTTGTTTACTAACAGAAATACAAGCTTCTGTTCACCTACAATAACAATCTTTTCTTTTATACTTTTCAATGAATTATAGATATTTCTCGGTGAAATCGAAACTGATAATCTCACTGAAATTAAAAACAGTGAAATTATCACTTTCGATTTCACTGTGTCAGAAATAGGATTTTTGTGAAATAGGCTCAATTTTTTGTTGATTAATTGTCTAAATCTTATCTGGCTTGACAAAACTTACGTCACGCATGTTTGCACTTCATTACGATGTAAATGACGTCACTTAAGGCGCCAACGTAACATTGTTACTGCATGCGACGTCAGACCGCCTAAGTCTCCTGTAGGCATTTTTTCTTGGCAATTTTTATGAGATCTGTTCATCAATATTTATTTAAAGCTATTTTTCAGTTGCAAACTTTGTTTACAACCAATATCCTACCCAATAAACACGCAAGAAGCATCAAATTTGACGCAAAACAGCTAGAAAAAAAGTTGTGTTTCTGTCGTGATTGCTGACGCTCTTGAATAAACAGAATTATTGCGATTTTCAAGCATAAAAGAAATAGAAAATATGACTTTTTCAGTGTAAGATGAATTTTTATTTCACTCATGAACACCAAAAGTGGTATTTTCACTCGTGGCTTCGCCACTCGTGAAAATACTGCTTTCGGTGTTCATTCGGTGAAATAAAAATCGATCTTACACTGAAAAAGTCAAATATCCTCTATATATTTAATGATTTGAACCCCATCCAAAACGTTTATATACCATGTGTTCAATCTCTACAAATGAACTGCTGCTTAAGTGATTACTTCTTGATTGACCATGTAGGGCAGCAGGTGATGTGCTGTGTGGTGGTGGCAGAGCGTCTCTGCGTACATCGTCATAGTGCAGATTTTACACAATGTATTGTCTTGTCCTTTGGAATCATTGTGTTCATTATGAGTTATTTTGAGAATAGAATTCTGCTTAAGCTAGTGCTAGGGGCGTGGCCAATGTCGCAAATTTCATTTAAACTGAGTCGGCTGGTTTCATTTCTTTGGTGTATACTTTGTTGTTCCAATAATCTAATCATTCAGAACTTATAAATGACAATATATCCATAATAGTTGATTAAATTCTCTGAAGTAAACTCTTTTAAGTTTTGCAACAACGTTGGATCCCACCTGCTATTAACATACGGTATACTGTTATCAATAATTTAAGGGTGCTTTCATCATGTTTAAAAATCCATAAACATATCGGACATATAACTTGTTTCTTGAAGCTATTTGAAATACATGTACCGACCTTACAAGTCTAATAACTGCCTTCTGAGTCCCATCTGTATAACATAGATGATAATTGCAATTTCATATATCTCTGTTTTGTGATGTGAGATTATACAAATGAGCTATTGTTTAAACCAAGCTATTTAACTTACAACACGCTGGAGGATTGAAATCTGTTGAGCAAACACCCGGAAACTAGACATGAAATGTACGAAGATGAATGCGATGAGTATCACACACGCTAGTCCATATAACATTTCTCCCCAAGGATCGAAGCCAAGACAGATACACACAAATCCACCAGTCAGAAACAGGAAGAGCAGAAGAAGGTGAAGGTAGTTTCTGACGAAAGATAAAACTCGTTGCTTCTTTGAACAGATCCTGACGTGCGTTTGTTGCTGAAATGGTTGCAATTACCACAAGATATATTATTGTTTAAAGTCTCCATAGTCCTACCGATGGTAAAAATCGTCAAAATACAAATCATTATGAAACCTGTGCAGCCTTCAGAACTAATGAAAATATTTCGGTTGTTGTGCTTTTTTGTATCATATAACTGGCAAAAAAGAAGGAACAAGTTATTTAAGAAAAATGATGTCTCTCCATAAAAATAAGGGTTTCGTCTCTGGTTCCCCGCTAAGCAATGAAATGATGCAACCGCGGCACAATCAATGGGATCCTTGCTTAACATTTTTGCACGTTGTATTTTTATCAACTGTTAAAGGCCTGTACCTTGTATTTTTATCTCCTGTATCTCATATTTTTACCATGAAATAAAGCTTGTGAAATCGAAAGTAGGTCATTTTAGTTGGCAACTAATATGACCTTGCTGTTTTTCAAATCTATTTGATGATAAACTCAAGGACGTTTTGATTTTTCAAAGCCGGCCAATCACGATAATAATCAGTGGCGAAACTGTAGTAAGAAGTTTGCAGCGATACCTCACGAGAAAATATTTCAAACGATGATAACATCTGAAAACTGTACATGCAGACCATGGCAGACACACAGTCTAATTAAGCTGGAATAGGAAAAATATACTGAAGAAAAAAAGAAACGTTACATGTACATTCATTGCATGCTTTCTTTTAACTGAATTAAGAGTTTGCCAATCCTATTTACGTCTCACCGATAAAATATATTCGAAGTTCAGAAAATGAATATCACAACAACAACTGCGAGATAATGGCACCAGATCAGTTTGATTCAATGAGGGATCAGTACCTGAAAGTGTAACTTTCAGGTGCTTTTTGAAGTCCGTATTCACCACGTTGTCAGCCCATGTGGGCAAGTCTTTTCGGAGACGTTTGTCAGGCAAAAGATTTAACGTAAACGGACCAATCGCCGCTTCCATAGGTAAAAATAATTGTTAAATGTTTTTCATATAATTTGCTTAGTCCTTTGTAACCCGTCTGTTGGTCTAAATTATTTAGTTAAACAAAGATAGCTGAGTTGCCATCTATTTGGGAAAGAGCTGCTGACTCGGCTTGTCACTTGTAATTTATTATTTGTTGGGATGTCTTTGTCAATCTTTCCCTTTGATGTTGGGGATAGGGTTTGGGATCTGATTCAGTCAGTTCCTGAAGTGAAGTTACTCTTTGAATTTGATCAGTGAAGTACAAGTCTTGGAATATCGCTTTTCAGAACACTTGCCTCTCACGTTCGTGTTATGTACTGAGCATTCCAGGGACAATGCGAGGTGATATACCTCGGGCAATTACCAATTTTGATCATTTTTTTTATTATTAACCATTGTCTGGAGAAGCTGAAATACGATCTATGAATTAAACTTAGAATTTATATTTAAAAGTACTTGTTAATTGTAATCTGGTGATCAGTACTTCAGCACTGATTCTGGTCAAAAGTAAGGAGGGAAATTCTCAAACACTGACACAATTCAATTTTAGATCCGACAGAAGACACCATGTGGGAAAGAGGCAACACAAAAATTAGTCACCACCAAAGACAACACCAGCGGCAGCCATGTGAACAGCCATGCAGGTGGTCAACGGGCTAGCCTGAACATCACAAACAATATATCGATAACAGACATACCAACTAACAACATATAAAAGATCGAAGAAGAACCTTAACAGAACTGCCGCCTAGGGACGGCCAGTAATGAAATTACTGCGGAGGGCGGGGTTGGGGCTTAATCGGTTTGTGGTCGACCAATCCTTGACCTTTGTTCTGCCTTGGTTCATCAGATACTTAGTTGTTCACCCCAACAAAAACAACCAATGCCGACACAACAGCCTTACAAAAAGTACCAACCCTAGCAATAAGAACAAATTAAACATAAAACAGGAAAAACAGTTTTACCAATTTTTAATTGTATAATGTCAGGGCTAGCCTTAACATTACAACCATATATCAAACAGTTGCAATGTTCAATGCTCTAAAAGTAAGACTGACTTATCGTAGCGACATGAATATAAGCGGAGTGTCCCTTCCATTCTTTTGGATCGTGTTGATCTGTTGAACAAGATTAGCTTCCAATTCATCTTTCTCGGCCTATAGGAGATAAGGTGGCTCGGTGGGAGACGCCTGTGTTGTGGGATGAAGGGGGAAAGTCTTGCCTGATGTCTGTAGTTGCCATGTCACGCGCATTGTGTCAGTAAGTGTGGTTCGGAGAGGGATGTGCGTTGTCTGCGGACCATACCATAACCTTTTGCTTCAAACTTATGAGTTTGAGCACTGAAGAAGTTAGAAACTAAAATACGCATGTGTCGCACTAGATTTGGTAAATGCTAATGTATATATGAGCCGCGGCATAAGAAAACCAACAAAGTGACATGTGCGCAAAGCGCAGACTCAGATCAGCCTGGGTATCTACCAAGTCTAATAAGACTCTTCACAAAACGCTTAAATGGCAGCTAAGAGTCTTAGCTACATGGTAGCTAAGTGTCATAGCTACCTCAGTGAGAACAGCAAAGCGGAGACCCTGATCAGACCGGACGGATGCCCAGGCTGATCTGAATCTTCGCTAAGCGCACAGGCTACTTTGTTGGTTCCGTCGTGTCGCGGCTCATATATATTAGAATCAAGCCAAATACGTTCGGTTCGACAAAATCAGATTTGAGAAAGTTTAACTGTAAAAGTGGGCCAATTATTTTCCGAACGTATTATGTGTTGTTACATTGTACGTTTCTCTTGCTTTGGAAAGTTTACAGGTTTGCATTTCTCTGGTCTTTGTAACCAGATATGGCCAGGGTCACTAATGAGGCTTGAATAGCCGAAATTTCGAAGTATGGCCCATGTTCCTTCTTTTGAATGTGTGCTCTGCTCTTGAAGGAACTTATTAAGATTTTAATTGGACTTTATTGCAGCTTGCTGCAGCTGTTGTTGTGCTGTGTGGCGGCCGTAAAACGTCTCTCGGTACATTAGCCATAGTGCAGATTATATTATATTTTTAGCTCCCCTGAGCCAGAGGCTCAGGGGGAGCTTATAGGGAGGCTCCGTCGTTCGTCCTCGTCCCAGGTCACAGGACCAACATAGCCGCCATGCCCATATATGGTAAAAACCTTAAATATTCTGTTTCTCCAGAACCGATAGGCCGATAGCCTTGACACTTGGTATGTAGCACCGAGTACGTAAGTACTACTAAGATTGTTCAAATTATGACCTTGGTTAGACCTTGTCCTATTTTACGGTAAGGTCAAATTTGCTTTCTGGTGCTTTTATATGGGAAAGATTTCTTGGAAACTGTTGAAAGTTTTGGCCTAAAAAATGGTAAATACAGTCATCTTTATAAGTACATGAAGATTTGTGAGTACAAATGGTCAAGGTCGTTCTTTGACCTTTCAACCAGGTCTCTCATATTTCGAAAATTTCAGACCATCTCCTCAAAAGCCACAGGGTAAATTGTAACAAAAGTCATACAGAAGTTTCAGGTATTTGTTAAAATGGTCTGGGTTACATGACCAATATGGCCATCATGCCCATATGTGGTAAAAAATGAAAATCTTCTTCTCCAGAACCAACTGACCGATGTCCTTGAAATTTGGTATGTTACGTTGGGTACTCGAGGACTATCAAGATTGTTCAAATGGGGACCTTGGGTCAAATGTGGGAAAATGCTAAATTATAAGATTTCATGGGAAGTTATGAAGAATGAGTGCATGAAGATTTTTGAGTACAAGAGATCATGGTCATTCTTTGACCTTTGACCCTGGTCTGTCATATTTTGACAATTTCAAACAATTTTCTAAAATGCCACTGGGTCAATTGTAACCAAATTTGATATAGAACTCTCAGAGGTTGAGGAAATGAAAATTTGTTATAATGGTCTTGGTTACATGACCAATATGGGCACCACGCCCATATATGGTAAAAACCTTAAAACATCTTCTCCAGAACCAATTGACCGATAGCCTTGAAACTTGGTACGTAGCATCGGATACTCAAGTACTATCAAATTATTTAAATGATGACCTTGGCTTGACCTTGACCTTTTTACGACAAAGTCTAATTTGGGAAATGCATTGCTAGAACATATGGTTTCATGGTAAATTTTGAAGCTTTAGGCCTAAGAATAGAAATAAACAGTCATCTTAATGAGTATACGAAGGTTTATTTGAAAAAGAGGTCAAGGTTATTCTTTGACCTTTGACCCTGAACTCCCATATTTTGACAGTTTCAAACAATCTTATCAAAAGCCACTGGGCTAATTATAAAAAAAAATCATATACACCCTCCAGGAGTTGAGGGAATGGAAATTTGTTCAAAAGGTCTGGGTCACATGACCAACATGGTCACCCAGAAGTTACAAAACACTGTCAAATAGATGAGTACTTGAACATTTTTCAAGGCCATTTTTGAGCCCCAACAAATGTCTCACATATTTTGACACTTTAAACTATCAGGTTTGTTCAAATGATAATCCTAGTTAGACCATTGATCTTTTTACTCAGGTGAGCGATTCAGGGCCTCATGGCCCTCTTGTTTACCTTTGAGATCATAGGATATTTTCTGAGAAATCTATAATTCTTTATTGGCTTAGACTTTTATTCTAAATCTTCGCTTTTTACCATTTGGATCCTTTTGTTACAAATCAGTCTTAGAAGTGACAGCCTTATCAAAATTAAGAAATTACAGTATGCTTTTCTCTGGCTTTTGTAACCAGATATTGTTAATGTCACTGATGAGGCTTGAATAGCCGAAACTTGAAAGTGCGGCCTACGTTCCTTCCTCTAAATGTGTGCTCAGCTATTGAAGGAACTCTCTAAGATTTTATATATCATTTATCCATTTTACGCATCATATGCATTAAGAATAAAGCATTATGTCATTGTACGTTAAATGTAACAATATTACATATTGCGCATGTATTATATTAAATTTTAAGCATAAACACTTAGGAAATAAGATTTGGTTTTAACATGACAACAGCCCGTTAATCAGGTCATGAACTGTTATTCATATAGTATTTACATGATCTTATAGTGAAGTGTAAAACTGACAACCTCACAGCTGTACTTAAACTACGCATACTCAGATCAGCCTGTGTATGTGCACAGTCTGGTCAGAGTATGCTCAGTTGCCTCGCTGGACATTTAAACAACTAGACTTTGATGTTTCTATGAAAAAAATGTGAACTGTAACAGTTCTACGTGTAACTAGGCTGATATGGGCATGCACAGTTTTCATTTGTCTTAAGACAAGCTTTTTTCACGACAAGGTCAGTATTAATATAAGGACCGAACATTGATTTTTATGCATTAACATTTTCCAGGTCCCGTGCAGCCGTTCGAGGGTCAAAGCCGTGGCTTTGAACAGCTCCCTCGGGACATGACAAATGTAAATGCAACGGAAAACAATGTTTGATTGCTGTTATTGCATTAATTCAACCACAATGCTACAAAATGAGGAAAATTTTTCAGCCTCATCGCCATTACCTAGCAGATACCTTCACGCACTATTAACTGCTGCCAAAATTCTCATTTCAGGTCATTGTCAGGTTTCGTGATTTTTTAAAAGTCTTTTGTTGCAGTTTTCATGTCAAAATCATGTTTACTAAAGTTTTCACTCCTTGTCGTCTGCACTTCCATTTTTACAGTATCTGGATTTGTGTAACTCTTTCGTACAAGTCTTGTTTCGATTCCTTCAACTGCACCTGGTCACTTGCGTCTGTATTGATGGAGTATTTTGCTGAATCTTGCTTTTGAAAACCCGCAAAGCCGTGCATAAACAGCGTGTGAATTCCATTGTTACTTCATGGTTATTCGCCGGTTAACGTCCAGCTGTTAATAGCGTACGGCACCGCTTTTAATGCAATAATATGTGATTTGAAATGACTGAAGCATTTAAAAATTGACTAAATAAATAATAATTTACCCCTTACACATTTTATCGTCGCTAACCTTCGTTCGTTCGCATCTTATTTTATACCGGAAATCTCCATTAGACCCATTATGAACAAGACTTCGGCTGCTCCTAGGAGCAAATATTTCGCTGCGAGAGATATTTTAAGCTTCTGTTGCTCCAAGTTTGATTTTGTTTCTAGTGATAAGACGTTTAAGATAAGAACACATAACACAGCTCTTTATTGATTATGACCTAGATATGAAATTATGAGATGATTTGCACAGAAGAAAGAACGGCACGATTTATGTTACGGCTGCAGAGGTTAAATAATCGCTGCATATATAACAATTGTGTTGACAAACTTGCCTATGTTTCACTTCACCTTTATTTATATGAGTGAACAACATCCGATTGTGTAAATATTATAGAAGTCGGAAACTATGAAATGCCATTATGTTAGTAATAAATCTGGGAAAAAGGCTTGTGGTTCTTAATTGCAACGACACAATACTTCATAATGTAAATACCGTACCTTGAAGCGAGTAATTGCCTCTCCGATCTCGTAACAGAAAATCCATGATATCAACCAACTCTGGTGGTAGTAATGAACTTTCGACACCACAGACGAACAGAATACCAAGATCATCAGCATGTAGCTCACCTGAAATAGATATACACTACTCAAAATATTTAAAGCAGCAGCTGATATTTTCGCACAGACATTACTACAAAATATACAAAGTTTTTTGCCCTGCCTGTACGAGGAGATGATTTACAAGCTTTAAACGACAGGATTATCTCCCACAGAGGCGGATGAGCAGCCATGCCCATGCAACCTTCTTTGCGTAATTTAAATGGGCCATTTTGTTGCACAATCAGATCTTGTTGTCTCCCTTGACATTTTTTGGGGGGAATGTTTGTGCATTGCAGACATTATCTACATATGCGCATCAGCCAAATATCTTTCGAGCAAATCATACACTTCATTTAAACATTTCTTAACTATTATGGTCAGAAAACGCCTACCTTACGGTGCAAGTTTATATCTGTCCGCTTTGTTGTCCTAAAAGCAGCATGCTCTTGGGTTGAATGAAAAAAATCTCGATTTTTACCTGGATTTTCAAATATTTTTTCCTACCTCTCCGATCAATACACAAAACAAAAAATATACAGTTGCTATGGTAAACATAATAATTTAAATGGTAAACAGTGTCATTGAAATCACAGCAAGGGACAGGGCCCTACATTGCTACAAGTCTCGTCTCTAGTGTTTACATTTAATCCTGCCAGCTATGTGACAAAATAAATTTAAATGGTCTAATTTATTTCCATGTGAAAAAGCATCGTCCGTTAATCAATAAATGAATGGTAGTTTACGTTTTCATGTGTCCGAGTTTTGATATGACTTTTTATGAACGGACAATTGCACATATGCCCGTAGGGCGCTGGTTATCGGATTTGAAGCATAACAAGTATATTTTAATCCATAATCATCACATCAAACGGGATTAAAGTTGATGTGTGTACTTAAGCTAACAGTATATACCTGCAATGTGGTTCATATGCGCATATTAAATGTGTAACAAATGGATTTTAATGGTCTATATGTCTTTGTTTTCGAGATGAGACTTTGTCTGCGTCTGTTCCGTAACACATGTACTGTTTTGTAGCAACATAGCAGAGAAGGTAAACACATTTGTCCATGTAACCACTGAAAACTTGAAACAGTGAATATCTGTAGTTATGACATAGTTGTTTTAAGATTTCTCGCTATGAATTTTAATTTCAAATAGCTGTTAACACTTTATTGCATTAAGGTCAGAAAAGATAATCTGTCTTAGCCTTCACCGGCACGGCCGCAATTTCATAGGATTGTGGAAGTGATTTACTCTTAATACATTCAGCTGCACAGAATATGTAATGCTAGTAACTCAGACATTCTTGGAATTATAGTTACTGAGCTATTACAGCATGATAATGAAATAGTGAAAGACGATTCGTACCCCTTACTCAGATTTTTTGCTGTGCAAGTTTGTCAACACCAAAAGCAGTTTATCTAGTGCTTGGTAAGAATCATAGGTATCTTAATATAAAAGAACCACCATCCTTGCAATGCTTTCATAATTTTCTGGTGATGCTGATTTACGTTAACAGGGGCATATATCTTATCACTTAAACTAGTATACTTCTTTTTCGTTCATTACCCATTTAAATATGATGATATGACTGAATTAATGCCAAATCTGGTGAGAAAATTTAGTTTGGATATTCTAAGCCAAACAATAACATTCGAATTGCAAAATAAAACAATGACATAAAATATCACATTGGCATATAAAGTCAGTGCTCTGGGCCAAAATCATTTCAGCCAAACGTAGCGTATATACGCTTCCTTAGTAATTCACTTGCAAGATCACTACCTGCGCATAATCGGCCCTTGTTTACCGACCATTTCTGTTGGTTTCTGGCATATTAATTATTGAACTACGGGTAACAAAGTAAGTTTGTATGTGCCATGATATAACTATATAACTAACTATTTTGCGCCATCTTCAGTACTGTAGACCCTACCCATAACGAAAAGGTTTGTTTGCGTAGGTATCTGTTTTCTTCTTCTTCTTTTCCTTTTTTGTATTTTGAGGCAAGGTAGGAGTACATTTTTAAATATACAGCAGTCAACGCAAGTCACAAGACAAACCCCACCCAATATGGAAATTCAGTATATTCATGATAATTGACACGCGGATGATTTGCGATTTTACGTCCTTTTCACTAATATTTCAGTTAAATCTGGACGAAAGGAGGCTATGTGCAATGGAACCCAGTTTACAATTGAAAAGAGTTCTGTCTCCAGCGGGAATCGAACCCAGGACTGCTAGGTCAGCAGGCCAGTGACCTAGCAGTAAAAGCTTCAAATATCTTTTTCTCCAGAAGCAATTGACTGATCGCCTTGAAACTTGGTATGTAGCATCAGGAACTCAAGTGCTACCAAAAGTGTTCAAATGATGTCCTTGGGTTGACCTTGATCTTTTTATACGGCAAAGTCAAATTTACTGTCTGTTCCTTTTACATGGGAAATGCTTGGAATAGAGTTCATGGAAATAATGATCAACGATTTAAGCCTATAAATTTGTATATAGTTATCTAAATGAATTCAAGAAGCTTTGTGAGAACAAGAGGTAAACGTCATTCTTTCACCTGCAAGTCTCTAATATTTTGACAATTTGAAACAAATACTCAAATGCCAAGGCGCCAATTTTAACGAAATTTCATATAGAGTTTCCCGGGGTCGAGGGATCGGAAACTGTTCTAGTGTACTGTACGCCCATATGTGGTAAAGGACTCTTCTACCGAGCCTTGAATTTTGGTATATAGCATTGGAGAACCAAGTTCTACCAAGACTGTTCAAATGATGACCTTAGGTCGACGTTTACTTTTTAAGGCAATGTCAAGTCTAGTTTCTGGTGTTTTATATGGGCAAATGTTTAAACATAAGAGGTCATGGAAATAATTGAAGATTTTGGTCTAACAATTGACATACACTGTCATCTCAATAACTGCATGAAAATTTGTAAGTGCAAGAGGTCAAGGTCATCATTCGACCTTTTATCCAGGTCTCTCATATTTCGACAATTTCAAATAAGTCATCAAAAGCCACTGGGCCAATTCGTAACGAACAGTTTTGAATAATAAAATTCAAGGTCATGTTTTGACCTTTGACCAATGTTTCTCATATTTTGACAGTTTCAGAGTGTTTGAATGATGACCCTTGTTTGACCTTTGACGTTTTCACTCTGGTAAGCAATTCAGGGCCCTTGTTTTCCTTGGTAGTTGGTTATCAAACCATTCTCAACAGAACCAATAAATAGTTGAAGACTTACATAAAAGCATAAGAAAACGAATAATATATAACAAGCATGAACAAACACAGAGGCAACGCCTTATGACTGTAATACTATTTTACCGGTTGGTCGAGGAAGTCGGGATGCGGGGAGAGGCGGGCGGATTAAACAGCTTTTAATGCAGCTACCCTTGCATTGTGTTCTGCCCTTATACATCACTACAAAGCCAATTACCTCTAAAACATCTGTTATGGCAAAACATACACAAACAAGAAAAAAAACTAAAACGATACCTACAAAGTGAGTGTAGAACTTGAACCGTGGCGGCTGCGCACAAAATTCAAAACACGTTTGAACCTGGAAGTAATCAAAATAAACAATTAACAAGGTCTCAAATTTAAATCAGTTTGTATATGTTTTACTCAATAAAATGTGTGCCAGTTTACCAGTTTCAAACCTTCTTTACACAGTTAATGATATTCCTAGTTTCGAAAACCACGCCTACTCTAAACATATATGCATCCCTCCATTACTAGTATCTGTCAGATAAAATAACGAACTTATGTGGGACATTGAACACGTGTTAATTTGGTTGTGAGATAGTTGTCGCTACATTGGCCAGTTTGCATTGTCAAGTGACTTTTGAGTGACATTCTGGGTGTGGCCTGGAACTCTGTTTTGATATTTCTCAAGAAAGGTAATGCTTTAGGTGCGTTATCATATACGCGCACCAATAACCACACTTTCGTCTAGGTGCGGGACTAGATCGAATAAAACCCTACACAAAGATGCGAGTTAAAGCTTATTCAACGTTGAAACCCCAAATCACTGCATACGTGTCATTTTTATGATTATGCTGAACGATAATAGCAATATATTGTAATTCTCGGATGCACCTTTAATTCATGGCGTTTGCATAAAATCGTATGTTGCATGTTTTAATTTGAGAACAATTCAGCACCTCATAAAATACTAATGTCGACATGATGAGAAAGAAGGTTGAGGCAACAGAGGTAAGTTAAAAACATATTGTCGCAGTTATCTGTCTTTTCTGATCAGTAGCACGAAAAGTTTATGTTTTATAGAATATAATGAAATAAGCATGATTTATGTAGGAGCTGACGTGCGTAAGTAACTCCAATGCGTGCAGTTTAGCTAAGGACTTAATTTCATGTGTGTAGCTTCTTAAGGATTCACACACGTTGTGCGAAAAGGAATGGCACTCATCAGACTGCGTGGATGCGTTGGCTAATATAAGCCTTAAATTATAGCAAATTCGTTAAGCCCTTGATAGGCGTAGGCGTTCCATATTCTAAAGAAACGGAGTTTCCATTTCTCATAATAGTCCTGTTAGCTTTGTTTCCCTCCCTTTTGGTATGTCTATCACGTACCTTTTGCATGTGTTGTAGTTTGTTCACTCTTTCCTTTTGGAGATCCATGTCTGTGTATCGAAATACCATGGATTTGTCGAAGTTTATATGGTTTTTATGAGTTCGGTCTTATGATTTTTGTACTTTGTCCGCTCTGCTTAGCAACATGTTTTCCATTTCTCATTTACTTATTCATATCTACCAAATATTATACCTTAGACTGAAATAATTTCTGAGAAATCCAATGTTTAAGCATTTTCTCATGTGAAAGCATAACATATCAAAAATGGTGAGTCGAAGATGAAGCTTCGACAGAACAAAAATAGTGAGACAATTAGAGATCCCAAACAGTACCACTAAAATACCGGAGCAAATGAAAGCAACCAGTTGATTCTCGAATGAACAAGCAACAGACACGACTAAACCTAAAATTTCGACGAAAGATAACGTCAACGACGACGTCTCGACGACACAAATGTAATATCTATGTTTTGCTTCTGTTAGACGCAGGCTACTCAAAAGTTACTGACGAGGATAAGTCTTTTCCGAATGTGTATATTTCAATTCTCATATCGATGTTCCCCCAGCACCTCAGCGGAACGAATCCACAACCGCAGTAACGGGGCGTATCAAACGCACTAGATATAGCCAGTTTTTTTTGTTTCGATAGCATCATTACATCAACTGTGGCGGAAATAGTTACAAATATATATTTATACATTTGCACAATAGGTAAATATGGTGGTCAGAAGGATTGCAATCCGGTGGTTGTAACATAACAGGCATGGTTGACAGGTTGTCAAGCTTGGGCTGCATAACACAACTTTATAATATATGAAGTCGTTTGAAACTGTCTGGTACAAAGACACTTAGTGACTTTATACCAAATACTATCAAACAACTAGACCTCTTGTACTGTTAACCAAGTCCGCATTAAAAAACAACAATGCGAAATCTCAATTTTGTAACGTATAAAGAAACTTATCATATGCTGACAATACCTTCAGCTTTCGTTTTTTTACTTTATCTGTAGCATTATTCTTTGGGTTCCATCTCATGAATATGTAGTTATGAAAAGGCTCCGACTTGACAAAGCTCTGAAACATATAGTCAATATACGATTGGTTTATAAAATTAACTTTATTTATTAGGCTATAAAACCGGGGTTTCTCATCATAGAATAAATTAAATATCTAAATAAGTCTGATGAATTTCTACTATATTATGTTTTTCCCTTCGTAAGCAGTCCTGAATATCAGGATCCGTCTCATAAGACCCGCCGTCTTATAAATGAAGAAATACGGGCAATGCCTGGTACTGGAGTTCGTTTTGTCTGACTGAAACAGTTGAAATTCGAATTAAGCATAGTTTACCTGTAGTATTGTATTGCAGCATGGTAGTTCCCAGTTAGATTTTGGAAATCTAATAAAAAAGGTTCTGAAAGAGGTTACATTCTGCAATGGGATCAAGCTACTTCAACGCACGACGACCTTATTTGAACAACGCAGACATACTACTTTAATAGTATGTTTCAATACTAGTTCCGTAGATGGTTGGATAAAACTTGAGTTTTACGATTCTTTCAAAATCATGTCTGTCATATCAAGACAATGGTATGATGATAATAAAAGGCTGTTTATACTGAAAACTGTTCAAGGTGTGAAAAGTTCACAGCCTGTGGGATTTCACTCGGTACCGTTAGCACAGTCAGACAGCACCTAACCGACTGGAATACGAGGATCCTACTAGCGTCAAGGATGACGTCTTTTGAACCATTTCATTTGGACTCTTTTCCTTCAAGAGGTACTTTCGTTGCGGTTGCATTTGTTTTATGTTCGGTGCTGTTTAATTTATTATGTTCTCATTTTAACGCTTCTATAATAAAAATAGAAAATACAAAAATAGTCTTTTGCTTAGTCTGTTGTAAGCCTTCTGTTGTTCTAAATTATTTAGTTCAGTAAAGATAGCTGAGTTGCCACCTATTTGGGAAAGAGCTGCTGACTCGGCTTATCACTTGTAATTGATTGTTTGTTGGGATGTCTTTGTCAATCTTTCCCTTTGATGTTGGGGACAGGGTTTGGGATCTTATTCAGTCAGTTCCTGAAGTGTAGTTACTCTTTAAATTTTCGTAAATCCTATCCCATAAATTTTACTAACACGAATAATTGCAATTCAACACGATATAGCAGGTTTTACAATTCACCAATATAAATAATAGCGTTTCTAGCCTTGTGAATATTTTGACAGATATTTTTGTTAAGACGTGAACATTTCATCACACAGACCTCGACGCAACATGTCTCATTTTTTTTCAAGAAGCATTTCGAGAACGAGAAACAACTTTTTCTTCTTTAAAACCCCAACGCATTAAGTGAAATATTTTTCGTGCATAATGTTTAATAACTGATAAAACCAGTTTCTTCAGATGCTTGTTAATAGTTTGCAGATATTTTTTCTTATAAAAGAAGATATTTATAATTATTTTACGTTTTTTGTCTCAATGTAAGAATGTTACTTTTGTTTTTGTCGGCTCCTCCTCCCCTTCCGACACCATATTTTGTTACTAGTTTCACTTACTTGACTTTTCTTATACCCGGTCAGACCAGTCACAAGAGTTTTTGGCTAGGAAACAATTATGCGGACCAAACAACTAATTAAATGCTTCGAACCACCGCAGAATCAGAGGTCGAGGTTTGGATCAAGTAAAACTAGTTTAACTCCCTCCATCCCCAGTAATGTTTTACTGACCGTTCCAATGCGGTGCTTCCGTTGTGGTTCTTCACCGTAATTTATTCCTTTGTCCACGTGCCTATGGTCTATAGGCAATGTGGTATGGCTGCCCAATTTGCTTCTTGTTTGTTTTTAAATAGAAAATAGGAAAAATAGAAGTTTCACATTTTTCATATACTTGGTTTTTAATGTCCTTATTGATGCTCTCGTTCGTATGCTGCGTGAGTGGTGGTTTCGTGGTAGGGTTTGAACCATTGCAGAAGTTAAGGGCGAGATTTGGTCGAGTGTCCATTCATCTTGATGACTTTAATATTCGTAATAAAGTTTTGACAGCGAAACTTCTCAAACAAGGTTTAAGATATCATAAACTTCGTAAAACGTTTTAAAAATATTAGCAAAGGCATTACGACTTAGTGTCTAAATACTGCGTAAAGCGTTTTAAAACTTTTATCGACGGCCTGTCAACGAAAGGTCAATATATAATATCAGATTGGAAAGACTTATTCTGGAAGGCCTTCGGAACCGGAATTTTATGGCGACTGGGTGTTTGCATTTAGAAAAATAATTCGTAAAAATGACGTTCCTTATCATTTTAAGAAGATAATAATTCCATATAAAAAGATTGGTTTTAATACAGATGTTTTGCGATAACTGCATGCTTACTGGTTAACCCAATCAAGGTTAACAGCTTTGCTTACATCTTCGATTGCATGACGATAGGTCGGGCCTCGGACTTTATGGAGGCGTCAACCTAAACCTAACATAATAGTTACACAGACAGTGTAACCCGTTCCGGGACGTCTTGGGTTGGGCCCACCATGATTTATCTGGATTCTTCTGCTCCGGGATTACAGCGTTGCTATTTCTGTAAGTCCTCATGTTTGCTTTATCTTAGTTTTAATTTTAATTTCTATGTTTCTGAGATATTACACTTGTAAGCTGGGAATCTTCCACACAAACTAAGTGTCTGATGAGGCAAAGCGTAACCATGGGCTCGATCGCAAACCAGATAAGGCCCCAGTAATTTCATTGCTGGTCACAAGGCGGCACTTAAATTTTGGTTCTTCTTGGTCATTTTATGTGCTGTTTATTCGTTTGTATTTTATTGCTGTAGTGTGTGTGATACTAAAGCTAGTCCTAAATTAAAAAAGAGTAAATAGATATATGCCCAAGGCGGCACTTCTGTTTTTTTGTGTGTGTGCTGTTGTTGCTTTGTCTGTTATTGATATGGTGTATATGTAATGTTAAGGCTAGTCCTAAAATAATGATAATAAAAAAAAAATAGAAAATATGTAAAAATCGTTGTTTTATGTTTTTCGTATAAATTGTTCTTATTGTCAAAATTGATGCTTCCGCCGTTAGTGTGTGTTGTACAAATGGTAATTGTTTTGGTTGGATTGGGCAACTAAGTGCTTGATGAATAGAGGCAGAACCGAGGGCGAGGGTTGGTTGACCACAAACCCACGGCGGGTAGGCATAACGGAATGGTTGTCCCGAAACGACGTGTCTTGATTCTGGTTGTCCTCATACGGGATTTTTGTCGTCCGATAAACAAGAGGGCCATGGTGGCCCTGAATCGCTCACCTGAGCATTAATCAGTTCACTGGCTCTGGTGAAGATTTATAAGAGTTTTACCATACATGGGAATGGCGGCCACTTTGGTCATGTGACCAAGATCATTTGAAGAACTTTCAATCCTTTGACCCATGTGCAGGCTCCATATGAAATTTGAGTTTAGTCTGCCCAGTGGTTTCAGAGATGTTTGGAAATATTTATGGATGGATGACAGAGGCAGCTAACACCAATACTGTAAGGCTCAGGTGAGCTGAAAATGGCAGAGTCGCTTCTCCGAAAAGTTCCCGTTCATGTTGAGTTCCTTCTCTGAAAAGTTCCCGTTCATGTTGAGTTCCTTTGATGGATTTGAACTAGACTGAACTAAGCAAAGACAGATAATAGAATGGTAGCATCATTATCTCACTGTGGTGAAACTAATGTATTCCAAGGAGTTTGTGGCTGGCATCATTGCAATGTTAGTTCTGATTCTTGCAGCATAACTTACTTTAGATTTGACCCAGTGACCTAGCTTTTGACCCGACATGACCCAGTTTCAAACTTGACCTAGATTTTATGGAGATAAACATTCTGACAAAGTTTCATGAAGATTGGATCAAAACTGTGCCCTCTAGAGTGTACATAAGGTCGTTCTTATATCTGACCTAGTGACGTAGTTTTTGACCCAACATGATCTACTTTCAAACTTGGCTTAAATATTGTGATGATAAACATTCTGACAAAGTTTCAAAAAAAATGGACCAAAACTGTGTCCTTTAGAGCGTACACAAGGTTTTTCGAAGATCTGACCTAGTTTTTGACCTGACATGACCCAGTTTCAAACTTGGCCTAGATATTGTGAGGATAAACATTCTGATAAAATTTCATTAGGTTTGGATCAAAACTGTGACCTCTAAAGCGTACTCAAGATTTTCCTAATATTTGACCTAGTTTTTGACCCGACATGACCCAGTTTCAAACTTGGCCTGGATATTGTAAGAATAAACATTCTGACAAAGTTTCATTGAGACTGGATCAAAACTGTGCCCTCGGGAGCGTATACAAGGTTTTCATTATATTTTACCTGGTGATCAAGTTTTTGACCCGACCTGACCCAGTTTCAAACTTGACCTAGTTTTCATAAAGATAAACATTCTGACACAGTTTCATGAAGATTGTATCAAAACTGTGCCCTCTAGGGTGTACACAAAGTTTTTCTAAGATTTGACTTAGTGACTTAGTTTTTGACCCGACGTGACTCAGTTTCATGGGGGGCTTAGATATATAGACAATAAACATTTTGACATAGTTTCATGAAGATTGGACCCAAACTATGCCTTCCAGTGCGTTCACAGTGTTTTTCTAAGATTTGACCTAGTGACCTAGTGTTTGACCCGACATGACCTACTTTCAAACTTGGTTTAGAGTTTATGGAGATAAACATTTTGGCGAGGTTTCCTAAAGATTGGATCAAAACTGTGTCCTCTAGAGCGTACACAAGGTTTTTCTATGATTTGACCTAGTGACCTAGTTTGAGACCAGACGTAACCCAGTTTCAAATTTGTCCTAAATGTTATAAGGATAAACATACTGACAAAGTTTCATGAAATTTGGTTGAAAACTGTGCCTTCTAGAGCGTACACAAGGTTTATCTAAGATTTGACCTAGTGACCTAGTTTTTGACCCGCCATAACCCAGTTTCAAACTTGACCTAGAATTAATAGAGATGAACATTCTGACAATGTTTCATAAAGATTTGATCAAAACTGTGTCCTCTAGAGTGTACACAAGGTTTTTCTATGATTAAACCTAGTGACCTAGTTTTTAACCTGACATGACCCAATTTCAAATTAGTCCGAGATAGTAAAAGGATAAACATTCTGACAATGTTTCATGAACTTTGGATCAAATCTGTGCCTTCTAGAGTGTACACAAGGGTTTTCTAAGATTTGACCTATTGACCTAGTTTTTGATCCGACATGACCCAATTCTGAATTTGTCCTAGAGTTTATAGAGATAAACATTCTCACAAAGTTTCATAAAGATAAGATCAAAACTGTGTCCTCTAGAGCGTACACAAGGTTTTTCTATAATTTGACCTAGTGACCTAGTTTTTGAGCCGACGTAACCCAGTTTCGAACGTGTCCTAAATATTATGAGGATAAACATACTGACAAAGTTTCATGAACTTTGGATGAAAACTGTGCCTTCTAGAACGTACACAAGGTTTTTCTAAGATTTGACCTTGTGACCTAGTTTTTGACCCGAAATGACCCAGTTTCGAACTTGGCCTAGATTTTATGGAGATAAACATTCTGACAAAGTTTCAGAAAGATTGGATCAAAACTGTGCCCGCTAGAGTGTACACAAGCAAAAGTTGACGGACGTCCGGATGTCCGGACGGACACACGTACGACGGACGACGGACATCACGGTATCCCAAAAGCTCACCCTGAGTACTTCGTGCTCAGGTGAGCTAAAAATGGTAAGGGTCTCTCCAAAGATTTATTTATTCTGGTCGGAAACAGAATATTCTTCGGTTGTGTCTGTGTTCACGGACTACCTTCATAATCAATGTTACAGAATTAGTTGATATCGCAACAGAATCCCATCACTAGCATTGAATCATAGAGATCCGCCGTTGAACATTTAATAAACGATCGTTTTGTCGGCACTTTGTCCTTCAATATTTAGCACTTTAGGCTTTGTGTTTCTACATTTCCTTTCAAAAGCAATTAGTTGTATGCTTAGAACACAAATAGGGAGCTCACTGATAGACCCATTCGCATTTTAATACCGAATATAGGGAATATACTAAAAGTAATCGGCACCGGCTGTTGGTAGTGCCTACATCGATCATGGCACCGGATTCAATGGGTGATAGATAGCATCTAGAGATTCTCAACGTTGAAAAGGTACAATTGAATAAAGATTTAAGATACTTGTATTTGACTCGACCAAACGGGACAAAAAGGGGCCCGTTGCATTTGTGCACTTTTCGAAAATTCCCAGTTACAGCACACACTTTTGTTACCTGATAATACCTGGAGAGAAGTCTATTACTGACGAGGCAAATGCGTTAGCCGGACAAGATTTAGCATTTGGCTCAATTTTCGTCAGGTGATTTTAAATTTCGTAAACATTCACAGCTGAAACAAACTGTGTGGTGAACATTTCATGCAAATCGGACAAAAAACAACAAAGTTATTGACGATTGGATCAATGCCAGGGACACAGCTGTTTCTTTTCAGAGGTCAAAGTACCATACAATTGTAACGGCGATTTCAAACTCATTTACAATACTATATCTGTGTAGATGCGACTTTGTCAATCGTTCCTACAATATGTGTTATGAAAACTGGAATGTGCGTAGCGATGGTGCGATGTGTGATTAGCTATATGGTCCTATATGATCTGTAATAGGTGAAAAACTGCTAATCACCTATGCCCCGGCTGGGTATCGAAGCGGGGGCCTCTTACATGCTAGGCCAACACTCTAATGCGTCGTCTCGCAATGCAGAACAAGTATATATTTTACCTAGCACTACTGCATATTCCCCTTCCATTTTTTTATTCGTCCCCGAATCTCAATTTCAGCAACAACTCAATATATGAGGTCAACAATTTAATATGTTCTATAAAAGGGTTATCCTTTGGAAGCAAGGATCACACCAAAGAACTGAAAACTATCGAGTGTACAAGTTTTCTGGGCCAGACTAGCTAGTTTCGGCCAATTAGGCCTCATCACTGACCCTCAAATATTTTTAAAGTTCTACAATGGAATCAATGATCCCAAAGGACTAGAAAATAAAATCTACACTATGATGAAGGGCAGGGAGACTTTTCACGGTGACCACACAGTCCCAATCACCAGCTGTAGTGAAGTTCAATATGTTCTATAAAAGGGTTATCCTTTGGAAGCAAGGATCACACCAAAGAACTGAAAACTATCGAGTGTACAAGTTTTCTGGGCCAGACTAGCTAGTTTCGGCCAATTAGGCCTCATCACTGACCCTCAAATATTTTTAAAGTTCTACAATGGAATCAATGATCCCAAAGGACTAGAAAATAAAATCTACACTATGATGAAGGGCAGGGAGACTTTTTACGGTGACCACACAGTCCCAATCACCAGCTGTAGTGAAGTTCAATATGTTCTATAAGCCTGTAAGACCAACCAGTCCACCGAACAGGGTAATTTAAGTTTGATTCCAAATGAAACAGGGGAGGAAAAGCACATGGCTCGACCGGGACTCGAACCTACGACCTCCCACATTCCGTGCGAGCACTGTAGCCACTGAGCTACCGAGCCACAAAGTTGACCTGCGACAATTAGTTTAAACATATTTTATTGCCTCTTAATATGTCAAGCAATTGGGTCGGACCACAAGTTCTTTCAACATTAGTTACGGTCCTCCCCGTCAATTGCCCCCTGCTTAAGTAGATTCGTCCCCGAATGCGCTTGGAACCTTGCCGGTACCGACGAGACAGTCCCTTTGGTGCTCGCAGCCCGAGCACACCCCACACTGGCAAGCAAATGTCAACGGGGAGGAAAAGGCAAATGGCCCGACTAGGACTCGAACCCAGGACCTCTCGCATTCCGTGCGAGCACTCTAGCCACTGCACCACCGAGCCACACGATTGACCTTCAACAGACCTCTATTACATTACCAAATTTTGGAACGGAGCAGTATTTTACAAAAACAAAACATGCAGTTAGCCTGATTAATTTAATAACGAATCTGCATTAATGACGACCAGATTCCGGTGCACTGCACAAATTTTTAGCCGGTGCCACATTTCGCACGCATCGAAGTTAACCGACCAGACTCCAGAGCCAATGGATTCTCGTATCATATTCGCAAATCAAATATTTTTCTTTATGAGTTGATCTAAATGACAAATAGACATACATGCGATGTACAAAATATACATCTCTTCTATTATCCACATATGATTTTGTCATTAAGCTTGTTCTTGTTGAAACACATTCTGGTTTCAGCGAAGCGAAAGTTTGTTCTGTGAATACCTTTAGACTTTGGAAGCCTTGTTCTCAGTACCAAACGTAGTTCCGATGTAAATGGCAGGCATGCAGGCGCAAAATCGATTACATTTTTCCGTGAAAACGATTTGATCCCTAATACCCACTATTAATAAATGTAGCTCCAAGCTCGCTATGTTTGACCGCCTCGTCCATTGTGTGTAAAATTTCGGACGACCAGAGTCCCGTACGTGGACAACTAGAATCAAGAAACGTCGTTTCGTGATGTGTCGAATTTAATTTATGACAGTGTGCGTCGACAGAATTGGTCTTTGCGAGATATAGCAAAATTCCCTTGGATAAATGTCTACAATTAAATCATTTATTATCTACAGATAATGTATGTATGTTTTTGGATTTCAAAACTGCAGAAAAGTCTGTTTCAAAAACAATATGAAGTTACAACCATTGCATTAAACACGATAAAGTGTGTAGAACGAGTAGAATTTATATTTTGCTTCAACAGAACATTACCTGAAAGTTTCCTAGCAGTGCTAATTCAGCAGGACAAAGACCATACCACATCTTTGATTTTCTGTCCAAACTTTGATGAGTCTGTACTGACATCGATTCCGTCTCACATCCAACAGCTAGATTTCCGTGCTGAGCGGTAAGGATTTCAAGGAGTCGTTTTCCAGCATGTTCATAAGCACTGATATTAAACAGAACGAAGCTGAATACATAGAACTTTCGCCTTTTATATGATTCTTACTCTAACACTATCAAAGTCGTTATGTTTCGTTAAGTGCTCTTTCACAGAATGTGTCTTATACATGTACAGCTAATTTATCACAGAAATCAAATGGGAAGAGGTCTTGTTCCATTCTGTGTATTTACTACCAACGTACCATTTACTAATCAACAAGACATTATCATTACAATTTGATAAGGCCCATTCCTAAAAGGTGTTGTTCAGACATGTATAACTCTCTCTTTTATACTTTTCAATGAATTATTGAGATTTCTCGGTGAAATCAAAACTAATAATCTCACTTGTGAAATTATCGCTTGAGAGCTTACTGTTTCAAAATAGGATTTTTGTGAAATAGTCCCATTTATTTGTTGATTGATTAATTAAACCTTACCTAGCTTGACATAAATTACGTCACGCATGTTTGCACGTCATAACGACGTTAATGGCGTCACTTAAAGCGCCAAAGTAACATTGTAAGCGCACGCGACGTCAGGCCGCCTGAGTTTCCTGTAGGCAATCTTTCATAACAAATGTCTTGAAATCTGACGCGTTGGAATAAACTGAATAGTTGCAATAATAAAGCATAGAAAATTTGACTATGACATTGTGAGATCGATTTTTATTTCACTCATTAACACCACGTGTGAAAATACCACTTTTGGAGTTCATGAGTGAAATAAAAAGAACGATTTTTATTTCACTTATGAACATCAAAAGTGGTATTTGCACTCATGGATCTTACACTGAAAACGTCAAATATCCTCTTCGTTTTCATGAGAACTGTGGTATGAATATGATTACAATAACTATAAACAAATGAGGGTGAGAATTAGTGACAGCATCTGGAGGAGCAGATGCTTTCTTGCACACCGGATAGAAAATGCCATTCTTTTAACCTTGGATAGAAAATCTTTTCTTACCTACGAGACAGAGTTTGTTCTATTTTTAGCGGTGCTGGAAAATTCTGTCTTGCCCATGGGCTGGGACAGCTCACACGAGCTTGAATTCTGTGTACCACTACGCGCTCCTTGAAATACGGTGCGCCCGGCTTGGCGATTCCATACTTTATGCATTATTCTTTCACAGGAATGAATTGCCACATCGATAAAATCCAACCCAAGAAATGTTATTCATTCTTTATAATCCCATTATAGCCTGTTTCAAGGTCTTAAAGTCGGAAAAAGATCCAAAATTTCACCGAGACAAACACTGTCGAGGAGGCCGCCATTTTGAAGACGTTACCAACTGACATTTGAAATGACGTTGACATTACGTCACAATTAACGTCATACACGCGCTTTCTGTAGCCTTCTCAATAGAAATTTTGTTCTTTAATATAAATTTCAATTAGAAAATCTAATAATGCGGATTTGTCAAGGACCTATGTTTTACTTGTCTGTTCACTACAGCAGCCATGAGGGTGACACGTTTGTACTACTTACACTTGTACACGTTCGCATGAAATAGGCCTATTAGTTCCCCGTTCAATTTGAAGTAAACATTATCGTAGGTAAGAAAAATAATCAATCATTGGTCTCCGATGCAGACAGGGAAATCCCAACCCTCGGGCACACGGGGTGTGTCGGAAACTCGGCAAGCCTCGTTTCCGACACACCCCGTATGCCCTCGGGTTGGGATTTCCCTGTCCGCATCGGAGACCAATGATAGATTCTATTTATCTTACCCTGGTGTTCTGACCCAGGACCGTAAAAAATCACGAGCTGTCAATGCATTGGTTGTATAGAAGCTCACGTACCTGCGTCGTCAAGTGACGTGGGCATTTAAGATGATGACGTCACGAAGACGGTAAAAATGACGTCAGTTTATGCACGCCAGTCGTTGACGTAAAGAGCCGAATGGCGGTCGTTGAAAGCGGCTCCTTCTTTCAAAATCAAATTTAAGCCTCTCAAGCAATAGAATTACGCATCTTAATAAGTTCTGAAGTTAAAAAAAAAAACGTGGCGTGCAAGAAAAAGTATCTATCGTGGGTGTGAGGAGTGGATAGAAAAATCCGTTACTCGGGATCACTGTTCGGCATCACTCGGCAAGCCTCGTGATGCCGAACAGTGACCCTCGTGACGGAATTTTCTATCCACACCTTACACCCATGAGAGATATTTATATTCTTGTAGCGACTTACCAGAAGGCTATTTAGCTCTATTTCAATATTAAAGTTTAGTTTTCTTTCTAGGTTCCTTCGATGATCATATTAGGGTTTGTTAACATCTCTGATGAGAAACATTACGTTTTATATACGTATATACGCGCTTTGTTGTTTTGATTTATAAATAATTACATTTGGACCTTGTGTGCTTTGTAGCATTTACCCTTTGATAGACTTTGGTGTGAATAATATATAATAGAACATTTAGATCAAAGGTTCATTCTTTTGTTGATTATGCAGTTTTAATATAGCTACGCCTTTACTTCATATATTGGGATAGATGCCCATTTGTGTGTTGAAATTCTTCAGTCTCATTTAACATCAAATGTTTGAAGCAACAAAGTGATGGGCAGGTCTCGAGAGACAACCTACACCCTTCTCCGAACTACACTTACTGACGTAATATGCGAGACATTGAGAAATCGGGTAAGATACGCCTAACTGTAAACTAGCGAGGGCAAGCATCTCCCAGCGACATGCATCAACCGTAGTGCCAGAGAAAGACGCGGACAGGCAAGGGCAGCAGGAAAGAGACGCCTGCAGCAACGAGAACCTTCAAAAAGCCAAAATAATCCAAAATAACGGAAGCCTACCTCCGCTAAGATTTTTTGTCGCTATGACAAGTTTTTCTTAGTTTCAATTTTATCAGAAGTAGGTTAATATGGCTATTTTATATCGGTATTCAAGTACTGTATCAAATGCTAAGGACCAGAATCAGCTATGAAACACTGATTAGGACTATCAAAAGAAACAAATACACTACTGTTCTTACATATTCATACCATCTTAAAGCACTATCTCTAAAGGTCAAATAAACTGTGAGAACTAAGTCCCATCGCAACAAGGTGGTCATAAGAGTTGACAAAATATATTTAATTCGTAAATTTATGCGTAAATTTTGTTGCTTCTATTGCCAAAACGATGTATTAAACGTATTCATACCACCGTGTTTCCGTCCATGTTAATGCGTACAGGGAAACTAACAAGTACTTATCTACAAGTTTGTTTGCACAATTACAATGGGTATGATAATTCCAGTGATATTACGTTGTCGCTTATATGAGTGTTTAAGAACAGATGAACAAAATATTTCAATCTTTTAACATATACCAGCATGTATTGAGAGAATAAATATATTTACTGCTGTTTGTCTTTGAATACAGTCCTGATTTCCGGATCCTTCTGCGAATATGCTACCGCTTTACAAAGCAATGCTGTGGCTAGGAACCAAACTATGATGTCATTCTCCTGGTTGTAAAGAATGTAATGTACCAATTTCCATCTGAAAATATATTGACAGCTACGATTTGTCGCATTACCATCCCTTTCTGATGAAAACTGAAAGCAAAACACGGATGTGAGCCCTAATATGTCCAGCCATGTGGTATCCGCGTTTGCATTAATAATTCAATGTGTGGATATAAAGTGTGAAGATGCAATTTTAGTTTTTGGCGCTGGGGTATCAAACCAAATTCTAATGCACTTACAAATATAACGCGACGTCTGATTTGATAACGTCAAAAATTTTCGACAGTATATTCTGCGATATACTGTCGCAAACCCGACGTCATTAAGTAATGTGCTTCTCATTGGCAGACGTTTGGTTTTATGTTGCTGACAGTACTTGAAATGGGTGCAAACTAGTACATTATGGAAGGTGAAAAGGTGGAAAAGTGCATTAGAATGGGGATGACTGTATTCAAAATTGTCATTTGGGGAGGTAAATCATCGGTTTTATGGTCGCAAATTGCGTTTTACGGCTCCGCTGGTGCGTCGCCGTAAAAGGAAATTTCCGACTATAAAACCGATGATTTACCTCTCCAAATGACAATTTTGAATACAGTTATCCCCTAAATATATTTTCGGCAATCCACGGCCCATCTTTTTACTTTGTTCCATAAAATCGTCTTTATATTCTACAAAGAACTAAAACTGGGAAAACATCTTCGGGCCTGACAGGAATTTTGCAGTTTGGTATGCAGGGATCAATATTGAATTAATTTTACATGTTAAGAATCCCGTAAATGACGGTTTGTACACGTAAATAGGCATTAAGAAATGGTGCGGTCAACGCAGCTACAGTATGGCCTTAATGTTTTAGTACGATGTACATCCCTTTCTAATATCCTGTACACTGTATTTGTTCGGTTATAAGACGGAGATTTCCCCTTCCGTAAAAATTGAAAACATCTAGATCGTCTTATACGATGGATATAGATAATGGGAATTGGTTTAGAAGGGAAATCCCCCATCTCAAATCCGAATTTCATAAGACATTTAGATATTTAGGGTCATTCTAGAAAGAAAGAAACATAAAGCCGAATAATTACGGTAATGTATCAGCTTTAAAAAGTTATGAGTTAATCAAAATTTTGCAAGTAGTGTAATGCTTGATAATTCACCATGAAACCACGAAATTTAAAATTTCCTGATAATAACAGTCTATATTTAAAATCACTCAAGGAATTCCCGATCATTACATACATTATTTTTGTATGTAGCATAATAGGGTGCAAGCTTATTATTGCCAGATATTTAGCAGTAAAAGTTGTGAAAGAACCCAAGTCATAAGTCCGAAGAGCTTTATCCTGAAAAGAAAATATGACTTATTCTAACATTTTGCAAAACTCAACCATAATTATAACATGATGTTCTTGTGATTCTTGACAATATATAAAGAATAATATACATACATAAGCCTTTAAAAGAGACAGTTTCTTTCCTCTGTCAGCTTCGATAAGAATTGGCATTTTGAGCATCTGATGTTTCTACTAGAATAGTATTATTTATTTTGCTTACAGTTTCAGCTGTCACGGAAGGCTGGCCCCTGCCCTGTCTTTTCCAAACAAAATTGCTACCAAAGCTGGCCTCAGCAAAACCAAAAGGGTCAAGTTCAGCATAACTACTCGGGTTAACCCGCGCAATACACAGGCATTCTATGGGCTACTCCATGATATATGTATACATACATGACGAGTAGCCCGAGGAATATCTTTTGTATACATATCTATATGTATACATACATTTATCATATGACGTCGCATCTGAAAGTGTAATAAAGCCATGCATTAAAAACGATAATCCACTAGTGGATTAAATATGCAAATTACGTCGTAACGTTATACGTTGACGTCCATAAAAACGTCACGTTTTCTAATGGTGAATTCGTGACGTTTTAGTGCAAATTTTGCTAATAAAATGCGATTTTAGTGTCATGTGATAAATAGAATCTTGCATTCGTGCTCCTGTATTATTAAACTCGTTGGGGAAAAACCGAAAGCCTCGCATCTTATCTTTTTCCGCAACTCGTTTAATAAATTCAATAATACATGAGCACTCATGTAAGATTCTCTATATCTTCGAGTAGCCTGAGGAATATATGGATATTGCTCGGTTTGCCCAAGTAATTATGCCGAACGTGTCCCTTTTTGGTTTTGTTGAAGAAAAACAGGAAGCAGGAAAAACACACAAATAATAACAAAGACGAACCTCAACAAAAGGTCGCTAAGACTTGCTGGAAGCTTATATCAGTTATCTGATGCTTTCAACCTGATACTTCACTGAAAATATGGCATCACTCAGTACAAATAGGATACGGATATCAATGCAGGAATCATATCATTTCAGAATCAAAACTGTAAATCTATACTTGATCAAGATCAAGTGCTATTCTTACTTTCTAGACAAAACAGCCCAAATCATAACTTCTTTAAATGGATATTTTAAGTCGTTTCCTTCGGTTTCTGGGACGAAACAGTCTGGCAACAATAACTTGTCAATAATTTCTTGAAATATGTATTTGATCCCCTTCGGACTATGGTCGGTCGATTGTTTCAAAAGCCTCTCTCTTACGCAAACAGCTTGTAGGATGTCAGTCACCAAATACTGGAATACACAAAATAAAACCAAAACAAGTAAAATATACTATCGAATTTCATGGCCATACTTATATAAAATGTGCTTTGCGTATTTAAAATGTTTGCTGCAGGTTTGTTTTGTTTTTCTTTTTTTAATTTATATTTATTAATTTATTCATTTTTGGAATTGTTGTATTTCTCTTTTTGCTTTTTAATGTATTTATAGGTCTCAGATAGAAGGCCAGTCCCTTATTGAGGGCAAATTTCCATATCGTGAGCCAATTTTACCTCAGCAAACAAATAAATGCTGCTTCTGTTTTTAATTAGGGTGGCTGAAGGACCACCTGTTTTTTTGGCAAGCGCAGCTTATTATGTTTTAATACCGCGCATGTCTTTCATGGCGCTTGTCAATGTTTGTTTGTGTGGTTCTTTCCATTTTGGTTTTAAAAACGGAATGTGAGTTTTGATTGTGTTTATTCCTGATCATTGCCTATCTTTTTACTTTGAATTAACGCGTCTTTGAAAATATGCTGTCAATCCTTTCTCACCGTGACGTGATAGGTTACTTTGGTCCTAACAGTTCCAAGACGTTTCTAAAAGATATAGAGCATTTACTTAACCAAAGATACTGTAGGTCTTTTATTTATTGATACGAGGGGCATTTCAGAAATAATGCAAATGATCCCAGGGTAGCCTTTTGGCCGATATGTATCAGATATGACAGCACGTGCTTATACGTCATAAGGGTGTGGATACTGGAAATAATACATTTTTACTGAAAGTCTCTCGTGTTCTGTTGTTGTTGCTCAATAAGAAAATGATATATTTTAATGAAGAAACACGTAACACTGTCCTTTCAATGTAAAATAAGAAAGTTATACAGAAATCGTTTCCAGATTCTACACAAGTAATATAATAAACAAGATTTTTGTCTTCTGTGTGGTTATAAATGCAAAGTTTATTATAAATGTAGTATATCAATAAAATTGTGATTTTTGACTCAATCACATCCAATTTCAACAAATGACAGCCATTTTATTACTGAAATTATTAGGTCACTATATTTTGTTACAGCTGGCATCAAATCACTGATGAAATTGGATGAAACATGTGCAAACCCCACGCCGGAAGTTGCAAAGTAGCAGCAATCCATGTAAAATACAAAACAATAAAATGAAATTATCTTCAAATAAAAAGACACATGCTCAATATATTTCACTTTGTTAAATGCCAAAAATTAGAGGGACGTATTGATAGAAAAGGTTATATATAAAGACTTGAAAGACTTGTTATTTAATATGACAAGCTGACATTTAAACGTGTGGGTGGGTGCGGAAACATATCGTAAAAAACAGGTAGGCCACTGACAAAAGAGCATAAGGTGCCATAAGAGATAATCTATAACAGAAAACAAGCATGACGAATTAAATCTTATTTATTTTTTTGTTTCATATATATCACCAAACATTGACTTTCACTGAATTTCACCTCAAAATCGAAGTTTAAACAACTTACTATACATTTCAATTTAGCGCAGGAAGTGACGTCATCAGAAATGCGCATTGTTTTATGATTAGGGTATCTTGCAAGGTAAAAACTTGTGTGTTAGCAAGGCTTATACAATGTTTTTCATACTGAAATATTTTCAGTATAACAGGTATTATAGGTATCAATCCAGAGCTGCACGCCGGTGGGTCGGGGTTCAGACTCTATGATAGCCCTACATAAAGCTATATATTAGTTGGTTGGGGCCGGATGTTTGTCTGTTTCTTGGCCCACCGGGGTTCAACGGGTGGTCTTCTTTTGCTCCAGTGCTCCAGTGGTGTTGCTGACGCCCCTTGGACCTCCAGGTGTCTCAACACGTTTCGGCTGTCGAGTCCTCATCCTTGTTTCATCACGGTCTTTCTTGATTTTTATTGTTGACCGTGATGACTCTCTGATGAGTTAGGGGACCTACATACGAACCGAACTACCAACGAATTGTGTGCACCGCGGCGGAGGGTGAGGGTGAAGGTTTGGGCCCAGTAAAACCGTTTAAACCCCCCAGTAGTTATTACTGACCGTCCCAAGGCGGTACTTTTGTTGCGGTTGCATTTGTTTTATGTTCGGTGCTGTTTAATTTATTGTGTTCTCATTTTAACCCTTGTATAATAAAAGTAGAAAATAGG
This sequence comes from Ctena decussata, assembly GCA_963989385.1. NCBI lineage: Eukaryota > Metazoa > Mollusca > Bivalvia > Lucinida > Lucinidae > Ctena > Ctena decussata. Next base: position 59,240,357 of record OZ022514.1, on the reverse strand, counting down.
TAAAAATAATTGTTAAATGTTTTTCGTATAATTTGCTTAGTCTGTTGTAACCCTACTGTTGGTCTAAATTATTTAGTTCAATAAAGATAGCTGAGTTGCCACCTATTTGGGAAAGAGCTGCTGACTCGGCTTATCGCTTGTAATTTATTGTTTGTTGGGATGTCTTTGTCAATCTTTCCCTTTGATGTTAGGGATAGGATTTGGGATCTGATTCAGTCAGTTCCTGAAGTGTAGTTACTCTTAAAATTTGTATCCAGAGTTAAGAAAATATGAATGTGTCTTTACATAAATATTCCGTCTATATCTTCTCAGTGTCCATACCCTAACAACAATTGTCAATGCATATTTTGAAGAAAATACCAGAGCCCCCAATTTTTTGAGTGAATGCCATTGGGTGATATGTAAAATTAAAATCTTACAGAGTTTCTTCAAGAGCTGAGAATACATTCACAAGAAGGAACATGGGCCAGACTACCAGAAAATAAAGACATAAATTTCAGAAATCGGTCAACATTCCTAGGAATGGCCGACTCATTTTCATTATTTCTGAAATGACCCTCGTAAATGTAACTGTAGGAAATTCCTGTCGATGTCATTACAATAGAACCAAGATATAAACGCCAAGCTCTGAATGGAGATGTCTACATTTAAATAAAATATGTGAACAATACATATTAAAGTGAAGAGATAATCATGAACAGTGCCGTTCTAAATGTGTTAGCCGGGCCGCGAAGGGCAATCGGTAGGGCACCTGACTCATAAGTCAGAGGTCCACGGTTCGATACCCGGTCTGGCCACATACTGTAACGTGGGCCGACCTGCAAACAAACCCCGTCAGTGGAAAAGCATGCTCACCCACCAAGGGCGGTTTATTTGCTTATATACCCCAACATTTACTCGACCACAAACTACCGAGTTTGTAATTTGCATATCTATTTATATCTGTGACCTTCTACCGTCACATTACTTTCCCCTCCGAGAATTCTCGTCCCGAGACTTGGCCTGGGAATTACATGGGTAAGGCAACTCCGGTCTGGCAGTTGTCATTATCCCACCGCTGCCACCAAATGTAACGTACTGGGGGTCTTCAGCTGACTGACAATCTGACTTATGACTGTTGACTACTGACTGATGACTAACAGTCAAGACTTCTTGTGATTAATACTCTTTGGTAGCGAACTGGTTTATCTAAGAATCTTGACTGACAGTACTCGACCGGCAGTTCTCGACCGACACTATCTGACTGTCAGTTCCAACTGTCAGTTCTCGACCGATAGTTCCAATTGGCAGTTCTCGTCTGACAAATGGCAAGTCAGACAACGAATGCACGACAACCACACCAAGGTGACAACAAAGTGATCAGGAAATTCTACATGTATTCTACATGTAGAATGGACTTCACCAACTTAAGAAAAGGATTTGGAATAATTACTAAAGATTTAAATAAATTTCCAACAATTTAATAAACTTAACAAATAAAAAAAAATGGATGGAATAGTCAGTGTGATTGGCACAACTTATCTTCACTGCAAGGGCATATTAGACATATAGAAAATACTGACATAACATAGCTCTGTTCATTTAATAAATGCACTCAGGCAGGCAACCTGTATTTGGCAATATTGACTGACTGTAAAAAGATATACAACTTATGCCTACAGTATTTTACTCTGTATTCAAACACAGAGTCAAGTCTAGAGTTAAGAAAAGGATAAAAAAATGTTTTTTTTTTCACAAATTAATAAAATTTCACCCAACAAATGCTCAAAGAAATAATTTTAGAACTTATCACTATTTTGAACCTAAATTATTAAAAGGAAACAAAAATTCCTTAAGAAAATAAAATAAAAATCTTAAGCACCTCAAAACCCAACTGCTCTCAATGAAAAGAAAAGGTGAAGCTCCCAGAAGAATCTGTGGGACTCTTTATATAGTTCCCCAGATCCTACAGTCCTGCATTCCCACATTTCCCCCAGATTTCATCCCTCAAGCAGAATCCCACGATCCCACATTGTCTTCCCACACCAGAAAATCTGTAGGAAACAGTAATGGCTGCTAAAAATATAATACCCCTACTGGCTTAATTTGCACTACAAAAACTCTCTTAAATTAAATTAACTTTATAAAACATTTATGGAAAAAAATCCTGAATAATTTATCTAAATAACCTTCTAAATGGATTTCCAATCAGAACAGTATTTTAGGAGTAATTGAAGATCAAAGTTAAAAATTTATAAAACAGTAGTGATTTCTGACAAGATGTCCTCAGATGACCTATACATGAAGCTATTTTTTGATTGTTTACTTCGACACTGCTGTTCCAAAAATAATACACACAGCTGACCAATATGGCTTCTAAAACAAAATCTTTTCAACTGCAAATTAAGACAAAATAAAGAGTAAATGGAGCTGACAGCTTCCCTACATGAGGAGTTTCAATCAAGTAAAGACTGGAACAACAGGCTACAGTAGCAGTAAGTCAGTTAATTTTCACCTGATCCAGCAAATATAAATGTTATGCAGAGCACATGTAGTTGTACAAAAATTTGAGGGCCCAAGATAAGCAAGATTTTGGGGACTAGGACTATCACATACTCCCTCCATTACAGAATCTCATGCCATAAGGCCACACATCAGAGACTGCTTACATCAAACTATTCCTGGTGCCGGGCCATGGCATGAAACCTCTGCAGGAAAGAACACAAATAAGAGAAAAGAATTTATCCCAGAAATCTGCCTATGTTGGGTCCATGTACACAAAAGCCATTTGCAAGTTGTTCACTTATCCTGAAAAGTAACTTCAGGTCTCAGATTTCTTAATGTGTTAGCCGGGCCGCGAAGGGCAATCGGTAGGGCACCTGACTCATAAGTCAGAGGTCCACGGTTCGATACCCGGTCTGGCCACATACTTTCGTTTCTCCTTCCGCTGATCCAAGAAGGGCAGTTGTCAGTTACTGGCGAAAGTATGTGCACTTAGTACTGGTTAACCACTTAGGTCTAAGCCTGCCCAGAAATAGCGTGGTTAGGTTAACTGACCGTCCCGACATGACCATAGCTGTTTACTGTGAACGTAAAGCAACGAATCACTCACTCACTCTTAATATGTTACCTCAGTGCTTTCGCCTTTCGGCTTCTTCAGAGGTTTCAAAAAATTAAACAAAGAAACAATTAGCAAAAATATTTGTTTTTTGATGTGGATCCCGTCGGCGTCAACGTCGGCGTTGGCGTTTGCGTTTGCGTCGGCGTCAGCGTAGCTTCTTGTCTGCACTCTATCTCCTGAAGGGACGTATGGAGTTTGACCCAACTAACACAGATACATTAGTGGGTGGGGGGGGGGGGAACTGATTAGATTTTGGTTACCTTGACCTTATTTGCAAGGTCACAGGAGGCCACAGAATGATGAAAAATAGCTTGTCTGCACTATATCTCCTGAAGGGAATCCATTGATTTTTACCAAACTGGCATAGATATATCATTGGGAGGTGGCAAAAAACTGATTAGATTTTAGTGACCTTGACCCTATTTTCAAGGTGACAGGAGGTCAAAGCGTGTTGAAAAATGCCTTGTCTGCACCATATCTCCTGAATGGATGGATGGATCAAACCAAACTTGCATAGATATATCACTGGTAGATGGCAAAGAACTGATAAGGTGTTGGAAACCTTTTCCCGATTTTCAAGGTCACAGGAGGTCAACGAATGTCGAAAAAAGGCTTGTCTGCACCATATCTTCCGAATGGATGAATGGGTTTATACCAAACTTGCACAGATATATAATTGGTAAATGCACAAGAACTGATTGTATTTTGGTGACCTTGACCCTATATTCAAGGTCACAGAAGGTCAAAGAATGTTGAAATTCCTTGTCTGCACCATATCTCCTAAATGGATGGACGGATTTGAGACAAACTGTCACAGATATATCACAGGGAAATGGGAAAGAAGTTGTAATTTTGGTGACCTTGACCTCTTTTTCAAGGTCGCAAAAGGTGACCTTGCCCATATTTCAAAGTCAAAGGCGGTTTTAACTGGGCAGCATTTAGGAAAAATGATACTGCTGGCGAAACAAAACGTGCACTTGATGAGTGCATGAATGGTCACCGCTCTGACTTGACGATACGATGATTTCAGAGGTCACCGCGCACACTGAGACAACAATATAATTAATTGGGCCCGGATAACTTAAAACACGTATAACAAATGAGTCACTACATGCAAACTGGTGTTTTGATTGGTGCGAACACTAAATATAAAAATCAGCATGCGCATCTGTCTGATCAGAGTCATAACTGTTAGCATAAAGTTTGTGTGGACCACGAAGAATCTATATGCACAAAATGAATACTTAGCCGGATTTCACGGAACTACAGGCTGATTTGAGATAATAATGCGCCGTTTCACTCGTTATTGCAAAGGGGGAATCCCTTTTCCCTATTTGCATTTACGAATGAAACGGCGGATTCTTGTCTTTATTGCTCAACAGGGGACCATCTCGCGCTAAATACTTTAAGATAGTGACCATGAAAATTCAGAAGATACTGGAATATTTATCAATCACAGCTGTGAGACAGATATGGAAAGGTTATGAAAAGGCTTTTGTTTCATTCTGTGACTGACTGGGCTAAGAGCTGCTTACCAACGAATTTATACAAAATGCATCAAGCGGGCAGTTGCCAGTCACTGTTTACTACCAACAGTAACGTCTCAGCGCTAGTAGTGACATAGTCTGCATTTACCGCTAATGGTGTAGTGACTGCTGGCTGTCAGCAGTGATTGCTAACTTTACGTTCATGTATCTCCTTCATTCACAGAAATGGCGTATCAATTTACTTAGTCACCCTATCGTTAAACTGCTTAGTGACTCGCTCCGTTTATAATGTCATGATAGAAGAAATGGTATGTTCTGAGCCTTTTAAGCCAATAATACCATAGGTAAACATATTATGTTAGACGATTCCTAAATCTACATTAACTCTTCTTTCCTTATATATCATTTTAATAATTTTGGACAGAAAAAAAGTGATTTTTATGTGTAAATTCCGTACCCTTCTTTCTGTTGATAAAAATTTAAAAATCAAAGTACTTAGAGTATTGAGAGACGGGTTTTCAATTCGAGTGTTTTAGCGGAGATGTTTTAAAAATGTTGACACACCAACAGATGACGGAGTACGACCATCCTATAAGATCCCCGCCAGCCTTTGAGAACCTTCACTCCAGATTATATGACGGACGATACTAAATTATATTGGTCTGAGGCAGCCAGATTGTGGTAATGAAAAGATAATATCAACTATATTTGATGACTTTATTTTCCTTTTTACCATTAAATCCCAATAAATGTTCTATTCTAGTTACGAAACTCGAAACTTTAGTGGTAGTTTGATACAGATAATACATTTGAATAAAACCCATGCGGGATAGTGCTAAGTTATTACAGTAGTTATACATATCTCGATGATTTGAACATTTTCCGCTTTAAGGCATGCATTATTTTATTTACAAAAGATAACTTTCAAGGGTGATTAAAAATTTTTTTTTTTGCATTTTAGTTTTAGATAAAAGAAGTCCATTCTAGCTGTTATACTCTCTTTGAAAAGTTTCAGTATGTTTGTGCATTCATCAGCGAGTTGGGCATTTATGCGCGTAGATCAGCGCTTCTTATATTAATTTCAATCGATAACTGAAGCCCTGGTCACTATAATTAAATAAAAATGGGTAGTTAAAATCTTTTTGCCATGATCAATGCGGCTGGATTTTCGAAACTATATACATGTGTATGTTCTAATTCTTATATAGGATACAGTCCACATTCTGTTGCAAGTACAGGTCCTGTGTCCTGTTAAAATGCCAAAAACGACAAAGGGCCATGACTGTGTAAAAAAGGGCAGTTGGAATTCCAAGTCTCATGCACATCTTCAGATTTTGATAAAACATTCTGCACAATTTCAGGTCAATCTGACACATGATGTTGCAGCAGTTGTGGGGAAAGGGTTTGAGCCAGCACGGACAATAACTCCATCAAATATGGCTGAAAAAAAAAAATAAAAAACCATATGCACATCTTCGTCTTAAGAATATAATCTGTAAAATTTCAGATCAATCCGACGAAAGACGTAGGAGGAGCTGCGGGGACAAGATTTCGGACAGACGGACGGAAGGACGGAAGGACGGACGCACACACGGACGGACGAGGATCATACTTATAGTCCCCCTCCGCCTTCGTCGGATGACAATTATTTCTGTCAAATAATTTTGAAATCCCATCATGCAGCACAAAGTTATGGGCCGGACACAAACATGTTTTCACTATGGCATATGCAAAAAGGTCACGTGCGCAGTGTGACCTAGACCTTCAAACTAGCAATGTAATTGTTTCACGCGTCTTATCGTCTTGCCACGATGATCAATTGTGCAAATTCTTTTAAAATCCCAGCATGCAGCACAAGTTATGGGCCTGGCACGAACATGTTTTACTATAGCCTATGCACAAAGTTCTCGTGCGCGGTGTGACCTTGACCTTCAAGCAAGCGACGCAATTCTTGCACGCACCATATTATCTTGTCATGATGATCATTTGTGGCAAATAATTTTGAAATCCCACCATGCAGCACAAAGTTATGCATCGGACGCGATTCGGGAACACACACACACAAGCACACACACACATACGGACAGCGTAAACACTGTATGCCCTTCCGCCATACCATGGCGGGGGCATATAAATCATGTATGCTCCTTAGGGGTGCGCTATCGTCTTATAAATGAGGTAGACTTATATGGATGTGAAGCTGAAACAATTTCGACAGTAGTGTCTCTAGATCTGTTCTACCACCATAGGCCATAGTATCTTTTATAGGTGCATCTTTTATCACACTGCCACATAGTACCTGTCTCTTTATGGGCTCTTTTAGGACTCTTGAATATAAAGACTGTCTCAAGAGGTTTCTGGTAGCACTCTAGAACATAGTGTCTGTCTCTAGAGGTATCTACTATCACAATGCTACGAAGTACCTGTTTTTATGGGTCTCTACTAGCATTCTAGAAAATATTATTTCTCTTTAGAGGTCTCTAAGAGCATTCTAGAACACAGTACCTTCCTCTAAGGGCTCTATTATCACGCTGTTGCATAATATCTGTCTCTAGAGGTCATTAATATCTTACTGCTACATAGTGTGGGTCTCTAGAGGGCTCTACTGGTACTGTAAAACAAGATATCGGTACCTACATGCCTCTGTTAAGGACCTGTCTCAAGAGGTTTCAAACAGCACTCTAGAGAAAAGGAAAGGACCCGTCGTTATAGGTCTCTTCAAGCATTCTAGAACACAGTTCTGGTTCTAGAGGTCCTAGTTAGCGCTCTTAATCATATAACCTGTTGAAGAGGTGTTTACTAGCTCTCTAGAATATAGTACCTGTCTTAAAAAAATGGCTACCACTCTAGAACAAAGTACCTGTCTCTAGACGTCTCTACTATCATGCTGTTACAAAATATCTGTCTCTAGGGGTCATTACTATCACACTGCTACATAGTGCCTGTCTCTAGAGGGCTTTGCTACTCTAAAACAAGATATTAATACCTACGTGTCTCTGCTAAGAACCTGTCTATAAAGGTTTCAAGTAGCACTCTTGAGCAACAACCCCATCGTTATAGGTCACTACAAGCGGGTAAGGGGGGGGGGGGGGTTGGTCTGGTGGTGCTATGGTGCTGCGTGTAACTTCGAATGCCGGGTCAACTAATTGTGTGCACCGCAGCGGAGGGTGAGGGTGAAGGTTTGGGCCCAGTAAAACCGGTTTAAACCCCCCAGTAGTTATTACTGACCGTCCCAAGGCGGTACTTTTGTTGCGGTTGCATTTGTTTTATGTTCGGTGCTGTTTAATTTATTGTGTTCTCAGTTTAATCCTTCTATCATATAAAATAGAAAAAATAAAAAAAATAGTAAAAATAATTGTTAAATGTTTTTAGTATAATTTGCTTAGTCCGTTGTAACCCGTCTGTTGGTCTAAATTATTTAGTTCAATAAAGATAGCTGAGTTGCCATCTATTTGGGAAAGAGCTGCTGACCCGGCTTATCACTTGTAATTTATTGTTTGTTGGGATGTCTTTGTCAATCTTTCCCTTTGATGTTGGGGATAGGGTTTGGGATCTGATTCAGTCAGTTCCTGAAGTGTAGTAACTCTTTAAATTTCAATACTGTCTCAAAGGGCCATTCAAACCTAATCAACTAGCTAACTAATTCTACAAGCGTTCTAGAACATAGTTCTGTTTCTAAAGGTCCCAATTACGAGGGGCGTTTATTTAATGATGTCATTGGGGGGGCGTTATTAATCCAATTCACCTTTTGTTTACTTCAACACTTTGAAGTATTCTCCCTTGACGGTAACACACTTTTCAAGCCTTGAAATCCATTCTGTAAAGGCAGAGAAGTAGGCCTTTTTAGGTTTACCCTGAAGAAACTGGTAAATTGCATTACCAAGTGCACTTCGGGATTCATAAAGACGACCAGAAAGGGGTTTCTTTAGTAAAGGAAACAGGAAAAAGTCGCAGGGATTAAGGTCTGGCGAATAAGGTGAATGAGAGAGCTGAACTACCTTTCCCTCTTTCAAGAAGTCTTGGACAAGAACACACTTGTGAGCAGGTGAGTTGTCATGGATAAGATTCGGACCTCTTAAACCGGTTGCAGGGCTACGTGTTTCATAGTGTGCCTTTACTGTTGAGTGTATATGATCGAAGCAATTTCACCTTTCAATAACTTTTGAAAGTCTGAACGGGTTAGACCGACATTTCATCCTGTTGTAGGAAATCGCTCCCCCGTTCAATCACAGCAGTTTCCACGTGCTCCTTACAGCCACGTGGTATGGTGTGCCATTAGTGAAACAATTAAATGAACGACCCTGGTAGCAGCCCTAATCATAATAGCTTTTTAGAGGTGTTTACTTGCAATATAGAAGATAGTATCTGTCTCAAAATGAATCAACTACCACTCTAAAGCAACATCCATGTCTCTAGAGGTCTCCACCATCACACTGTTACATAATAGTTGCTTCTAGGGGGTCATTTCTACCACACTGCTACACCGTAGTACTTGTCTCAAGAGGTTTCAAGTTGCACTCTAGAGCAAAAAACCTGTCTTCAAGCTTCTAGAACATGGTCCTGTCTCTAGAGCATAGGTCTGTCTCTAGAGGTCCGAGCTAGCACCCTAAATCACAGAACCTGTTTTAGAGGTATCTACTAGCACTCTAAAATATAATACCTGTCTTCAAATGAATCCACTACCACTCTAGAATAATGTCGCTGTCTCTAGAGGTCTCTACTATGACACTGCTACATAGTACATGTCTTTAGAGATTTCTTCTTACACTCTAGAACATAGTTTCTGTCTTTTGAGGTTTCTACTAGCACCCTGGAGCATAGAGGTCTCTATTTGCACTCTAGAACATAGTACCTGTTTCTAAATGTCTCTAATAGACCTCAATGACATACTACTTTCTGTACTACTACGTGAGACAATTTAACGTGTCTTGAGAGGTATCTACTAGCACTCAAGATCATAGTAATTGTCTCAAGAGGTCTTTACTATCAAACTGCTACAAAGTAATTGTCTTTAGATGTCTCTTTTAGCATTCCAGACTATTGTAGTTGTCTCCAATGACCTCTCAAGTAATCTAGAACATAATGCCTAGAAGTCCCAGATAGCGCTCTGGATCAAAGTACTAGTCATTAATGTTCTCTATTAGCACTCTGAAACATAGTGCCCGTCCCTAGAGGTATCTATTTGCACTTTACATACACCCTGTCTATTGTTGTCTCTACGTATGTTGCGGAAAATACTCCTTGTCTTGAGAGGACTCTACTATCACTCTAAAGCATAAGCCCTGTCTCTAGACATCTCATCTTTCATACTGCGTCATAGTGCCTGCCTCTAGAGTTCTTCATAAGCTCTTGAACAGAGTACATTACTTAAGCGAATTCTACTTAGACATAGTACCCGTCTATAGAGGTCTCTATTTGCACTCTAAAATATAACTTGTCTATTGCGGTCTCTATAAACACTCTAGACTATAGTGTCTGTCTCTAAAGGCCTCTAATAGCACTCTTGAACATAGTTCCTGACTCCAGACTTCTCTTCTATTAAAGTGCCACACAGTTTATTTAAAGGCATCTCAGACATGCAATTTATAAGCTTCCGTTCTTCTTGTAAGAACATGTAATCAGTTTTCATTTAGGATACTATGGTTGGTTGTTTTTGGTTTTCTGGCCCTTTGAGACAGCATTTCAATCTGCATCGGGCCGTCTCCCAGAGAGAGGGAGAAAGAAAAGAGAAATTATAAACGAGAGAAAAAATGTCCGAACAACCCCCACCCGCAACTATGCAAGCACAGTAGGCCCATGCCCTACTATAACCCAAATCAGTAGGGCACGCCGTCACTGTAAGTTACACGCAGCACCATCGCACCACCCGACCATGGTATTTAACTTTTCCAAGTTATTGATCATTTTGCGATTGCTGATCTAAAGGTTCGGATATTTAGGTGCTCTTATATTATTTGTATTCGCGTGCAGATTGAGATGTTAAGACATACATCACTTTTACAAGCATTTCTGACACGCATTTTACAGTTATTTATACGTTCAAGTTGGATTTTTAGTCTACGTCGCTATGCCGTGACGTTAGCTATCAACGTTAAAGTGTATCAACGTTATTCTTGTGTGATTTCTACATAGTTCAAGTATGTTTCAGACCAGTTTTATTTCTGTTATGTCAACGTTGCATTGACGTCAAATTTACTCCACTTTGACGTTGTCATCACGTTGATTAAACGCTTTATTGTGCATTTAGGATTGCTCAGTATTATGTCGTTGTAGTTTATGATACATATCGTGAATTGCCGACGGGGCAAATGGCTTCCCGTTTTGACGTTGTATCGACGTAGTGATGACGTTAGAACGACGATCCATCGCCCATGATATTTATTTTTGATGATATGTGGATCATTAACTGTATTAAGGCAACCAATTCCTGTCGCCGGTGTGCGATATCTACAAAGTGATATATGGACGCGTTACATTGCCCGTCCGTTGTTTGACGTCATTATATGCATGTTGTTGTTATTTTGGTGTAATGCTGTCATTGCGGAATTACTGTAAAGTTGATTATTCGTAGATTACTTCTGTTGTGCCGTTGGGTCAACGTCGACATGACGTTGCCCCAACGGCACAATGGTTATCTAAAGGTTATTTCTACTGTGCTCTTGGGCCTCTTGGGTCAACTTTGAAACGTCACAATGGTCACGTTATTTCGTCGTGAATTTATTCTCTGATGTCTGTCACATTTTTACTTGTTTTCAGACATGTTCCGAGTTTTGTGTATCCACTGTCGGCGTACATTGCTGACAAGTCAGCGAGTGCCTGTGCAACACAGGGAACCCATCAGCAGCTGGGTAAGAGACATACTGCTGGTCTTTTATGTAAACCCGGGGACGTTTACTATCGGTGACGATGTTAACCTGAGGTCAATGTAAATTTTCGGTCGTGGTAAGCAATGTGTCGAAATGAGCCTGGTGTCATGTAGGCCAGAGTATCCAAGTCGTACGCTAGTTGAAGACGAGTAGCCGTTGTAGGCGTAGGCCCTAGATTGACGAAGGTCTGAAGGTCGAAATGAGCCTGGTGTCATGTAGGCCAGAGTATCCAAGTCGTACGCTAGTTGAAGACGAGTAGCCGTTGTAGGCGTAGGCCCTAGATTGACGAAGGTCTGACAGACATTTCGAACATTAGTGTGATTGAGGAGAATCAGCAGTAGTTGTGGTGGTGGGGTCTCAGTAGTAATATTCCAGTTGTGATGGTGGTGATTCTTATGGTGGAGATTCAGAAGTGAACGTTAGTGTCTGTATCTAGTAACAGTCTTCCGGTTTCTATCTTGTTTTTGTAGTGGTAATCGAGCTCATTTCAGAAGCAGTGTACCGCGGCGGAGGGTGAGGGTGAAGGTTTGGGCCCAGTAAAACCGGTTTAAACCCCCCAGTAGTTATTACTGACCGTCCCAAGGCGATGCCCTCGTTGCAGTTGCATTTGTGTTATGTTCGGTGCTGTTTAATTTATTGAGTTCTCATTTTAACCCTTCTATAATAAAATAATTGTTAAATGTTTTTAGTATAATTTGCTTAGTCTGTTGTAACCCTTCTGTTGGTCTAAACTATTTAGTTCAGTAAAGACAGCTGAGTTGCCACCTATTTGGGAAAGAACTGCTGACTCGGCTTATCATTTGTAATTTATTGTTTGTTAGGATGTCTTTGTCAATCTTTCCCTTTGATGTTGGGGATAGGGTTTGGGATCTGATTCAGTCAGTTCCTGAAGTGTAGTAACTCTCTTTAAATTCACTTAATTTAAGTGATTCTGATTTTGGACTCGATTGCTACAATGACTCTCAGTATTCTAAACAGTTTGTGTTTAGATGTTTCATGTTTTATGTTGTACATATAACCTTAGTTTGTGATTATGAAGATAAACGAGAAGGAGGCCTTATCATACGTAAAGTCCCTCAGCTTTCCTGGCTGCGTCTCTAACTCGGTGGTGCGTCTTTTATAATCGGTACCATCTATCCTTTATCGACTGACTGAATAGATGCTGTACCGCAAGTGATACTCAACGCGCGAACTGGGCGTACCAGAAGATAACAGATTTCAGGATTTCAAGTCCAACTAACAATTAGGTTATATGGACACAGGACCTGTACTTAAAGACCAATCTGAAAGATCGATGGTTGACCCCTGTGTAATTACAATGGAAGTAACTCACTACGTTTGAATTTATAAGTTCTAAAATAAGTGACTAAAAAACTAAATACTGCTATTGTCATAGTTTCAATTATTCTAGTTTCAAGAGAGGAATGTACGCCAGAGGTGAAATGAAAGAAATGGAAGAAGGAATGAAGAAATAAAAACTGTAGCACTCTGATAAATACAGAAATAATATACTCAGCGACAATAGAAACGCACCAACCTAAACCACGCTGGTAATCATACGTACGAGACGTACCGCCTATGTATAATGCTAGAAAATGTTTTCTAGTTATAAACGAGTGCATCTACGGTCAGAATGTCTGACATCTACGCTCTGATGATTAGCTCGACCAGTACGTGCATAATGAGCATATTATGCTCAGCCAAGCGGCAAATTTGTACATTCACATTGTTATGTTCATTATTCTGAACTTCGACGAACATCTAACGAAACGCCAAGCCTATTATCAAACAACGTTCGCTATGGGACGTTTGAGCAACGCCGAACGCCATCAAGCAATTGGCATGATAGAAGGAGGAATGTCATACCATGCGGTAGCGAGGCGTATGAATTGCGCACACTCAACGATAATGCAACTGGTCGAGAGGCACAACTTGACGGGGTCTGTGGAAGACAGAGCGCGACCTGGACGTCAAAGGGTTACGTCAAGACAGCAAGATCGTCACATAGCCTTGACGCATCTCCGTGACCGGTTTAGAACCTCGGTTAGAACAGCTCGAGAGACGATAGGACTTACAAACCAACGTGTCAGTGCCTCTACTGTATGCCGCCGTTTACGTGAACGTGAGGTTAACAGCTACAGGGCGTACAGAGGCAACATCCTTACTCCCGAACGTCGTAGAAACCGTATCACATGGTGTACACGGCAACTTAGATGGACACAACGTCAATGGCAAGGAGTATTATTCACAGATGAATCCCGGTTTTGTGTAGACATGATGCACATACAAGGGTATGGCGACGTCGTGGAAAACGTTACGTTAATTGTTGTGTAAGAGGAAGTTCACGTTGGGGAGGTGGAAGTGTGATGGTGTGGGGAGGTATCTCTTAGAGGCACAGAACACCTCTAGGAGTTGTTGACGGAAATCTAACGGCACGTCGTTACGTCGATGAAATATTGGAGCCTGTAGTCATTCCGTTCCTGAGAAACCATGGTGATTTTACCCATTACCAGCAAGACAATGCCAGGGCTCACTCTGCCAGACTCACTTCAGGCTACCTGACACAGAGTAATGTTAACGTGTTACCCTGGCCTGCTTTCTCGTCAGACTTGAGTCCCATAGAAAATATGTGGGTCCAGCTTGGAAGGCGCGTCTATTCCAGTAGAACTCAGATCAACAACCGCCAGCAGCTGCTACAGACCCTCATAATGGAGTGGCAGGCTATTCCCCAGTACAGGATCCAGCGTCCGATTCTGAGTATGCGACGTCGGTGCCAGGCTACACTTGATGTGAACGGTGGACATACCCGGTACTAATGACTGTGACTTCTGATTTCGGACAGGTGGTGCTTTAACACAAAAGATGCGTTTATTTGTCAATAAATTTTCCCGTTCTTATCCACTAGTTTAATGAAGAGTAGCACTAACAATAAATAATCTTAATTAATTTACTTTATTTCGAAATTACGCGTTATAAGTCATTTATACGTTGGTGCGTTTTCATTGACGCTGAGTATATAACGACATAGTCTGTATACATGAATTAAAGAAATCGGATGCTGCTTTTACTGCCGTATGTTCGAAAAGTGCGTACAAAATATGCTGCACAATCATTTCAACAGTCGGTTGGTCAATTTTATCAATGGCACATGCCCGAGACTGGCATACTGAAATAAAATTACTCCCACGGACCAATATCATTTATCCCTGTTTCGGAATGGCCTTGTCTGTATTGCCCAAAATGTTTTCGTATTCCGATGAAGTTCGACGAGCACTCGTTGAGTAGCTGTCATCAGTTGTTAAATCTTTGTATTGACCAAACCTTACTTCTGTGGAATTATATCTTGTCCCACGTTTACTGATAGAACGGAAATGGTGTTTACAGTGAAATCGGTTCTTGTTGTGACACTGCTCCATCAGAATTGGCTCCCGATGTGGAATCGGCCCTCAATCTGCGAATCGGTCATCGAATAAGTACCAACCCTCGATCTTAGACGAACATATTTTTTAGGTTTAATTGTTTCGAACAACACTGGACCTTGTCGAAGACATCATTGATTTTATTACTTATAATTCGAATGCGATATCCCAGTCTGTTCTCGTATGGCTTCACTGATGAGCTCGTCAAGTTAGTTCCTGTTAAGCGCATGAGTGTTATGTGTGTGAAGTTAGACTAAACATTGTAACCATCTCATTTGTTTGTTTTCTTTATTTTAATATGTATGATAACGCCATTTTTAAGCCTGTTTACAATCCAGTACCAATACAAAGGGGTCGAGAAAGTATATTTGTATACCCTGTCATTTTTGTCTATCAGGTATTCTGAAAGGTTCCATCCCTTGGAGACAAAGATTATGTCAAAGGCACGAAAATATCAGACTCGGTTTGACTGACTCTTTCTGACAAGTAATGGAATGTGCAACACTGGTCAGCCAATTTTTCCCATACGAAAAATAAACATATAATAGTGATTTTAAAATTGTAACTTAAATCGGAGTTGATGCGTTGCAATGTCGTTTGCAAGACAAAATATGCCCCAAGCGCCTCGATTTTAAAAGTAACCAAGCCGGGTTCGACGGTGCTCAAAACAAATAGAGATAAAAGATGCAATATGATAAAAAAACACAGGAAGAACATGCTTATTTCTGCAGTGTCTTTATCTCTTACATCTAGAGCAACCGTCTTTTTTAAATTTATAGAGTCAAGGGTGTTGTTTAAACATCCTTGCTCATGCTAGCAACTGATGATCCGCATCAATGTTAAAGTATCTCTGTTTTTATTTCTTTAAGAAAACACGAGAATGTAGCTATTTTACAGCAAAAGCTCAGTTTCGTTGCTCATTCCTTTTTCTTGTCCAACCATTTTCGACGTAATTATAATGCTGTACATATTCTGTCTATGTAGTACAAAGTCCTATTTCGGCATGTTCGGGCCGCGTAGCGCAATCTGTAGGGCACTTGACACACAAGTCACAGATCCTGGGTTCGATACCCGGTCTGGCCACATATTTTCGTTTCTCCTTCCGCTGATTCAAGAAGGGCAGTTGTCAGTTATTGGCGAAAGTATGTGCACCTAGAACTGGTAAACCGCGTAGAAGGTCTAAGCCTGCCCAGGAATAGAGTGGTTAGGTTAACTGATCTTCTCGACATGACCATAGCCGTTTACCGTGGACGTTAAGCAACAATCATGTCCACCCCCTTTAGAAAAGATTCCTTATCCGGAAAAGCAAACTGGCAGTCAAAACGTTGTCTCCTTGAAGATATATGGTGACAAAACATGATGCGGTACGTATTCACTGTAAAATATTAACATAATTCAAGATAAATGGTACAGTAAATCAGAATCATTACCATTTGCCATAATCGAATCGATAAAGATACCGAGTCAAACTTTAAAATACAGTTAGTATCAGTAACCTTAATAAACTAGTGTCCCTTAAAAAGTTACATTGATACATGAGCGAACAGGAAAGACTCTTCGCAGCCTGTGCAGCCTGATCAGATTCTAATCTTTCGGAATATAATTCAGTTAATCTTGGCGAACCTTGAATTGAACAGAATTAAGACTGATCAGTTTACAGAGTTGCATAAACTCGTTCGTTTTACGGTATGCATATGGCTTAATGTCCCTTTCTATGCGACGAGATGCTTATTTTTGCCCATACCTCACTGTATAATCCTTCGAGCATGTTTATTGACAGGAACCGTTGCATGTCGCAGCAGTGAACATGATCAAATACAGTAAAGGCCTCTGGATGATCTTGCAGAAGGCAGTTCTTGAAAGTATCTTTCAGTGTGTTCTGTTCTGTAAAAGAAAGAAGAAATCGTTGAACTTCCAAACAGAAGTTCTAAACTAGCGGGGGTCGCGGTAGCTTAGTGGTTTAAGCATTCCACTGCAAGCTAGCGGTCTAGGTTCTTTCCAACTGTAACCGAAGTTCCGTTACATACAGTCTTTCATTTTCATTCTTCTAGTGACTCGATACAACTGAAACCTATCTGAAAGGGTCTTAGTCTCAGTTCAGCCAGCCACCAAGTCAGCCATTATAAATAGAACAAAAGCAGTATTCGAGGTTAATACCAATTAGGCAACTAAACATGTATGATCGTACTGAAAGAAGACATTTCAAGAAAATAAATGCCACGTGGAATCTCCCTTAGTAAGGCTTTCGACAGAGTCTGCCACAAAAGTCTTTTCTCTAAGTTATTTTCTGTTGGTATTTCAGGATCTCTTCCTCAGTGGTTTACAAATTATCTATATAGATAGCAAAAAGCAAGGAGTAGTTATTTCCAGTGACAAAGTCATGGTTAAGGTGTTCCAGGCTACTTGGGGCTGTATCTTACGTTACACAAATACCTTTCGCTGATACGTAAATAAATAGAAATCCTTTAGTCTTTACAATAATGATAAGAAATGGTATCTACGCCAGGATATACAAGTGGTAAAGGTATGTGCAAGGAAACATAATTATATGGTTGAGTGCAGATTAATTAAACTGGGGATGTGGGTGGGAGGGTGTGGAGGGGGCGGTGCAGTGGTAGCCGCTCAGGCTGCTACGAAACTTGCCCTAACTCAGATTGTATATGATACCTAGAAATAGGAGTTGCAATTGCACACAGCTACAATACCTCAATAGGGACACAGCTCAAGCCAGTGCAATATCTCTATACAGGTTAACGATCAGTAAACGCGCTGATACAAGGTCGTAAACAAACATGTTTGGTCCCTGTTTTGCCAGTTTATGCTATCAAAGTCATCTGTGGAAAATAACATATCATCTCAGGTTACTACAAGACCCCTACAGGAACAATGATTTTAATTTTGATTGCTTCAAGGCCGCTGTCAATCAAGTTTTTTATGGTACTGTAAGACCTGTGTAGAAATACTAGAAGTGCCTCTGGTTACATTGAATTTTAGCCGTAAGAATGTGGTACCATCTCAAGCTGCCTATCTGTTAGTACCAGCTTATGGCACACACATTATCACCCATACTGCCATGTTCGTGTTCATCAAATACTTTCTCAAAGGTCACAATCCGCCTGCATGTGAGCCGCGACACGAGAAAACCAACAATGTGGTTGTGCGCCCGTTGAACACTCAGATCAGTCTAGGCATCCACCCAGTCTGACCATAATCTTTACTAAGCGCTTAAAGGATAGCTTAGGGTCTATGCTACCTCTGTGTGGACAGCGAAGACTCTGATCAGACTGGGCAGATCCCAGGCTGATCTGAGTCTGCGCTTGGCGCAGACCACATTGTTGGTTTTCTTGTGTCGCGGCTCATATACTGTACACACAAGCTCGCTCAGCCCAAAAGGTTATTGGGCCACCACTGATGATTTTGCAACAATTTGTCTTCATTCCGCGAACGAAAGACTGCTTGAAAACACGAGACACATCAAAGAAATGAAAACAGCAGACTCGATTTGATTGGTTCTGTTCATGACCATCAACAAAAATGTGCAACACTGGCAGTGTTACACAGCATTGATCAGATAGGAACACTGGGAAATTAGTATCCGTCATTGGATACGCCATTGTACCCCGTGTATTTTTCCCTTAACGATTTTTATAGTTTGCGGCAGTTGTATTACATATGTCAATCAAATGATATATCAAAGGTAGCGACAAACGAAGCCGCAGAAAAGATAGCGACATAAGACCGAAACTCACCGTCTTCAGTCCAGTCGTAGTTGTGAGCCAGTAAGTCTTCCATACTGGCACCCCAGTATCTAAGTAAACTAGCAAGTTTTACGATTTCCAATACTTTTTCCTTTGTAGGCTCGCGATTATTCTCTCGTGCTGAAATAAAAACAAATTATAATATTTATTATATTTTAGGATTGGAAGAACTTGAAATAATGCTGAACATAAATTACGTATTCCTATTTTGCCTCTCCGTCAATGTTAAATGTAATTGAACGATAACGCATATGGTAGCTGACGCAGATTTCGCGCTGAACGTAAGTATTTTCATTTTTGCTCAACTGTATTCTGTAAATTCGGCATCGAACCATAAAAAATAATATCTGGGTCAGCTAATTTAAGTCAACAAAATATTAAAGTTATAGCAAACTCACACAAAAACGTGTAATATCGTGACTTATTTTCATCCCCACTGTATGTAGGCAAATTTACGTACAAGAAAGTATTAGTTACGGGACATTGCGGAAAACTGCGCGTGACAATTTTTACTGACAGTTTTTCTTAAATATAGCTGCAATGACAAAATACTTTACAGACCTGTTTTAACAGTGATATTGGGCATATTTCCTTCTATCTAGAAACGTTCAGACACTGACGATACACTCACCGTGTTAAGTCTGTTTTTTTTGAAAAACATACAGATATTTGCATTTTTTCTATTACTTCGCCAAAAGGCAGCGTATACATTCTTTATTCCTTTATCGTTTGCAAAACTGAACCCATAAGCGAGTGATCTATTTATTACTCTTTACAACAGCGGTAAAATCAGATTCCAACTTTATACCTTAAAAGAACAAAAGCCATGTTTCACAGGAAAGGTCTATTAATTAACACCACTGGTAATCTCGGATTGAAAGAAGAAAACAAAGTTTTTTAGAATACACAAGCACTTTGGAAAGTCAACCTCAAATACATATGACGGGCTCATGCCCGGGGTAAACTAATACTATAGGAGATTTTCAACATGGAAGTATAAGTCCCTTACAATTCCCTGTTTACAACACCAGCATTGAGGCGGCTAATACAAGCGTTGTAGTAACTATCAACCGACCTGTGACGGCTATTACCATTCTTGCAGCGCTATGGCACATGTATTACAGAAAAGACGTGCGCTATCCTTTGGATTGGAACGAAAATTGGAGGTCCCCTGTGCAGGCAGAGACACTCCTGTGCAGGTTAACAATTCCTATTTTAGCTTTATGATGAATGTAAGTTTTCATCCCACAACATGCGGAGTATATACTATGCAAAATATATTCAGCAATTTTTTTATATTTTGCATTTTTTCTCACTACTGAAGCTCAACATTGAGCAAAATTAAATTGTATTGAAGGGAGCAATATTTGGGACTTAAGATACCATGGGAATACAGAAGCCATCTTTAAAACTGAAATTGGGGAAAAGCAATAAGCACAGAAGGGGTCATTAGCCAAAGTTCGCACCCATTGTTAAGCAACATAAACATGGCAAGTATGTGATTTTTTGTACGGTCTTTCTTATCATTTTCATGCCAGTTTTCTTGTCAAAGCTATTGAACGTGTAAAAGATACGGTTAAGCTTAACAACGGACGAATCTTAGCATGCGCAATTGACGTTAAAACGTTATAATTCGGTCCATTGGGCAATGATTCAAGGGTGCTTCAGTTCAATGCAGAATCAAAACCCGTGAAAACCAATAGACTACAATTAAAGGTCACACCATGATTAATTTAACTGTGAAGTTTCTTCACTGAAATGTAACGTAACTGTGAGAAAATGATGACGTTAGTCTGAGACTTTTGACTAATGCTTAGTGACCGGGAAAAATATCTTTCTGAATTGTTCACGTTATCATATTGGTGGAATCTAAACAATCATACACTCGAAAGGGATTCAAGAAATACCGATTAGAAACAACTGTTTAAGACGATAACGTAAAAACAAGGAAAACGTCAAATTTTCGAACTTTGTAGACCTCATACTCGTAGCATATTCAAATGTTTTAAAGCGTTATCCTTTATTTTAACAGCAGACCAGCTGCCTCATTATGGTTTTGGCTTTTGTACATGATCAAAAATGTCCTTCAGATACAATGGTCATAAAAACTGACGTCACCATAGTTCAAACGCTACAATTGAACAATCTTGAGTCTTTTACCTGCCAGTCCATCTCGAATGATCGGCCTTTGTATCTTTATTCAGGAAAGTGACAACAAAATCCTAATATGGTGGATGTGACACATACAAAAAATTGCTATATTTATTGAGCATAGTATATAAAGTACAATAAAAATCTTAAAGATTCTTCAAAAGCAGAGCACACATTCAAAAGAAGGAACATGGGCCATACTTCGAAGTTTTGGCTATTCAAACCTCATCAGTGACCCTGACAATATCTAGTTACGAAAGCCAGAGAAAAGCATACTTTCATAAGGCAGTCTATTCAAAGATTGATTTGTATCAAAAAGGGTCCATATGGTTATAAAGCGATGATTTAGAATAAAAGTCTGAACCAATCAAAACTTCCTGATTTCGCAGTGTCCACAATCCTTGAGCAATAGTATTTGATAATGTATAATTAAAATAGAATACCTTTTACAGAAAGTGGCAGAGTTAATATTCGTAGACAGGAAGCCTCTAAACTGTTTTCGATGTTAGGGTTCTTGCTCTCTCCAGACAGTAAGTCACAAATCGTCAGCTGTCAAAAGTACGAATTACAAAGAAGCTTTTATATTCTATACATGAAAAACTAGGATTTTGTCTTTCAATATATTATTGTATTTCCGTAAATCCAAGTTTCTAGAAATCATTTACTTTAGTTTAAACGATATTTTATTAACTATAAATTACGTACATATACTACAATACAATTTCAAAGATATCAGGATTTGACAGAAAGCAAGATGCTTATTGACCATTTACTTTATGCTTTATGCTAACAGCGTAGTCATTTTCAAATTAACTTGGGCTTTAATGGCCGTGGTGCTTTGTTATTCTTTAAAAGTCATTATCAACACTCTGTCAACTTTTTTTCTATACACTATTTTTCTTTAAAGGTTGGTTCCTGGACTAAGGATAGCAAATCTGTCCACAAAATAGTTTTGTCTTTTTAGCATATATATTTAGTTAATGCGTAGTATAAATACTCATAGTTACTGAACCTGCTGCTACTGAGAAAACCGAAACTTAATAATTTCCTTTTTATAAGTACTTTCCAATAATTAAGGAAAAATCAACAAGATTATCATGCATTCCAAGCTCCAGGAACCAATCTTTCATTAGTAAGTTATGCAATCCTTATCTAATCGAATAAACAGTCTCCTTTAGCTAGCCTCTCTTCTCTAGACCAGTGTCCCAGCAGTCTCTTTCGAAGGCCCAAAATGGGGGAAATCAGTAACATACCTTGATTTAATTACTGGCATTAGTATTCATCAAAGTTTGATGTAGAAAAACTTTTTAGATACATATATTCAGGTAATGTTTTGAAATTCTTAAATTAACATCTATCCCTTTTCACAATCAAAATTCATTGTAAGAGAAGCCAAAATAAAGTAATATTCTCTGTGGAAACAAAAATATTGATAATAATAAATCCATAACTGACAAATCACAGCCTAAAACCCCCAAAACTACAGAGTCAGTTCTTGTAAAAACAAACGAACTTTGACCAATTCACTGTTTAATGACTGGCTTTTGCCCCAAATGCTTTACTTTAATTTTAGACACATGCGACGCTTGACCTGCACCCCATTTCAAAATATGCATATTTCAGACAAAGAACTGTAACTCTTGACTGAGGCCGAACCTGAAGCTACATGTGTGTCAATATGGAAACCTAACCATCTGACTAATATATGGGCATATTACTTGCTGATGTATATGCCACATGTGCGAAGCAGTTGCACGACAAAAAGTGTAAAGTTTTTATTTTTGTTCAGTGTATATGCACACGTTTGACATAATTATTGGGTAAACCCGAGCTATGCCAAGGTATTCCTTGGGCTGGATGGATTTTACGTCCTTTTTAACAGTATTTCAGTCATATCAGGAGGCTGGTCGGGCGATAATGAAAGGCTGTGTGCAATTGAGCCCAGTTTACGATTGAAAAGATCCACGCCTACAGCGGGGCCCAAACCCGGAAACAGCGGGACTTGAACCCGGGACTGCTAGATCAGCAGGCTAGTGCTTATCCTACTGAGCTAACGGGCCCCGTATTTCTTGGGTTACTCGACAATATGCATATGGCAAGCCCGAGCAATACCCAATTATTTCTCGGGCTACCCGAAGATATGTTTATAGATATCTACGAGTAGCCCAAGAAATGCCTTGGTATTTATCGGATGTACCCAAGAAATTATGCAGAACGTGCTTTAAAAATATTACAAGTGCGCTACAAACTGCATCATAGAACTGCAACAGAAGTAACGCCTTAAACGGCCATGAGCAAAGCACTACCCTAAAAGCCAGCTATGTATTCGCCCTTGCTTTTGTTCAGTGCTACTTTTCGATCCACCGGAGGTTCCGCTAGCTTGTCAGTGAGTTATCACAAGGAAGCACTCAAAGACCAATCTGTAACCTGACGTCAGCGTATAAGTAAGCACTGATAGGAACTTGGTGGTAGTAAAATATTACAATGCTCAGAATCTCATACAGTCAAATTCTATATCGCATTAACGACAGTAAACGGCAATTAGTTACATGCATCAGCAACAGAAGTAACGAAACAATACGAGCGAATAGCTAAATAAGCAGCTCTTTCCATGGTAAATGGACACTTAGCTAATCTTTACCCGAAAAAGATACCGTCGTAAGTAAGTTTAATGTGCACTTTTCCTAAAACTGGCATTTTAGGCTGAATGCTCAATAAATCAAAAATATACATTACCACATTTTTATGCTGGCCTCTAGCATCCTCTAAAACTTGCTCCTCTAAAAACTGTTTTATCTCATTTGCCAAGGATTCACTCGGCTTCAAAACACTAAAATGAAATAAAACACGTCTCTTAATGGACAATGATTGCTCACCTGATTGCTAGCATGTATAATGTCCAAGACAAGGTCAAATTTGGGCTATTTAAGCGCTCAAGGGCAAGTAACTGTAACACATATCGTACAATAAGGCCAAAATAGAACTGGTTTGTTTTCAAAGACTGGTTACTGACAAGTCTGATAAGTTTCGATAATAAATAAAGTCACTATATCCGCGAAAAAGTCGACTACAAACTGTATTTGTGAAACACTATGCCCCAAACCATATGCTTGCCACTGAAAGTGTCAAACTTGTGATGGCTAATCCTTCAAAGGGACATTGATTAGTTTTTTTTTATGGAAATCTTCAGAAATTTCCCAAGCTTCTTGCCTAAGTCTGAAAACGGGGAAAATGCTAAATTCTAACAAAAAGGCATAACTTTGTCACTTTTTTGATGGAATTCCCTCAAAAGTTAATCAGTATTTGCATATCTTAAACCAGCCTGAACAAGAAATATTATCATCCTATTAATGTTCTATTCTATTCTATTCCATAACCTTACAAGGTCGTTGGAGCACCAGAAATGGCGTCGAAACGTTTACTTTCCACCTTGTTCCGTTTTGTTTTGTTTGTGTTATGAAAAATGACACATCATCTTCCTTAACAGCTCAAATTCTTCATGAGATATCGTAGTAGCATTAATGACAAAGGGGAGTAAATCTCTATCACAACAAGTTTGTCGGAACAGATGAAACGACGTGTCCGCTCATTTTTCATGATCCATTTATTACTGAAAATTTCAAAACCCTATGCCCAGTGGCTCTTTAACGAAGAAGCTGCTAAGTGCTGAAAATAAGGCGAAATATGTAATTATTGAACACTGGGCTACTTTACCTTTACCAAAATAACTCAGACATTAAAAACTTCTACTATACAAAAAATCAACTCCCTACGCCAAGAGGTGCAGAAGTATGAAAATAACTAATTTAAATAAGGGGCAAAACACAGTCATTTTTGACAGAAATTTCCCAAGTGTTAATACTACGTTTGTATGTCCCAACACCAACCAGCATAAAAATTTTGAAATGATATTATCCTATCTCAAATCTTTTTTCAGATATTTTGGTGACAAGAATTTCCTTTTTATTTTCAACTAGAGAGTAACTCTAAAAGTACAAGTTTGACGGAGCCAACACTATATTGGTTCTCTTATTTTTCATGAACTATTTATACATAAAATGTCAAAGGCCTATGCCCAGTGGCCCTTAGCCAGGCAACTGTACTGATTATCAGGGGAATCAAGACCGTAATTACTGAATGCAGAGTTATCTGACCTTAACCAAAATATTTAACTCGTATAGAACAACTACTAAATCAAAAATCAGATTCCTAAATCAAACGGCTCAGAAGTTAAGGAAATGCTAAATTCAAACAAGGGGCATCAATCAGTTTTTTAACGGAGTTTGCCCAAAATTAAAGCAGTTCATGTACATCTCATCATTAACCTGTCTTTAAAGTTATAGCTGAGACACGATTTGTAACGGACGGACGGACGGAAAGACGGACGGACTGACGGATGGACAGACGAACGGACGGTGCGATTTTAATAAAATTTGCCATCCGAAGTTCCTTCGGGGGCATAAAAAGAAAAATAAAATGAATAAATAATAATGATAAAATACGGGTCTGCCAAATTTACGTGATCTATATCAAATGAAATTTCAAAATCCAACTCTGAGTGGTTCTTGATCCTAGGAGCTGCATAATTACTGACTATTAGAGGAAACAACTCGGACTTACTGAATGAATGATTGTTTAATCTTTACCATTTTCTCTAATTAAGAAAAATGTAGTAATTCCAAGAGGAAATGGCTTGTCCTAGAGTTTATGCCTGTCCTGGTTATCTGCAGGTTTGCCTATAAGCCCCCACTCCTCTCCGTCCCCAGGGGTCACTTCTGTTTTAGTTCTTCTTGTTTGCTTTACGTGTTATTTGCTGCTATGTCTCTTATTGACATATTGATTGTGAGGTTAAGGCTAGCCCGGTGACCACCTACATGGGAAATGGCTGTTTACATGGATGCCGCTGGTGATGTCTTTGGTGGTAGCTTATTTTTTGTATTTTTTTTCCCACATTGTGTATTGGGTGGGATGTGGCTTGAATTGTGTCAGTTCCTGAGAATTTTCCTACTTACTATTGATCATGTTCTAGTAAAAGATAATATTCAATTGCGGAACAATATTTTTCTTCATTGTAAGAAAGCAAAAGAATTTCTAGGAAGCATGCACAAAAATACCATACAAAAACAACTATGGCCCATTTTAAAGTCTTTTCTTCAAATGTATATGTAGATAAAGCATTTTTAATATATCTGTAAATGGCAAACAAAGTAATGGACTGGTTATTACACAGTATACAGTAGATCGTCTAAGCTTATACGCAAATACCTTTCAGAAGTCCAAATTACTCCTTCACGTAGAAGCATTATATCATCAGTCAGGATGTCTATGTACTTCCTGGCATGTTTTAAGAATGTCACTGGAAGATGTTTCTTGATTAACGTTCTTGTCATCTCTAGACGTGTACCTTCCTCACTGTCATTTCCAAGAATCAAATTCAGCATATTGAAACCTTTGTCTGAAAGCAAGAATTTATCTTACAATCTTAACTGAAAGCAACATGTTACTCAACACTATTGAGTGTCGTTTAAACAAAGAATTATATTTTTACGTAAATACAACAGATGTACATTTTCTAGTGACAAAGCATTTAGCAAACCCTACGAAAACATGAGTACCGTAAACATCTAAAACAGGGACGACTAAATTTAATTCCATAAATGGGACGACTAAACTAAATTCCATAAATGGGACTATAAAAGTAATTCCATAATTGTCATAAAATTTAATATTTGATGCAGTATTGCGATAAAAAGATACAGATGAAGTGGCAAATAGTACAGACCTAAGCAGACTGCTCCTATTTGTCGCTCAGACCTATCGTCCCAATATAATTACGGTAAAATGAGGTAAAAATACACAGTAACTAATTTTATCAAATTATACATCCCATCCTGAACATCTAATGAAATCTTGAAAGAATAGAAAGTACACGTGACAGCGCCAGATGTAGATAACATAAGACAAAGATTTTAAAAAAGTATGCCGATTAGGACCTTTGAATTATCAAAACTAGTACATAACTTCTGCAAACCACTACCCTAGCATAATGCTTCTGCTACTCGTATTTCACCTTTTTTACAATCATTTATCACGAAGCTGCAGGGTTTTAGAATTCCAATTTACTAGTGTACACCGATAAAACGAGTTATTCGATCATTATTCGTTTGCAGCAAATGTCACTGAGTAATTAATAACTACATGTATTTGACATACTCGATTTATCCCATTTTTCCATTCTATGCATCATACTTCACTTTTAATGCTTTGAAGCTTCATTTTTGCCAGGACAGTATTGGAAAATCGAGCTGCATCTCGATGCATCTTCTTAGTTGAGAGGCAGTATGACATAGGAAGGAACAGCTTTTGGGGAAAATCTGGTGGTTATTCAAAAAAGGACTCATTAATCGCACTGACGTAGTACTAATCACACTAAAGTTGTAACCCTCTATGCATGCTCAATATGACTGTAACAGTGTTAAAGGTATTTAGGAGTGATAACTGATTAGAGTTTTGTTGAAAGTTCGTAAATTGTCTGGAAAGAAAGTATTGTTATAACATATGTAATTAGATACTGAAATCTATTAAATTTTAAAGCTAAAATATCTTTTCTTTAAAGTTTGTGGAAAGTTAAAAGTCAGTCATTCCACGTTTTGATGTACAATTAGAAGTCACAAAATGTTGAAAAATTGTATTCACAGATTCCAAATTTGATCAACTCATCAAAGTTTGAACATTTAAGACTAAAAGTCAGCAATATTTTTCACCAAGCATGAAAGTTAAGCAAACTGAGAAGACTTATGTGTGCATACTCAATTTTCAAACTAAAAGAAGTTAATTTATGGTCACACGTTTGTAACTTAGCGTAGTCCTAGAAATAAGCGTCCCTGTATTATTTGGTGGACTAGAATAACACTGTACGCAAGCTGTAAATGGTTCTCTGTTTGTGCTCATAAGTAATATTGATATCTAAAAGATTTGCTGAATTATTAATTCTGCACCAGTAACCTGACTTCACTGGAAATTAAAAGCTAGTTTAATAGGTACTCTTGTAGTATCTTAGATTGATTCATCATGTATAAACCATCGCTTTAAAACTAATTTGTAAATGGTAGCGGAAGTTAATCATTTAAGAAAATTTCAAACGCAATGATGCATATTCCATTTATTACGATAAGGAGTAGAATTCTGGGTCAGTATCAGCTCTGCTTATCAATTTCGAGTTGTAGTGCACGGACTTAACAAGATATATACTGTCTCTTTGAAGTAATTGCTATGACTTTCAAGGGTATTGGCAAGAAATGTAACAACTTAATAAAAAAGCAAGAAACAATAAAACAGGTTACAGAAAATGTTTATCTCTTATTCTAAATAATCTGTAAACAAGATTTTTTGAAAGTACAGTCCCCTTTTTTTGGATAAGGAGCTTGCCACCAATGAATAGTAATGGAAGTTAAATCTAGATATTTTTCTATTACTTTAGAAGTACTCAGATCAACTAATTTTGATAAGTTTTATGCTGTCTGGTATTTTATAAGCAGATTCTGTGCACTCTGACAGCCAAACAGATGGCTTTTATACTGAATTCATGTATGTCCATAATAATATTGCAAATCCCAGTATTTTAATTGTAATTATAAACTACGAAACTCCTGGAAACCATGCTTAGCTGAGAAAAGTTACATTAAAAATAGAATTTCACAACTCGCCTAGTTACCATTTCTACTTCAAAAATCAACTTCGTAATTAAAAAAGACTAGAATATATATATATTTTTAGAATTCAGGAAATGACAATGACATCCCAACGATTACATAAAACCATTACTTCCATTGCCATATTTTCCAAGCTCCACAATGTCAAAATGATAAAACAAAAAAGAGTCAGTACTCCCTTATCAAAACAAATTAAAGCAATTCCTTGCATAAGCATATATAAACTTGAAGTACTTTGTATGAACAGACAGACTGAAAACGACTAACAAACTGCCTATAGACACTTTTTACTTCCGTTACCAAACTTTCATCTATATAGAACCCATTGGAATACAGAAAAAAAGTCTGGAGAATTCAATGTGATTTATAGGTATATTTGTATAAAAGGTTGAATACATACACATTTCGGTGAAAAAAACAACAACTCGTTTTTCAGGAATTTTAAAGCTTTCCTATCGTTTTTTTGACTTCCGTTACCACGTATCATACAATCACTGCTGCTCTTAAGTTAGGCAGAAACACTTTTAGAAAACTTCACAGTATCTGAATTCACAATACCGCCTCTTCCGGGTTTCATACTGTTGAATCGAGAGTACAGACATTTGCTTATAACCAGTAGTCGGAAATCGTTATGTTTTGAGATTTTATCCGGAATCTGCTACGTCATACATAGTCATTCAGCTTTGAAAATGTAAAGAGGTAAGTTTAATATAATTTGCTTTTCGGTATTTTACTTTATTGCCCTGTACAATGTCGTGTATGGGTGGATAGTAATGAGTACAGTATTCTAATCGCCCTTGGCATGAATCTAAAACCATTTTGAGCCTTTTCTTTTATAGTTGATAAAAATCTTTAAAATAAACGGAAAGCGTTATCAATCTACAGTTTGTTAGTTTTGGTAGTAGGACGATAGCTAGAATTTGCTCTACACATACTGGTGTTAAATTAGCTGTTCGGAACAAAATTTCTGTGACGGTCATGAGGTTCTCATCGTACAGGGCGATAAAGTAAAAGACCGAAGAGCAAATTATATTGTACTTACCTCTTTACATTTTCAAAGCTGAATAACTATAAATTACGCAGCAGATTCTGGATAAAATCTCAGACATAATGATTTCCGACTACTGGTTATAAGCGAATATTGTACTCTCGATTCAATGCTACCCCAACCACTCAAGTTTGCAAGTCCAGAGACGCAAACCAAAAAACAAAAAATTCCAACACATCAAAATGAAATGTGCACCAAATTATTCCTTGTGTTGTAACTTAGAAAATGTATACTCACAACATATGTTTACTTTGTCTGTGAGCGGAGGTATGGACGTTTTTATGTTGCGAAAACGAGAGAAATATTCCAAACGCTGTCAGTTTTGTTAAAAAAAGTTAAAAATAAACATATAGCCCGGTCTTCAGCACATTTGATACTTTCATGGCATGTAGATATATTATAATTGTACCTGTATACAAAATATAAACTGTGTTGGAGGTTGGGCTCATACTCGTTTATTCTGAGAGCCGCAAAGGCTACCAAATTTATCATTTTTGTCAGAATCCGCGGGGGGGGGGGGGCATGGGTATGTTAAAGATACAAAACACAAATTGTTTTATGCAAGAACTGGCTAATTTTGTGTTTGACTTTACATACAAGGTTTGAAAAAATGAGTTTTCTGGGGGCCAAATATAGACCTTATCATACCAGTTCCTTTACATAGTATTTTAGTACCCATTCTCAAAAGGATCTTCACACAACCTACATCTGCATGGTGTCTTTCTATTGCCAAAGATGATACGTACGTGCATTTGGGATAATGAAATAAGTTATCATTAAAATATAACCGAAAAACAACATCTAGAAGGTACCACCATTTTGGTAACGGACGTTAATGGTAGCGGAAGTTAAAAGTTTAACTCCTTTTGGGCCTATAGCTTTAGCAGTTTCGCCCAGATCTATGACTGTATGGATGTTAATAGTTCATTTTATGCTTCTCTATTGAGATTTCGAATAAAATCGCTAATGGAAAAGCTTAGCTCCGAGAAATCGTGGTAACGGAAGTTAAAGTTCATTTTGTACCTTCCATTTATTTTGGATTTTGTGGCGTGCGTGCCTTATAAGTTTTGAACTTTATATTTATTGTTTTGCTGTTACAATAGTTACATTTTATTACTTCTGATAACGAGGAATAATTCTGATAATTCTGGGATCATTTTGCTTATTTCTCAGTGAAAACATATGGACTGCGACTCGAGAACACCAACAAAAGGGCATGTGCGCCCAGGGAAGACTCAGATCAGCTTGAGCATCACCCAAGTCTGATCAGAGTCTTCGTTGGGTGCTAAATGAGAAGCGAGCTACCTCCAGTCGAACGGCGAAAGACTCTTAACCAACTGGGTCGATGCCTAGGCTGGGTGCACATGCCACTTTATTAATTTTGTTGTGTTCCGGCTAAATTATGTTGTGACCCCTCATTTAAAATGTCCTGCGTGACACTCCTATTGAGGAGTCACAATATATGTTTCTATGAAGAGATATGGTAAATTTCCCCTTTAACTATTCCTGTTGCCCCCTCTTATCAGCAGCACTGTTTACATGAATTGAACACAGGTTATACCTTTGACGGCTTTCTGCAGATTAGCCCAGAATGTGTTCAGTTCCCTCGGAAATCTGCATGTCATCCCATTGTCCACCAAGAGAAAGTGCGAGTGTCCCGGATTGAGAACAAATGAATATCCTGGTCGCCATGCATTAGCTTTAATCTGATAAGTGTCTCTACTTTGTATCTGGAATAGGTCAACGGGGATATTGTGAACCTTTGTTGCATATATGTGCACTTTATATATCTTTTTCATTAACACAGGTGCCCAACAATCATTAAAAGAGAAACGAAATTGTAAAGTGTAGTTAAAATTCAGGCTTTATATAGGCAATAAGAAAGTTGAACAAAGTGAACAGAGCGAAAAGCTATAATGCAGCTCTTTGGGTCTACTTTCGAAGACAGATAACTCTATCTTACAGCCAAATCAATGCGGTATCCTGTGGTCCAAGTACTGCTCTATTAATATACTTCACTTCTTTACCTGTGTTTCTAGTTCGTCTTTCACGGTTGCCCATGTGGTTATCCCGACACACTTTATTTTGGCCTTTGACTTCTCTGTGTCTCTCTCAATAGTCCCTCCCTGGGCTTTAATGACAGCATCACCAATTTTCTTAGCTACATTATCAGTTTCAAGTCCACTTGTAAATATAAGGAGACTCACGTGCCTGGAAATCTAAAATGATACGAAATAACTGACTTTTTAATTCAGCTTTCCGAAGCCACGCCTACTTTAAACAGGTATAGCCCCTTCATTAAGTGTAATATAAAATCTCGGACTTATAATGGGACCTTAAACACGTGCGATTTGTTTGTGGGATTATGTAACGTGCTAATTTGTCCTTGCATTGTCCAGTCATACACTATCAGGTGACGTTTGAGTGACATTCTAGGTATGGCTCGGAAAAATGAATTGTTGGTATTGAAAACCAATACAATTTGTCGCTTGTGTATCACCCCCGTGTAGGAAACGCCGTTGTGGTGTAACAGTTTCGTCGTAGTATCCGTGTCGCTATTTTGCTTTATGACGAATTTAAATATTGGGCAAATTATTCAAATTAGGAGCCATGGCCCTTGCCTCTGTATTTTCAAAATACGTACTATATCAAACTTATCCGCTTTCAATGTCCCTAAACGACAGTTTAACATGATACGTCTAATGAATTTATTATAGGGTGGCTGCAAAATATCAGTTTTCTCTATGCACCTTTTTATCGTTTGGTTTAGGTTTTACTATGGTTTGGACGCATTTGTTTCCATAGCTCGTGATTTACAATTTTGCGTTGTCTCGCTCTCTTCCAAAATCTGGTTTTTTGTGTGTGTTTTTTTCTAATGACTTAAAACAGTTCTGGATATTTCGAGATAACTGGTGATAATTCTTTATTATTTATTGTTTATTTTTCTTTTACATGTGGTGATTTACTCTGTTGTTCCATTTATCCCGGTCTTAATAAGAAGAACTAGAAAAATTCTTTTGCATACAAGTATATTTAATTTTTCAAAATGCTCCATTTACTGCATATTTTCAAATTGTTCATCTTGATAAACAGAACATTGCATCATTTTTATGTTTTTGGTGACAAAGTGTCCCTACGGGTAGATTTACGTTTGATTAAACACATGGCTATCAACTAAACATAATCAAAATATTAAGAAAACAATTCAGGTTTTGTTATCTATCCTCATAATCTGACTAAACTATCATTGCATCATCATATACATAAACCATTGATTATGTATATATAATCAGACCAACAAACAAATGTAAAACAATATATAAATGTTCACCTTTCACACTTTTAACGTTTTTGTTCTGCCTTTTTAAGTGTCCTAAAAAACAAATAGCATCTCCAATAAGATTTACCTTGAAGTAAGAATAAATGATGTATAAATGATGAAAGTGAAAATGTAGGATTATTTTTACCGTCATTACGTTCTCTACAAGCTTTTCAGTAAGATTTGTGCTGCTCGTTGTTCCAATGATTGAGATGACAAGCTTGGGGTCCGCTTCAAATAGCTTCCATTGGTTAGCAAGGAAGTTATATAATTCGGGCATGTCTGTTTCGTTGCTCAATCTGGTAAAACACTGAAACCAATAAATTTAAGTTAACATGTAACGTAGAACAGTATTATTTATCAACAAAATGGTAGAGTAGCTCAGCAGACAAAATTGGTAGCAGTCCGCTTTCATTGCGGACAAATCGCATGCTGGCCAGCAACATGATTGTTGTAAAAATTATTTTGAAGAAACGCTGTGTATAAATTTCATAAGTCTCTACATAAATATCTTCATTATTAAAACTAGTAAATATACTCGAGGACTATAAAAGCGCCTTACCCCGAAATGTGATATCTTTTGGAAATTCGATATTTCAAGTTACTTAATATACTTAGTTTTTATCAGAAATCGTATAACAAATCAAAGTAAAGAAAATTGCAAGAACGTATTTCATGAGTGACGACCTTTGCATTCAGGCGGCCAACGTCATCGCTTCATCTTTTTATTTACAATTTCTTCATGTTACAGTTCTTAACGTCGGTTCCAGCTGTGCAGTGAAAGATATCATACATGATAAACGCAAAATGTAAGCCGCCATAACTTTATGTGCTGTCCGACAGCTTAAATCGAAAACTGGAACACATAAACTTGGATCTCAAAAAGTGATTTTCTGGAAAACAATGTAATTCGACGTTTGCACTTACCATACACAGTATCCGATACAAACATCTTAAAGATTTTCTTTCTAAGCATCCGTCAACATCAATTTCGACTTCGATAATAGCATCAAATGTCTGTTTATCAGCGTTATAAATGACGCCAATGTCAATGATTCCATCTTTAATGGACTCTAAATGGACATATTAACTATAAGCGGTTCTAGAGTAGACCACCGTGAGCGGTCAAATACTGTTTGAGTGAATTTATTGTTGTCGGTCTCTAAGTTTGATGCCATGTTTAAGAGGCCATTATTGCATTCCAGCGTTTTTTAACTCGCGTCTAGTCAGTAATTGTTGAAATATAATGGAAGACGTGAACCACTCTTTAATCCGACAAGCATTCGGACGGTGCGTTCATTATAACCGTTTTGGTGAAAACACCCTTTTATCTTTGTCGCGTATATTTAAACATTTGAAATTCTTAGATTGTACTGATGGCTATCTCATGCATTTGATATATGTATGCAGTTTTCTTTATCATTAGTTTTATTGAAGTTGATGCAGTATGTCAATTTCTTTAAGTTGAGGCGTTTTTAAAGTTCTCGAGTATAGGTTATGCACCAATGTATGTTTGAACGTAGACATTGATGCCTATCTTATTTACTAGTTTTGATTATAAAGAAATTGATGTAAATACTTGTGAAAATTAAATGCAGTACTCCTTTAAATAACTGTATTCTGAGCAGTGTATTATTGTCACTACTAAGTATAAGCTATTTATGTAAAGGTTTGCAAAAGCAATAAAAGTAATATGAAACTTTCTATGTTCACAAAACTTTCCACAAGTACTATTTTAACAGGTAAAATAAATAAAATGCCGACAACCAGTACAAGTCACATTCGCATAGCAGAACACCCCCGCCCCAAGATACAAAGTCTAGTCAAGTTTAATCTATTCCATAACCTGAAAGACCTTCAGCTTGAGGTTAAAGTCTGTTCATGGGGTTGGCCATTATCCTGTAATACAAGAATTGTTACAGGTCTCGGTTAAAACATCACTTATGGTCTCCTCGCCTGCCTGAAAAAGTTCCGCTAGTATATTTCATCTCTGGCAGACCTCACCTTTTTCAGTGTTGCCAATGAAATCTCACCTTCCTCACTAAGGATCGGTAGTAGATTTTCTGGGTTCTAACTACAGCCAGAATGGTATTATCGGCCTACCTCTTATGGTTGTATAGCTCTGCCCAGCATTTTGTCCAGCTGCTGAGTATTTCTGGTTTTGTTCTTCGTTAGTCTTTTCCAAGACTTGTCCTGGATAGTTATGGATCTACCCTAATACTGTGAAGGTAGACCCTTCACCAGCTGATATGCTGTCTTGCTGTTGTTTAAGTATAGGTATATGAAGAAGATGACAGAAGCAACTCATACAAGGAAACGGAAAAGCGTATTTGCAGCCACGCTAAATCTAACAAAACAAAGGTGCAATAGCAGAACTGTGCCAGAAAGTTCAAAAATAAGACTACTGATGGTTTGAGAAGAGATTCTTACATGAGTGTTCATTTTCTATGAACTGTATTCAGCGAGCCTTAGGCAAGTTTCATTAATTCCAAATACAACCACCACTCGTCTAAGATGCTGTTTATTATATCACTTTTATCGCCTTAAAAGCTTACATGATTCCATAGAAAACATCAGGTTGTCACGGAAGACATTTTAGCGTTACGCGTTAGTAACCACGTGTTATTACACCCCCGACATATGAAGTATGTCAGGGGGTATATAGGTTTTGTCATTCCGTCCGTTAGTCCGTTCTTCCGTCCGTCCTTCCGTTCGTCAACTTTACGTCAAAGTTTTGCGTTAAACCTTTAGTTATTGCTCATATTTCTGTGACCTTACATCAGATTCTCTTCATATTTGGTTCATTATATCTCTATAGCATTACTTTTGATTTGATATATCTAGACAGCTGAGTCAGGCGCCCCTGGATGGAGGTCAGGGGTCAATAATTAGGACATAGGTGTTTTCATTATGTCAAAGTTTTGCGTTAAACCTTTTTCAATTGTTCATATTTATTTAACCACATGTCAGATTCATCTCATACTTGGTTCATGATATCTCTTAAGCATTACCTTTGATGTGAAGAGTCTATGCCCCAGGGTCAGGCTCCTGGGTGGGGCCAAGGGTCAATAATCAGGACTTAGGCATTTTCATTATGTCAAAGTTTTGCGTTAATTAAAATCTTAAAAAGTTCCTTCAAGAGCAGAGGATACATACAGAAGTAGTAACATGAGCCAGACTACGTAGTTTCGGCTAATAAAGCCTCGTCAGTGACCCTGACAATATCTGGTGACGAAACCAGAAAAAAGCATACTGTAATTTCTTTATTTTAATTGGGCAGTCGATTCAAAGACTGATTAGTTTCAAAAGGATCCAAATAATATAAAACCTTTTACATTGCTCATATCTCTGTAAATGCATTGTAAATATCTTCCATATTTTATTCATGATAACTCTATAGCATTACTTTTGATAGGGACTTCTGGGTCAGGCTCATGGGTGGGGCCAGGGGTCAATAACTAGGACTCAGCCGTTTGTTTTCTTTCTTTTTTGGGGGCTTGTTCTAATATATCTAAATGGAATCTGGTGATGCATGACTAATTTTATCTTATACTAATTTACATTATATGGATGCTGCTGCTGACCTAGGGTCAAGGTCACAGACTTTGAATTTTATAACATTTTTGCATTAAAATTTTGTGTTAAAGTTTGCGTTCATTAGGCGGTGGCACTGGTCGGGGATATACGTAAGCCCCTGCTCACTTGCTCTAGTTAAACGTGTGGTCTTCTGTATTTTATGAAATGACGTTAGCCACTGAAAATCAGTGACGTCATGTCATATGCTGATTTTGGCAAATGCCAAAAATCTATTTATGATATGACGTCACTGGTGCCCGACAGAAAAGTAAATCTATACAACTGAATATAAAACATACGGAAAAGGAGCTGAGTTACATATACGAAAAAGAAATGGGAATAGGATGTTTCAGAAATTATCTGTCGGGTAAAGAGAGGACGCAACAGTGTTTTGCATTTCGTGAATGCTTAAATGCAAGTAATACAAATAAACAATTCAGTTTGATTACCACTCTAAGGTTCATAAACTCTTAAAGCTCGTGCAAAGTTGAAATATGAATGGAACAAAGCCCTACTCACTAGGTCATATGAAGCAAAAAACAAAAAAATGACTGAGTTCTTGCAAATCGAAAAAAAGTTGTAAAATTATCCGACCATAAATCCGAAGTCACCACGTGCAAGTTTATAAACCATAAAGAAAAAGCCTGCAAAGTGCCAGAATGAGTTTGACAAGCTGTAGCAGGAGTAACATACATAAAACGCCTAATGCCAAGGATGAACGAAAGGAATTCCATTTTTTACCAATAATGGAAAAGGGTGGGAAATCATAGCTGAAAATAAGGTATATGATAAAGCATACGACGATGGCCATTGTGATGTTCAATCAAAGAGGAAAGAAATTAATGTTTATTTCAAAATGGTCGGTCACTTTTCTCTCGAAAATAGTCTTGTAATAGACATAGCCATTAATCACACAGGCACATAGATAGCGGTGCATTATCTAAAACGGAAGTATGGTGACATTATCTTTTTATTTCATTTTTACTCTCAGTATATGATAATAAAATAATATGTGAAGTTTCAACAAAAAGTCAATTGCAGTATTGTAGGGTGATTTCCCTTTAATTATCATAGCCCTAACCCATATAGGGACTGAGTAATATAGACACCAAAACGTATCAAAAAGGCAGGGAAGCAAAAACCATAGGTCAAATCTATATAAGGACGGCGGTATGAAATGATCTAATCCACACGTAAGTGTGTGCCAAGTATCATGCCCTAATCCATTTGGGGACTCTGATATACCAAAACGTCAGTGGCCATATTTATAAGTGTGCAAAGCATCATGACTTAACGCAGTATAGGGTCTGAGAAATATCATAAAGTCAGCAAAGCATGAAAATGTAGGTCACTGTCCTACATAATTAGTTGCACTTATATGCTCTCACCTAGACGCAAATGCATGACAGAATCACGACTCCAACCCTTTATAGCTGTTATGAAACGGACCTAAACACAAATCTTTAACATACATTATCTCAATATTTTGAAAGTCCGTAGACCAGGGTGAGTAGGTGAAGGTCATAAATGATGCCTGCATTCAGGTGATCATGTACTGATCAAATGTACCGTATATCAAGTTTTATTACCCTAGCCCGTATATAGTATAGAGAAAAAGACCTAAATACAAATGGTTAGCATAGGTTTAACTGCACATAGACGCTGATGCGTACGCGAACGATGACGCATACTCGAACAATGACGATTGGGTATAACATACGCTCTCATTTGCTTCGCAAAGGTGCGCTAAAACATAAAAGAAGACAGACAATGATGGCCCTAAATGCTTCCCAGAATCGTTATGCTTGGAAGATTCCGTGTTGTCTTCATTATAATCATAATCTCATCTATTGGGATCATGCCTATAAAGATTTATATTGTCTTAAAAGAGCTGATAATGGGTCGACTAGAAAACTTCTGGCATTTTGCGCATGTTCAAATAGATCTCACGGTCTAATCCAAAGGTGAACGCTTTGAGAAACAGTACCTGTGCAGAGGCTGGACGCCTGTGCAGCTGACTGACTATATTAAAAGAACATGATATACTATCTTTGCATACAAGTGCAGAAGCTAGAAATGAAATATTTACAAATATAGCTAATAATTTCGTATTAACTGTATCACTTACGGATTCAGAAATACCTCTGTCACGCAAATGGAACTTGATATTTCCCATGTCTGCACCATCTACTTGCTTAATTGTCCATTTGTCATCTGGATTCCATTCATACTCGCCCCGGAGCTCTCCGTTCTTCTTGTATAACTCCTTTATACACGTGTCTAATAAGTTCGTGATTTCTCCTGTATCCAGAACATCAAACAGATCTTTAACACATTTACGGAGACCTGAAAACAAACCGGGGCACTAAACAGAATGAAGCTAAAATTCGAAAGATTTTGATAGACATACTGTATCTATTCAATTATAAGACGAGAGTATAACATGACAAAAAAAAAAAAAAAAAAAAAAAAAAAAAAAACTCAAAATTGTTGATCAGTCGTATGTTATTGATTTAGCTATATTTTTTTTTTCACTCTCGAAAATCTAGATCTGTTTTGCAAAACGGACTTAGGCTTTTAGATTGTTTCGGAAGGGATAACCGACGCAATACCGTAATCAGAATAAAGCCATAATTCGAAAGATTGAAAAAAAATTAACACGTAAATGTTTAGAGACCTCCGATTGACGATTCAAGGTATGCACATGTTTTTTTTTAAAACTTCAAAGAGCAAGCTGACTTTGATCATTATTACCAGTTTTTATTTCTTGTATCATTTCATTTGATTTTACAGGGGTACATGTGATGTAATAACTTGGTTATTACCATCAAGACAAAAATTATGAGAGGAAAAATTCATAAAGCTATGATATGCCTAGAAAAAATTGCATAAGCAGTGTATTTTGCTGAAATGACACATTTTAAAATTCTTTGAAAAAGGTATACCCTAAAGACACCATACTTTTACTTTCGAAGACCGGAATTCATATATGAGAAATCTTTGATTTTTTTATCATTGCTAGTTAAAGACAGTCTCCGTGCAATTATGTCCTGTAAATATCACGAACATTATATTTAGTCTAAGTTCTATATCGTC